>JAMPIV010015569.1:0-152161 GCA_024509875.1 Oreohelix idahoensis
TTAAACTCAGCGCTAATAAGAATCCTCAATAACCACCCTCTCTCAGGAGATATCATGATTCATGGCCTAAAGTACTCTTATTAAACTCAGCGCTATAAAGAATCCTCAATAACAATCCTCGCACAGGAGCTATCATGATTCATGGCCTAAAGTACTCTTATTAAACTCAGCGCTATAAAGAATCCTCAATAACAATCCTCTCACAGGAGCTATCATGATTCATGGCCAAGAGTCACTGTACACTGCCGTTAAAACACTTCCACAATAATAAAACTGCCGTTTCAGACTACGCTGACCACAGCGAAAAATCCGTCGACATTTAAATTCAGCACTGTACAGGCATTTCAACACTTCCAAAAACACCAGTCTTTCCTACCCCCAAACGCCCGGAACACCTCTCCCTAATAACACACACGTCCCGCTCAAAAGCAGAACACATACTTTTGCACGGGTCAATCACAACTCAGTCAACCATCATATCTGCGGGCTAGCCGCGAGCTATCTCACTCCGTTCAAAACATTACAGAATAAATATATCAGCGCTATTCACGATGTCTGTAATCTGTCTCTCGAAACTATCACGAGATACTCTCTAAATAATTCGATAGCTAACAAGCAACTAATGCTATAAGTCAAAATTCTACTTACAACTACTAACAAACTCCATATGACTTCCCTTACACCAGTTCTAATTCTTACACATCTTCACTGTTAATATCTTCTATACGTCAACCGTACGACAGCCCATCGAATACAATGCCTCAGGAAAGTTCATAAGAAATCGTATTTACCTTGGTATCAGAAATACACTAGAATATCGATTCTTTCAAACCATGGCAGTAAGAATAAACACAGGGGTGAATAATAACATGGTATGTCAAAAGAACTACCTCAATCCCCACTAATAACAGAGAACACTTTTCCTGCGACAGGTCGCTACAACAACTCAGCCAACCATCAGGGCGGAACCATCTCACCTCCCCTTCGCGACACACACCTCCGAACCACTCATGACCCCGAGTTCGACGCGAAGAATATAGTTCGACTTAGACAAACAAAGAGAATTAAGATATAAGACCAGACTCGTCCTACCTAGACAAGAAATTTACTAGAATCCAGGTCATAGATATCTTAAGCAAGAACAATATTTTCTAACCAAAACAAAGAATATGATCGCTGTAAACCTAGATCCCTACACAATTTTCGATATTCAGGAAAGATAACCAATATAATAAAAGTATAAGTATCAACATGGGTGATATCGCTTGGGACCAGGAAAATATTCGATACACAAAATAAATATATAAATAAATATAAAACATTGTCGACACCAATACATTTTACATTTGTATGCATAAAAACAGTAATCTTGCGCCACACAAAAGATTAATGAGCGCAACAGACCTACCACACCCCAGCGGGAAAAAAAAATGAAAATCCTTTTTTTTCAACTGAGAGCAACATACAATAGTCCTCCACAACGCACAACTACTGCGCAATGAAAATATCTGGAATTTATAGCTAACTAAGGCAAAGTCGAAATAAGATCGACTTGTGAGAATACATCTCCACTCAACCTCTCAAGAATTGCATTTCCTTAAGCATGAAAAGTTTCCAGGGAGGTCCACCAACGTATAGCTACAATGCTGGCAAGACACAATGCATAAAACTATTACATCTTGAAGCATTATAAGTACATTATGACAAAGATGAAAAAATCAGCAAAGAGTAAGCGGTGAATATATCAATGAACGTAGTAGGATAGTAGTTATACAATCACATATTACAAATTACAAGTGTATATATCCTTGAAAAACGAAAAGTAACACTGTGGTAGAGTTGGAAGTGTTAAGAAGCCAAACCCAACAGTTATGGAATCATTGGGACACCTATACAAATATGACCTGCCACAATAATCTTATCCACCGGAAAGCACGTACGAAAATGAAAGGTTGAAGACTATTGCATAATCGAGTAGACCTCTGAGCTCCACAAATACTTACTCTGTATAGCCGAAGAGCTTTCGATCGGATTCCAACTAAGAAATGTGCGCCTAAAGATCTCCATTGTAAGTTTGAGTATTGACCAAACCAAAGCCAAAGTTTCACGGTCTACACCGAATTAATCTCCTTTCCTCTGCCAGCAATTAAACGTTTTCTGAAATATACAATAACAGAGTATCCAGAGTTTTCCAGAGTACTACTTCGTACATTAGTGCCACCGCTCCAATCCCATGGATGAAGCGTCACTAACGAAGAACAAATGACCCTTATCTTAGTAGGTAAAACTAAAATAGGTGGTGTTGAAAACATAAATTTTTAATCTTATATCCAAGAGACATTGGCCATTCTCTGTGACCAAGTGGACCATATTAGGACGAACCTTTCTTTAGTAATGTAGTAGAAAGAGGCGGCCATGATAGAGGATAAGATTCGGAATGAATCTTCCATAAAATTGAATAAGACCTAAGAGTACTTCGCACTTGTGCTTTTTAGTCTTAGGAATAGAGATGTTAAGTATCTTAGTGATATTATGGTCCTCTGTCTTTAGGAAACCATGACCAACTCGATGGCCCAGGAAAGAAATTTTGCTAAAACCAATGCAGGCCCTTTAGAGAGGTTTCGCTGTCAGGTTATACCTCACGTAAGTAGATAGTAAATTCAACTAACCCCGAATAGTGATCTTCCCAAGTATCGCTGAAAAGACAGATGTCGTCTAGGTACGCGATGACATTCTGACCGATAAAAGACAAGGATTTCGAAACGCATCATTGATAACGAATGTAGCTGTTGCGTTTATAAGCGCACCAAAGGCATGAAATTCCATTGAAAAAGGCGTCTAGGTGTAGAAAACGCCGTAATTGGTTTGGCGGGTTCAGATAAAGGAACGTGCCAATATCCTTTAGACAAATCAAGTTTAGTGAAAAAATGAGATTTGGAGAGTCGAGTAAGTAGCTCTTCCAGTAAAGGCATAGGTTCGGCATCGACTTCGTTACTTGATTCAATTTTCGATAGTCAACGCAAAGACGTATGTTATTGTCTTTTTTACGAACAATAACCATCGGCGAAGAATATGCAGAAGTGGATGGTTCAATTATTTTTAAATCTATCATCTCATCCAACTCCTTCTCAACCTGTGCTTGAAAATGTATAGGTATAGGATAAGGTCTGACCCTATTAGGATTATGGTCAGTTAGAATAATGTCATGTCCAATGACATGAGTTTTGTCCAGTGATGTCAAGATAAGGAACATCCTGAAATGTTTTTGTAACATAGCCGAAACTTGTCGCTGTTCTCCTAAAGATAAATCAGGAGAGACAGTAACGTTTTTCCATGATTCACCAGATTCACAATGGAAGTGGGAATCATCGGAGGAAGCGGGAAGATTAAACATCCGAAAAAACTTGTTTTCCTCATCCTGTATTCTACGGACAGTGATGAGTAATGACCATGTTGGAACTGGTGTGAATCGTCCGTTGCCTGGAAAATAGGCTGTAAATAATCCGGACGTTCATGGAATTCCGTAAGCATATTGATGTGGAAGGTTTTATGCATTCCATCAATATCGACAATGTAGTCAACATCGGAAATTTTTCGAGGATTATATCTGATACCGTACACGGACCTTTCCAAGAAATAAGAAGTCTGTTTTCCCTACAAGGTAGTAAAACAAATGCTTTGTCACCAGGACAAAGTTGTCGTAAGGTTCTTTTCTTATTGGCAAATTGTCTTGCCTTCTGCTTAGCAAATTCAGAAGAAGAAGTTGCCAATTTGCATGCTTCGATAATCTTTTGTCTCAGCGCGATGACATATTCGTAAGAAGATTTTGTGTCATCGGTAATATCATCAGCGGTTATGAGATCATGAAGCAAAGACATAGGGCCGCGCGGTCGCGCGCCAAAGACAAGTTCAAAGGGAGAAAATCCTGTATGTTCATTGGGGACCTCTCTGTAAGCGAAGAGGGCCGCGGGTAAAACCCTGTCGCAATCTTGAGGATGATCCTCAGTTATCTTCCCTAGTAAGTTTTTGAGTGTTCTATTTAGCCGTTCGACCATCCCATTGGACATAGGATGATAGATACTACTCAAAGATCTCTCTATCTGCAGAGTCGACATCACTTGAGACATGGTATCCGATATTAGTTGGGTGCCATGGTCTGATAATATTTCTCCGGGGAATACCAGACGAGAAAATATAAGCCAAAGAGCATCTGCAATGTCAGCAGTAGTAATGCTCTTCAGAGGAATAGCCTCTGGCCAACGTGTGCACATGTCCACACACGTTAAGATAAACTGATGTCCTCTAGCAGATTTGATCTTAAATGGACCAATGATGTCTATTGCCATTTTCTGAAATGGTCGAATAGGAATGTCTGCAGCCTGAATAGGTGCAGCATGACGTGGACCTTTGGATTTGACTTCTTGACATACTATACAAGATCGACAATAAATCCGTATGTCCTTGTTCACAAAAGGCCAAAAGAAAGCCGCAAGAACTCTTGACTTTGTACGGGAAAAACCCATATGCCAGCACACTGAGAGTCGTGAGCGTGCTGCAAAATTTTAACTCTCAAATTCTTGGGAACAAGAATCAGAGAATGACTTGACTTAGTGGAGTCTTGCACCATACGTACAAGTACGCCATTCTTCATTGTAATCCAAGATTTACTCTTTGTATCTTTATTCGGATCACCTTTTGTTGCAAGAGTGAATAATTTCTTTAGAGTCAATTCATCTTCTTGTTGTTTTATAAACGAGTCACGAGAAATTACCAAGGGATCATCTTGGTTATGCACTTCATTATCTTCAGTAGATGAAGTTTGAGGCATATTAAGAGCCTGAGCTCTAGTGACTACAGCATTAGCAGTTTGCATATTTTGTTTTTCCCAAACGGAAATCTGTTGTGGAGTGCATTCTTTGACTCCGTGAATACGACCGATGATAAGATCAGCGATCGGATTCGGCAGAAGACATGCGTGTACATCTCCTGTAAAGAAAGGAGTAGCAATCCTAATGATAGCAGTAGAGTATTTCTCTAAGGTGCCGCCAAATGTTACACATTTGACTACTTTCCCAGTGGCGCTAGAAGGATCTACAAGCGACTGCCTAACACCAATTGTGGTGCATCCAGAATCAAAAAGAACTGAGACTGGATTGTCATTTACTAAACCTTTATGTAAGGCAAGAGAACCTCTTCCATCATGCGCGACTGACGCAGGAAGAGCGGGAAGAGGATGGCTGTGGTTAAGTGGGATATTATAAATATTTATAGGGGACTTAGTGTACTGACTGAGATCAGCTTTGAAGGTATCTGTATCTAATAAGGGTAGTGTATTACAGATGACCTTACTTGCTACCACATATTTATACCTCAGTCAGAATTATTCTGGAATATTGTGATGACTACATTGAATGTCTAGGGTATGTATATGATGAAGTGTAAGTCACAACAACAACAGACAGATAAACAATTTAATTTATTCCACCACACGTGACAACACTGTGACACTCACACACATTTAACACTCTATAAGACTATCTTAAATGAGGCACTGGTAAATTTTCAAATATAAATATGTATTAATTACTGTCACTAATATATATATGTGTCCTGATTCAAATACAAAGTGAACCAGGAATCACAATCAATTTTAATTACAAGTTATATGTACAGAATTTATCAATATGAATCTTGTAGTGACATATTTTATTAATATTATCCTATGTGTGTCAGTTGTGTAGTAGTAATATGAGGTAATACTGGTTTTGTTTTTTCAAGCTATGTTGTTATTTGTCATCATGACTTCAAGTGTTTGTTTCTGTTGGAACTAGTATTGGAGATGTTCTCAGTTCCGTTCATTAAAACAATTAATTTCCCCTCTTATTTTTATACAATGTCAGTTTAAGATGGGGTTACATAATGTTGAGCTCCGCTGGCCACATAGGCTTATCTTTCGTGATGGCGGCAGGAAAAGACTCCTCTGCTCGATTGCTCCCCTGTGTTCTGGAGACACCTCACTGTTTGCTATATGGACCAAGGAGTATGCTGTCCCCCTCTGGATTCAGCAAAGCTCTGACCAGGTGCTGCTCAATAACTTTAGGACCACAGTCCCTGAAACAAGAAGGTTGTACCTCCTACTTCAGAACTAATTTATACTCTATTTCTACACTGAGCACAATACATAACAAACACTGAGTTCAGAGCGGTAGGCCAACTGCTATCTTCATCTGAAACCATTTTCACCAGTATATTCCTCCCTAATGGTTATTACGCCTCTGCAATTCCAGCATTATTTCTTTCTAGTCAATAATATAGGTGTCAGTGTACTGTTTGGCAATTCCATGTAGTTTTACTTTCCTCCGACACCTTCTGTTCAGGCTGGAGCACTATATAGGCTTTACCTCATGTTCGCTACTGAACCACACATATATACAGACATAAATTATCAATTTACATTCAATTTTCATTAAAAAGATATCAAATATTTCAAGCTTACCACAATTCATGGAAATAATACAGAATTACGTTGACTGGCAATGAATATAGCACAATTTCGATCTGCCGATGTCCCAGGCTTTTATTTAGAAAAATATGCACTGGCGCTCAACGCACTGGTTCTGTAGTAAGTTTATTTGCAAATGTGGTGCTGACCTGACGCCTCTGATTGACTATATTGGCAGGTCTAACCAATCATGCCATGTTTACACAGCTTTTCAAAAAAGTACTCCTACTCACGTTTCCCCTAACAACAAAGAAGTAGTATTTATAGTCCGACTAATCGTGTTTAGCCTTACATTTATTTTCCGCCAATCAAATAGGAGGTAACATGTCAGCCTATTTCCCGTACAATGGTGTGTTGAAAATCTGCCACTGAGCGATTCTGATTTGGGTGTTGTCTGACATCCCTCACTATTTCTTTTGGCTATAATTTGTTATTTCCTAGACTATTTGCGTAACGTTTAACATATTATTTGTCAGCAAGTCCTAAGGAACCCAAATATACAAATTTAAAGGAGCTAAGTGGCTGCGTTCAAAATATGTATTTTCTTCTAGGATAGTCGTGCTGTTGCCACCTCCTCACTTCCAAACTTTAGGGTGTCTGCTGTACTGTCATACTAATGTCAGGATTTCAGACATAAAACAGTAGAATGTCATGTTTCCTAATAAGCGTTTTGTAAGTTTTTTTAAAACCTAACTCTCGTTTTATCACTGTCGATTTGAAAAAAAAAAAAGCTAGTGCTTGTGGCCTTACACGCGTGATGGCAGCAATTGTGTATCGCGCGACTGTGGTAGTATTGCCTGCGTTCCGGCTTTCAGCCTCTCCCTTTCTTTCTATCTTTAGTCCATCTGTCTTTCGTTTTTTTTTTTTTGGTAACGTAGTGTATAAAATGACATGAATGGAATTTTAAATCTAGGTCAGCTGCGTATCTCAAGGTTTTTCTTAGAAAGGCAGTACACGTGTTATCGTAGAAAGCGGGTATTGAAGCAGTAGGCTTTTACTATCAACGTGAAACGTTACAATTTGCAGACGAAGTAGAAAACAAGGGGGATTTCGAGTACAGTCATTGTGACAGCACTGTTCTTTACCATTCTTCTTTCCTTTTATTGAAGTTATTTGTTAGGCTTTACATTTACGTTTTAATTTATATATGTGGATTAGAATATTTCACGACATCTCCCCTCTTAAAACAGACATCTTATGTCAGTCCTTTATTCTATATACACATAGATAAATGTAAGTCAACTTGACTTTACTCTGCTGTTGTGCTATCATGGTTTTATGTAGTTGGGTCCATTCAGAGTAGGCACTACTCATGAAATCTGCCTCAGACCTCTACAACCAATAATATTTTTCGGTTATGTTACTGAACAGCCGCAAGTGTGACTGCTTGTCTTAATGCTGCTTCACAACCCGTATTCACCATTTCTCTTCTCTGAGTCTGCGCAATGACATGTCCAGAGAACATTAGATTTTCCCCAAAATGTACGTTATGAGGAGATAACATATACCTGGTGATAGCAGAGTTTTCGTAGTGGATCCCATAATCTTCTTATTAGCCTGTATGAAACATTCGGAATATCCTCAATCAAAGAGGCAACTCAGGGATTCATTACGTTCCTCCGAATTGTTTACATCCAACAAGTTTGTCTGATCTCAGGTTTTACTGGAATCTGATAGTATCCTTTACTCAGATCCACTTTTGAGAAATATTTAGCTTTATTTAGTCTGGCAAACAGCTGATTTGTATCCGGCAATGGATCCACCTGTCCTTCTGTAATAGCATTCAGTCTCCTGTAATCTATACAGAGTCTATGTTCTCCAGAGGGCTTCCTTAGGAGTACAACACCGGAACTATACGAAGATTCACTGTGTGAAATAATTCCTTCCTTCAACAAATAGTCTATCTCTTCCTTCAAAGCTTTCTCCTTAGCAAAAGGAATCGAATATGGTTTCATACAGACAGGTGTGGGGTCTATCAGTTTCATATCATATTCCAATAAGTTTGTATGCCCTGGTCGGTCTGTTAACACCTCTGCATGATTATCTAGAACCTGTTGCACTCTCTCTTTCTGAGTTTTCGTTAAATGTGTACTGATTTTCACCTGTGCCGCTGTCTCACAGGGGTGTAATGGATATTCAAATGATGAAAGTGGTTCCTTTTTCATCTCCATGGCAATGGACAAGGTCAACAAGTGTGTCTCTTCCTGATGTTCTCTTTCCAAATATTTCTTCAGGAGATTCACATGATAGATTTTTTCTTTCCCCTTCTTATCTATCTTATAATTTGTTCTAGACACCTTCTCTAGAACTGTATATGGACCTTGCCATCCAATTTGTAACTTATTCTGACTACCGGGGAGAAGAAGCAGTACCTTCTCTCCCACAGCCAAATCTCTGTCTTTAGCTTCCTGTTATAATAGGCAGCATGTTTCTTCCTGGCTTGTTTCAAATTTTCATTGGCAAGTTTCCAGCCAGTTTTTAAACGAGTGGTCAGCTCATTCACATATTGGTATGAGGATGTAATATTTTCCTCTGCCTTTTCATCAGTCCACGTTCTTAACAGCGTTACATATGGACCTTTAATTTGTGGACCTATTTGTCCATGCACCGGTATGGTCTCTTCCACTGGAAGCGCTATAGTGATGATTTTTCTTCCCAGAATTATCAGTCACAAAACGACCGCTACCAATTTTTTTTCTTGGGGCTGTCTCCCCACTTAGAATTCTTGATGAGAGATTTCCTCTCTACATCCTCTTCCTCCAGTTTGTTTAAGTCCGATTGAGGGATTTTCGGCTTATCCTGGGGTAAGACATCTTTTTGCACTCTCTGCATAGTGGCCATTGTAAAACAGTTAAGTGAAGCTTGTCCGTGAAAAGGGGCTTCCCATTCCCTTTGGTCCACTTTATCAAATTTATTTTTCTTTTTATTGTCAGGCCTAATTTTGCCCCTTGGCGTGTCCAGGTCCTGATCAATGTTCCCACTTGTGGGTGTTCCCTCATGTGCTATGCTACACCTTTCTACAAAATTCTCAATGTCCCATCTTGCCTTGGGCCAATAATAATTGTGAGCCACCTTTTGGATGATGGTACCTATTTTCTCATGGTCCCCATCTGGTTTCACATGTAGGCTCCTTATTAATTCTGCCCTATATCTTTTAGGAAGTACCAGCTGTCCCTGACCTTTGGATCTAGCTCCAGTCTTCCTATACATCAACTTGTTTTTCATGTAAAAATCTCCCTTGCCTGGAGTTGTATGACAAGTTGACAATTTCCTGAAACAAGGCTTGAGGGTCTTATCCCCAGCCTGTGCCTTCCTCATCTCTTCTGGAGTGGTATCTAACATAATATCCTCCTCCTGTCTTGAGGTCGACCTGACCTGAAGGGTGGCCATATACACAGGTTTCCTTCTGCAACGGTCAGTGTCATGATTGTTCATCTGACAATTTTTACACCACCTTTTCCCTTGGTTGAAAGATTTTCTTTCATCATATTTCCTTTCATCGAATTGTGGGGTTTTATTTTTATTGTCATACCGTGGCCTATCAAATTGGTGCTTACCTTTGTTTTGATCTCTAGGATCAAATTTATTAAAGTTCTGTGGTGCCCTAAAATTTTCCAACTGTTTCTTTTTGTTACCTGATACCTCTGCCTGAGCTGCTTGATACCTTTCAGCAACATTTAGCAACTCACCCAGCCTCTCTGCACCTTGTTCCATGAGAAACTTTCTCAGGTCTGGAGCCATGGACTCTCTTAGTTGTTCTATAAGGACCATTTCCTTAAGATCTTGGGTTTTCCCCAGAGAAGTCCATTTCTCCAAGTATGTCTCTATTCGTGCAGAGAACTGGTGATAGGTTTCACCTGACAGTAGTTTAGCATTCCTAAATTTTTTTCCTATAAAATTCTGCGTTCTTTTCATATCTTAACAAAAGAGCCTGCTTTAGCATGTCATAATTTTCCTGATCACCTCTGCTCATTTTGGCAAAAACTTCATAAGCTGCCCCACGAAGACCTTGAGATAACTTTAAGCTCCACCTTTCTCTCTCTAACCCATATGTGGTAGCCAATAGTTCATATCTATTTAGATAGCTCTCAATATCATCGTCTTTCTCAACGAAATGATCTAAATGAAAATTCATAGCTGAGGTTGAGGCTCCCTGACTAGCAGTAGCATCAGAGGTAAAGGGACTGGCCTCATTTTCAGGAGCATGGCCTTGAAACTCAAACTCCCTTAGTCGTAACTCGTGTTCCCTTTGTAATCTTTTATCTTCTGCTTCCCTTTCTGCAGTCAATCTTCTTTCCTCGGCTTCCCTCTCTGCAGCTAATCTCTTCTCTTCTCTTTCTGCAGCCTGTCTTCTTTCCTCGGCTTCCAATGCTTTAGCCTCTTTGTCAGCCTCAATCTGCAACCTCTTAGCCTCAGCCTCAATCTGCAACCTCTTAGCCTCAGTCTCAATCTGCAACCTCTTAGCCTCAGCCTCAATCTGCAACCTCTTAGCCTCAGCCTCAGCCTCAAATTGCAGCCTCTTAGTCTCAGCCTCTAACTTTCTTTCGGCCTCTTTTTCTAATCTTCTTTCTTCCCGTTCAATATATTTGTCACATTCAGCCGTGACATAAGCAATCATAATTTGTCCGTCCATTCCTAACTCTTTCGCAGTCTGTACAGCAGCAGATCGAAATTTTGCCAAGTCGGCCATTGTCTAACATGCAATTGTAACAATTCAATCTATCAATAATTATCTAAGGACACTACAGGCACTGAGAGCTCAACGTTATTTATTTCCACCCAAGGATACCTTTTAATTCTTATTATTCCCAATATCTATAACAGGAGAAAGTTCAATATCCCTGGAGCGAGACCCCAATATATGTGGTAAAGTGGGATATTATAAATATTTATAGGGGACTTAGTGTACTGACTGAGATCAGCTGTGAAGGTATCTGTATCTAATAAGGGTAGTGTATTACAGATGACCTTACTTGCTACCACATATTTATACCTCAGTCAGAATTATTCTGGAATATTGTGATGACTACGTTGAATGTCTAGGGTATGTATATGATGAAGTGTAAGTCACAACAACAACAGACAGATAAACAATTTAATTTATTCCACCACACGTGACAACACTGTGACACTCACACACATTTAACACTCTATAAGACTATTCTTAAATGAGGCACTGGTAAATTTTCAAATATAAATATGTATTAATTACTGTCACTAATATATATGTGTCCTGATTCAAATACAAAGTGAACCAGGAATCACAATCAATTTTAATTACAAGTTATATGTACAGAATTTATCAATATGAATCTTGTAGTGACATATTTTATTAATATTATCCTATGTGTGTCAGTTGTGTAGTAGTAATATGAGGTAATACTGGTTTTGTTTTTTTCAAGCTATGTTGTTATTTGTCATCATGACTTCAAGTGTTTGTTTCTGTTGGAACTAGTATTGGAGATGTTCTCAGTTCCGTTCATTAAAACAATTAATTTCCCCTCTTATTTTTATACAATGTCAGTTTAAGATGGGGTTACATAATGTTGAGCTCCGCTGGCCACATAGGCTTATCTTTCGTGATGGCGGCAGGAAAAGACTCCTCTGCTCGATTGCTCCCCTGTGTTCTGGAGACACCTCACTGTTTGCTATATGGACCAAGGAGTATGCTGTCCCCTCTGGATTCAGCAAAGCTCTGACCAGGTGCTGCTCAATAACTTTAGGACCACAGTCCCTGAAACAGAAGGTTGTACCTCCTACTTCAGAACTAATTTATACTCTATTTCTACACTGAGCACAATACATAACAAACACTGAGTTCAGAGCGGTAGGCCAACTGCTATCTTCATCTGAAACAATTTTCACCAGTATATTCCTCCCTAATGGTTATTACGCCTCTGCAATTCCAGCATTATTTCTTTCTAGTCAATAATATAGGTGTCAGTGTACTGTTTGGCAATTCCATGTAGTTTTACTTTCCTCCGACACCTTCTGTTCAGGCTGGAGCACTATATAGGCTTTACCTCATGTTCGCTACTGAACCACACATATATACAGACATAAATTATCAATTTACATTCAATTTTCATTAAAAAGATATCAAATATTTCAAGCTTACCACAATTCATGGAAATAATACAGAATTACGTTGACTGGCAATGAATATAGCACAATTTCGATCTGCCGATGTCCCAGGCTTTTATTTAGAAAAATATGCACTGGCGCTCAACGCACTGGTTCTGTAGTAAGTTTATTTGCAAATGTGGTGCTGACCTGACGCCTCTGATTGACTATATTGGCAGGTCTAACCAATCATGCCATGTTTACACAGCTTTTCAAAAAAGTACTCCTACTCACGTTTCCCCTAACAACAAAGAAGTAGTATTTATAGTCCGACTAATCGTGTTTAGCCTTACATTTATTTTCCGCCAATCAAATAGGAGGTAACATGTCAGCCTATTTCCCGTACAATGGTGTGTTGAAAATCTGCCACTGAGCGATTCTGATTTGGGTGTTGTCTGACATCCCTCACTATTTCTTTTGGCTATAATTTGTTATTTCCTAGACTATTTGCGTAACGTTTAACATATTATTTGTCAGCAAGTCCTAAGGAACCCAAATATACAAATTTAAAGGAGCTAAGTGGCGGCGTTCAAAATATGTATTTTCTTCTAGGATAGTCGTGCTGTTGCCACCTCCTCACTTCCAAACTTTAGGGTGTCTGCTGTACTGTCATACTAATGTCAGGATTTCAGACATAAAACAGTAGAATGTCATGTTTCCTAATAAGCGTTTTGTAAGTTTTTTAAAACCTAACTCTCGTTTTATCACTGTCGATTTGAAAAAAAAAAAGCTAGTGCTTGTGGCCTTACACGCGTGATGGCAGCAATTGTGTATCGCGCGACTGTGGTAGTATTGCCTGCGTTCCGGCTTTCAGCCTCTCCCTTTCTTTCTATCTTTAGTCCATCTGTCTTTCGTTTTTTTTTTTTTGGTAACGTAGTGTATAAAATGACATGAATGGAATTTTAAATCTAGGTCAGCTGCGTATCTCAAGGTTTTTCTTAGAAAGGCAGTACACGTTTTATCGTAGAAAGCGGGTATTGAAGCAGTAGGCTTTTACTATCAACGTGAAACGTTACAATTTGCAGACGAAGTAGAAAACAAGGGGGATTTCGAGTACAGTCATTGTGACAGCACTGTTCTTTACCATTCTTCTTTCCTTTTATTGAATTTATGTGTTAGGCTTTACATTTACGTTTTAATTTATATATGTGGATTAGAATATTTCACGACATCTCCCCTCTTAAAACAGACATCTTATGTCAGTCCTTTATTCTATATACACATAGATAAATGTAAGTCAACTTGACTTTACTCTGCTGTTGTGCTATCATGGTTTTATGTAGTTGGGTCCATTCAGAGTAAGCACTACTCATGAAATCTGCCTCAGACCTCTACAACCAATAATATTTTTCGGTTATGTTACTGAACAGCCGCAAGTGTGACTGCTTGTCTTAATGCTGCTTCACAACCCGTATTCACCATTTCTCTTCTCTGAGTCTGCGCAATGACATGTCCAGAGAACATTAGATTTTCCCCAAAATGTACGTTATGAGGAGATAACATATACCTGGTGATAGCAGAGTTTTCGTAGTGGATCCCATAATCTTCTTATTAGCCTGTATGAAACATTCGGAATATCCTCAATCAAAGAGGCAACTCAGGGATTCATTACGTTCCTCCGAATTGTTTACATCCAACAAGTTTGTCTGATCTCAGGTTTTACTGGAATCTGATAGTATCCTTTACTCAGATCCACTTTTGAGAAATATTTAGCTTTATTTAGTCTGGCAAACAGCTGATTTGTATCCGGCAATGGATCCACCTGTCCTTCTGTAATAGCATTCAGTCTCCTGTAATCTATACAGAGTCTATGTTCTCCAGAGGGCTTCCTTAGGAGTACAACACCGGAACTATACGAAGATTCACTGTGTGAAATAATTCCTTCCTTCAACAAATAGTCTATCTCTTCCTTCAAAGCTTTCTCCTTAGCAAAAGGAATCGAATAGGGTTTCATACAGACAGGTGTGGGGTCTATCAGCTTCATATCATATTCCAATAAGTTTGTATGCCCTGGTCGGTCTGTTAACACCTCTGCATGATTATCTAGAACCTGTTGCACTCTCTCTTTCTGAGTTTTCGTTAAATGTGTACTGATTTTCACCTGTGCCGCTGTCTCACAGGGGTGTAATGGATATTCAAATGATGAAAGTGGTTCCTTTTTCATCTCCATGGCAATGGACAAGGTCAACAAGTGTGTCTCTTCCTGATGTTCTCTTTCCAAATATTTCTTCAGGAGATTCACATGATAGATTTTTTCTTTCCCCTTCTTATCTATCTTATAATTTGTTCTAGACACCTTCTCTAGAACTGTATATGGACCTTGCCATCCAATCTGTAACTTATTCTGACTACCGGGGAGAAGAAGCAGTACCTTCTCTCCCACAGCCAAATCTCTGTCTTTAGCTTTTCTGTTATAATAGGCAGCATGTTTCTTCCTGGCTTGTTTCAAATTTTCATTGGCAAGTTTCCAGCCAGTTTTTAAACGAGTGGTCAGCTCATTCACATATTGGTATGAGGATGTAATATTTTCCTCTGCCTTTTCATCAGTCCACGTTCTTAACAGCGTTACATATGGACCTTTAATTGTGTGGACCTATTTGTCCATGCACCGGTATGGTCTCTTCCACTAGAAGCGCTGTAGTGATGATTTTTCTTCCCAGAATTATCATGGACAAAACGACCGCTACCAATTTTTTTCTTGGGGCTGTCTCCCCACTTAGAATTCTTGATGAGAGATTTCCTCTCTACATCCTCTTCCTCCAGTTTGTTTAAGTCCGATTGAGGGATTTTCGGCTTATCCTGGGGTAAGACATCTTTTTGCACTCTCTGCATAGTGGCCATTGTAAAACAGTTAAGTGAAGCTTGTCCGTGAAAAGGGGCTTCCCATTCCCTTTGGTCCACTTTATCAAATTTATACTTCTTTTTATTGTCAGGCCTAATTTTGCCCCTTGGCGTGTCCAGGTCCTGATCAATGTTCCCACTTGTGGGTGTTCCCTCATGTGCTATGCTACACCTTTCTACAAAATTCTCAATGTCCCATCTTGCCTTGGGCCAATAATAATTGTGAGCCACCTTTTGGATGATGGTACCTATTTTTTCATGGTCCCCATCTGGTTTCACATGTAGGCTCCTTATTAATTCTGCCCTATATCTTTTAGGAAGTACCAGCTGTCCCTGACCTTTGGATCTAGCTCCAGTCTTCCTATACATCAACTTGTTTTTCATGTAAAAATCTCCCTTGCCTGGAGTTGTATGACAAGTTGACAATTTCCTGAAACAAGGCTTGAGGGTCTTATCCCCAGCCTGTGCCTTCCTCATCTCTTCTGGAGTGGTATCTAACATAATATCCTCCTCCTGTCTTGAGGTCGACCTGACCTGAAGGGTGGCCATATACACAGGTTTCCTTCTGCAACGGTCAGTGTCATGATTGTTCATCTGACAATTTTTACACCACCTTTTCCCTTGGTTGAAAGATTTTCTTTCATCATATTTCCTTTCATCGAATTGTGGGGTTTTATTTTTATTGTCATACCGTGGCCTATCAAATTGGTGCTTACCTTTGTTTTGATCTCTAGGATCAAATTTATTAAAGTTCTGTGGTGCCCTAAAATTTTCCAACTGTTTCTTTTTTGTTACCTGATACCTCTGCCTGAGCTGCTTGATACCTTTCAGCAACATTTAGCAACTCACCCAGCCTCTCTGCACCTTGTTCCATGAGAAACTTTCTCAGGTCTGGAGCCATGGACTCTCTTAGTTGTTCTATAAGGACCATTTCCTTAAGATCTTGGGTTTTCCCCAGAGAAGTCCATTTCTCCAAGTATGTCTCTATTCGTGCAGAGAACTGGTGGTAGGTTTCACCTGACAGTAGTTTAGCATTCCTAAATTTTTTCCTATAAAATTCTGCGTTCTTTTCATATCTTAACAAAAGAGCCTGCTTTAGCATGTCATAATTTTCCTGATCACCTCTGCTCATTTTGGCAAAAACTTCATAAGCTGCCCCACGAAGACCTTGAGATAACTTTAAGCTCCACCTTTCTCTCTCTAACCCATATGTGGTAGCCAATAGTTCATATCTATTTAGATAGCTCTCAATATCATCGTCTTTCTCAACGAAATGATCTAAATGAAAATTCATAGCTGAGGTTGAGGCTCCCTGACTAGCAGTAGCATCAGAGGTAAAGGGACTGGCACCATTTTCAGGAGCATGGCCTTGAAACTCAAACTCCCTTAGTCGTAACTCGTGTTCCCTTTGTAATCTTTTATCTTCTGCTTCCCTTTCTGCAGTCAATCTTCTTTCCTCGGCTTCCCTCTCTGCAGCTAATCTCTTCTCTTCTCTTTCTCTGTCTTCTTTCTCGGCTTCCAATGCTCTTTGTCAGCCTCAATCTTTCCTCAGGCTTCAATCTGCAACCTCTTTTCCTCAGCCTCAATCTGCAACCTCTTAGCCTCAGCCTCAATCTGCAACCTCTTAGCCTCAGCCTCAGCCTCAAATTGCAGCCTCTTAGTCTCAGCCTCTAACTTTCTTTCGGCCTCTTTTTCTAATCTTCTTTCTTCCCGTTCAATATATTTGTCACATTCAGCCGTGACATAAGCAATCATAATTTGTCCGTCCATTCCTAACTCTTTCGCAGTCTGTACAGCAGCAGATCGAAATTTTGCCAAGTCGGCCATTGTCTAACATGCAATTGTAACAATTCAATCTATCAATAATTATCTAAGGACACTACAGGCACTGAGAGCTCAACGTTATTTATTTCCACCCAAGGATACCTTTTAATTCTTATTATTCCCAATATCTATAACAGGAGAAAGTTCAATATCCCTGGAGCGAGACCCCAATATATGTGGTAAAGTGGGATATTATAAATATTTATAGGGGACTTAGTGTACTGACTGAGATCAGCTGTGAAGGTATCTGTATCTAATAAGGGTAGTGTATTACAGATGACCTTACTTGCTACCACATATTTATACCTCAGTCAGAATTATTCTGGAATATTGTGATGACTACGTTGAATGTCTAGGGTATGTATATGATGAAGTGTAAGTCACAACAACAACAGACAGATAAACAATTTAATTTATTCCACCACACGTGACAACACTGTGACACTCACACACATTTAACACTCTATAAGACTATTCTTAAATGAGGCACTGGTAAATTTTCAAATATAAATATGTATTAATTACTGTCACTAATATATATGTGTCCTGATTCAAATACAAAGTGAACCAGGAATCACAATCAATTTTAATTACAAGTTATATGTACAGAATTTATCAATATGAATCTTGTAGTGACATATTTTATTAATATTATCCTATGTGTGTCAGTTGTGTAGTAGTAATATGAGGTAATACTGGTTTTGTTTTTTCAAGCTATGTTGTTATTTGTCATCATGACTTCAAGTGTTTGTTTCTGTTGGAACTAGTATTGGAGATGTTCTCAGTTCCGTTCATTAAAACAATTAATTTCCCCTCTTATTTTTATACAATGTCAGTTTAAGATGGGGTTACATAATGTTGAGCTCCGCTGGCCACATAGGCTTATCTTTCGTGATGGCGGCAGGAAAAGACTCCTCTGCTCGATTGCTCCCCTGTGTTCTGGAGACACCTCACTGTTTGCTATATGGACCAAGGAGTATGCTGTCCCCTCTGGATTCAGCAAAGCTCTGACCAGGTGCTGCTCAATAACTTTAGGACCACAGTCCCTGAAACAAGAAGGTTGTACCTCCTACTTCAGAACTAATTTATACTCTATTTCTACACTGAGCACAATACATAACAAACACTGAGTTCAGAGCGGTAGGCCAACTGCTATCTTCATCTGAAACAATTTTCACCAGTATATTCCTCCCTAATGGTTATTACGCCTCTGCAATTCCAGCATTATTTCTTTCTAGTCAATAATATAGGTGTCAGTGTACTGTTTGGCAATTCCATGTAGTTTTACTTTCCTCCGACACCTTCTGTTCAGGCTGGAGCACTATATAGGCTTTACCTCATGTTCGCTACTGAACCACACATATATACAGACATAAATTATCAATTTACATTCAATTTTCATTAAAAAGATATCAAATATTTCAAGCTTACCACAATTCATGGAAATAATACAGAATTACGTTGACTGGCAATGAATATAGCACAATTTCGATCTGCCGATGTCCCAGGCTTTTATTTAGAAAAATATGCACTGGCGCTCAACGCACTGGTTCTGTAGTAAGTTTATTTGCAAATGTGGTGCTGACCTGACGCCTCTGATTGACTATATTGGCAGGTCTAACCAATCATGCCATGTTTACACAGCTTTTCAAAAAAGTACTCCTACTCACGTTTCCCCTAACAACAAAGAAGTAGTATTTATAGTCCGACTAATCGTGTTTAGCCTTACATTTATTTTCCGCCAATCAAATAGGAGGTAACATGTCAGCCTATTTCCCGTACAATGGTGTGTTGAAAATCTGCCACTGAGCGATTCTGATTTGGGTGTTGTCTGACATCCCTCACTATTTCTTTTGGCTATAATTTGTTATTTCCTAGACTATTTGCGTAACGTTTAACATATTATTTGTCAGCAAGTCCTAAGGAACCCAAATATACAAATTTAAAGGAGCTAAGGGGCGGCGTTCAAAATATGTATTTTCTTCTAGGATAGTCGTGCTGTTGCCACCTCCTCACTTCCAAACTTTAGGGTGTCTGCTGTACTGTCATACTAATGTCAGGATTTCAGACATAAAACAGTAGAATGTCATGTTTCCTAATAAGCGTTTTGTAAGTTTTTTAAAACCTAACTCTCGTTTTATCACTGTCGATTTGAAAAAAAAGCTAGTGCTTGTGGCCTTACACGCGTGATGGCAGCAATTGTGTATCGCGCGACTGTGGTAGTATTGCCTGCGTTCCGGCTTTCAGCCTCTCCCTTTCTTTCTATCTTTAGTCCATCTGTCTTTCGTTTTTTTTGGTAACGTAGTGTATAAAATGACATGAATGGAATTTTAAATCTAGGTCAGCTGCGTATCTCAAGGTTTTTCTTAGAAAGGCAGTACACGTTTTATCGTAGAAAGCGGGTATTGAAGCATTTATGTGTTAGGCTTTACATTTACGTTTTAATTTATATATGTGGATTAGAATATTTCACGACAATGGCCACAACTTAAAGTGGACACCGTAGTTGGTTCAAATAATGTTTTGCATTGGGGGCACTGCGATGCTTTCCCAAAATCAAAAGCGGAACATGCCATTTTATTAGCGTCATTATTATCTTTAGTCTGTTTATAGGCTTCATGTGACTCTTGCTGTGCAGAGTTTGCCTGATAATGTGATTTATATTTTTTGTATTGTGATCTACCTCGATTATTATTGCCTCTGTAATCATTATTGTTTCCTCTATTGTAACCCCTATTTGGGTTTGAGTCATAGTTCTCATGGTTACCATTATCATATTCATTATAATGAGTATCTCTATAATTATGGTCTTGTTGTCTCCATGATGGATGACTTGGATAGTTTCTATACTGACTTCCTCTGCGGAAATTCCTATAATTATGACCACCTCTGAATCGAGGGCTGTCAGCTCGTCTCCAGTTCTTCGCAGAAGAACTCTGAAATGATTGGTTACCTTGGTTTTGATAACTATTATGATTACCCTTTTTATCAAACCTGTTTTGTGGTCCCTGAAATTTGTGTGAATAATTAGGGTTGTATGGTGCTGCTGATGCAACTGGCATACTTTCTTTAACCTTAGCATTGCTAAAAGCTACGTCCGGATGTGCCGTGACGTATTGGGTACAATATTCTTCCATTTCTTTTAGTGTCTTGGGTTTACGCTCATGTAGGAATTCAAGGAATGGTTTATTTATACTTGACATAATCTTGTCCCTGAGCAACAAGTCCATAAGGGCTTCATATGTCTTTTCTGTTTTGGACAACTCAATCCAACGATTAAATGTAAGACGTGTCCTAGCAATGAATTCTGAGAATTCTACCCCTGATTCAGGTACCATTTTCTTGAACAAAGTACGGTAACCTTCCTCTGTTAATTGATATTTTTTCAATAAAGCTGCTCTAATAACATCATAATTATCCTTCTCAGCCTCTTCAACCAAACTTAAACTAGTCAGAGAATCACCTTTCAAATTTTCTGATAACTGGTTAGCATATTGTGATTCATCCACATTATGAGCTCGACAAGAAAGTTCAAAACGATCCAGCCAGAATGTAATATCGTCACTGGAAGGATTGAACGCTGGTACCTTGACCTTATAAGTAAAGGGTTTACCACTATTACCATTTGACTGATTAACATTACTCATATTTGTCAATTTCAATTTTTCTAACTCAAATGCTAAAAGTTCTTTTTGATGTTCATGTTCTCTCATTGCTTTTTTCTCCTCAGCTTCTCTGTCTAATCTTTTCTGCTCAGCCTCAGCTTCTAATCTTTTATTTTCAGCTTCAGCTTCTTTGTCTAATCTCTTTTGTTCAGCTTCTCTGTCTAATCATTTCTGCTCAGCCTCAGCTTCTAATCTTTCATTTTCAGCTTCAGCTTCTTTGTCTAATCTCTTTTGTTCAGCTTCTCTGTCTAATCTCTTTTGTTCAGCATCAGCTTCTCTTTCTAATCTTTTTTGTTCAGCTTCTCTGTCTAATCTCTTTTGTTCAGCCTCAGCTTCTCTTTCTAATCTTTTTTGTTCAGCTTCTTTGTTTTGTTTTTCCATTTCCATTTGGAATCTCTTTTCCTGAACCTGCAGCTGCAATTTCTTTTGTTCAAATTCTAATTCCAATCTTCTATCCTCACTTTTTGTTTTTTCTCTTCAGCTTTCAGTTTATCAATTTCCAATTTTTGTGCTTTTTCATATTGACTTGTAGCATACTCCTCCAACTTATCTCCAGTCTTGCCTAGGGATTTCCCTATCTCAATGAAGTAATCTAAAATCGACATAATGTATACCAATATGTGACTAGATACCTGAAATAGCAATAATGAAATCTATCTCCAAATAAATGGAAACAAGCTCTTAATAGCTTGAATAATCAGCTCCTTTATCCCAATCTCTGTGGGAAACAAGCCTTTAAATAAGGTCTTGTATAATCAACTGTGTACCTATAATAACAACAATTAATCATCAGCTGATTATTTCTCATAAGTTCACTACACAGCTAGTAGTGTATGATCAAGTATATTTTATAGTATATGTCAACCAACAACATACATAAAGTACAAATAAGAAAGACAATACGAAAACATTTGCAGAAATCAAATAAATCAAAAAGGAAAATCAATGAAAATAATCACAGAATCTGTGATGACAACTGCAAGGGAATAAACAAAACAAATGACGTCACAGTGTATAGATATAAATGTGTATAGAACTAAATTTTAGAAAAGGGTAGATCTACAAATACGAACAAATCAAAACAAAACTGAAGAACAGAAAAAATATCACAAAAACAACGATAAGAACAGTCTTCACAGCTAACAAAAAATAGCAACAGATGTTGCCTGCAAATTTTCAATTAAGAAAATTGCTCCCTACAGAACGCTAATATAGGACCAATTTGACTCGGTATACCCTATACTAGTTACCTCACCAACCGCCCACAGAAATCTACACAAATATCACATATAAACATATAAACATAAATATACATATAGCATAAATACATATAATATAATGAAATGTGTTGCAGATAGAATGTGTTGCAAATAGAATGCTCAGTTATAATTGTACTGTATTATGGTACTTTATTAAACAATTAATTCTGGCCTAAATTATTAAAGTTCAACACAAACTATGGCAGTGCAGGAAAATCCACCGTTTTAGTTCCTAAGAATCACAAGTAGGACTTCTCGCTTCAGTTGCACTGTACATTTCGCAAACACAGTCAAATATATGCTCCAAATTTGATGTGTAATGCTATCTGTTTTATGTAAAAACGTCTGTTCAACGAGCGCTGACCTATTTCCAGTATTCGCTCGATAGGTCACGTGACAAAGTGTTGACAAAGAGCAAACTAGTACTGCAGATGTGTCGTATCAGCCACAGGAAACGGTCTGGTATCAGTAGTCTGTTGACTTCTCAATTTCTGCGAGGTCAAACCCAGAAAGCTGGCCACCAGTGTTGCTTGCTTGATTGCAATCGTGTTCGAAGGGTGTTGATGGGTGTTGTCAGAATGACGACAAAACAAAAGGTCAACTCGACCTACGCAGTGGTGTGTAGACATGGAGTGAGGATACAGTACATGCGAATGATGGCAAACGTTCGTTAGAGTTGACAAATAGACCAATCTCACTCACTTATGGCTGGAAGTCATTTACGCCAACTACTGGGTACGTTTCATACAGTTTAATTGGAACGATCACACTTGACAGCACGGGTACAGTGACATCAGACAGGTTGGCATAAATCATAATAATGTTGATCAATGAAATACACGATCACATGGGCATTCATGTTGCATAACAGTAACAATGGAATGTCAGTAAACAAGCACTCATCAATTCCAATATATATCGTCTGACTTTACTGACAGAGCACGTCAGTTCATAAACAAGGTTCAAGTTGGTTCCTAGACCTAACCTCGTCTAGCGAAGATTCATTTAGGTAAAGTTCAGCACATATTTTTTTATAACAATATTGAACCACTAGTAATGGGTTCTCTTCTGTAGCAGTGATCTCTGGACTCATCAGGTGATAGTAAGGGGCATCCCTGTTCTCTCCTCGATGACTGAAAAATATAGAATTCAAAATGGCTTCTTCTCCCAGTGAGTTGTCGCTCACCCAGGATACAAACTATGAAGCGCAATCAAAGCTGATCATTCATTAAATGTCCTCATTGCTTTGTAGATTCTACCATTGATACTATTGACTTCATCACATAATATGGTGCTGCAAGGTATGAATGTCATCTTCATCTGGTTAATATTCATCTAAACGTACAACCGTACGACTGCCCATCGAATACAATGCCTCAGGAAAAGTTCATAAGAAATGCGTCTTTACCTTGGTATCAGAAATACACTAGAATATGATTCTGTCATTCCTTGGCAGTAAGAATAAACACTGGGGTGAATAATACATGGTATGTCTAAAGAGACTACCTCTTTCCCCACTAATATAGAGATCACTTTTCCGGCGACAGGCCGCTACAACAACTCAGCACCAATCAGGGCGGAACCTTCTCACCTCCCCTTCGCGACACATCCGCCGAACAACTCATGACCCCGAGTTCGACGCCGAAGATATAGTTCGACTTAGACATACAAAGATATTAAGATATAAGACAGACTCGTCCTACATAGACAAGAAATACACATAGATTCGGGTCATAGATATTCTGAAGCAAGAAAAATCTATTTCTAACCAAACAAAGAATAGATCGCTGTAAACCTAGATCCCTACGCTGAGTTCGATATTCAGGAAAGATAACCAATATAATAAAAGTATAAGTTCAACATTGGTGATATCGCTTTGACCAGGAAAATATTTCGATACACAAAATAAATATTATAATAAATATATACATTGTCAGACAACCAATTACATTTTACATTTGTATGCATAAAAACAGTAATCTGTGCGCCACACAAAAGAATATGTGCGCAACATCATCCTCATTACTTTTTTTTTTTTAGCTGCCCACGATCTTTTAACATTCGTCTATAAAACCACATATATGTGGCATCTAGTGCTTTCCCTACTTATTTAGATTCACGATTGATCGAGAGGGACAATACGACTGAAGTTGTTATCTCAAATAGGCTTTGACTAAACAGTCTAAGTAACAAGGCAGTGGAGGGAGGGGAGAGGTTAACAGCTGCTTCATCTTATAGCAGGAGTCACAAACCAGTCGACCGTGATGTACCGGTAGATCCCAGTGGATGATTTGGTAGATCTTTAAGTGAATGTGACCCAAAAAAGTACTTTTTAAAGAAGGGAACTTTCGGACTAGACCACTCCCGCCCGCATTTAAAATTGCGGTGCCCCCGTGATCAACGGTACTTTTTGCATATTCCCAACGAAAACTCTCCAGCATGCTACTAAAATATATTCGTCAACTGCATGAGATAGGAACGCGATATTTTCTTTGTAAGGTTCATGATTTCCCCCACCCCCTTTTTTTAAATTGTAACACAAAAACACAAACAGTCACACGCCCATATACACAGTGCAGTCCAGATACGTGGAACTCGCTTAAGCCAAAATTCGCTAAAGACGAAGCAATTTTACCTTCCCCCCCCTCCCCAGAAGTTCTCTTTCTCTCTCTCTCTCTCTCTCTCTCTCTCTCTCTATATATATATATATATATATATATATATATATATATATATATATATATATATATATATGTCTCCATGTCTTTTCTTGTGGGCCACATCTGCGTCTTATACACTAGTGATTCAAATTCAAGAATTACCTTGTAATGCTATCAACGTATTTCTTCAATGTATGTTTTATCCATCACCAACATCTTCGTCTCATCTCGTGTACCACTGGTACTTACGTGGTTTCTTGTAATCAGTACCACACTGTTGACCTTGTTGCACCATTTCAAACTTTCTACTCTACGTAAGTACCCATATATGAGCGTCTGCAACTTCTTAGTTGTTGATTTTGTTGCTGTCCGTATTTTACAGCTATACAATAGGAATGTTTGATTTTTGAGCTACATTTTGTTAGCTACAAGTTTCAGGTTCTTGTAGTAAAAAATTACATTTTGCTGTCATCTTAGACTTGCTGAAAATGAGGTACAGAAATTCAGCCCTGTCATCCATCAAAAAGGCTAAGGATCTATATTTCTCGTGTATCATATACTGTGAGTATTATTTGTACTTGAAACTTATCATTCAGCCTCAACTGAACCATTTTCACTTCATACGGAGCAAGGAGTCATCATTAGCACCTGGTCTTCTTGCAGGAAGCATGCATCATAGAACTCGTGTACTCGTGCAACTATGATTTCTGTAGCAACATGTTTTACATGGTGAGTTTGCCATTCCTAATGAACAACCTCATCTTGGTATCGTCTAGCAATAAACCTAACAATACAACAGTTTTATTTTGTCTTTATCTCACCAGAGATCTATAGGAACTACCCTGGTCCAGGTTAATTATGAGTTGATTTAACAGTGGTTTAAAGTGTCTTGTAACAATGACAAGGGCAGATATGCAACTTTTCCAGCCTCTGCGTCAGAATTCATCTTAAAAATCAGCTAAAGTAATCAAGCCTTATGTCTCGTACATATCCTAATACCGTATGCGTCAATGTTGTTCTATGGGTTTAGCACTGTACGAATACTTTTATCTGGGAAGCAAACATTCTTGGAGCCTGTTAATTGTGTAAGACCATCTCTATTCTCAGGAAAACAAACCTTGTTTAGTTAATTCCCTCAGAATCTTGCAATACAGAAATACAAGCTTTCCAACTGTAAGTATGTATTCATTCTCATAAGTATTTCTAGAGTAATTTATCCACACTGTAATGTACTCGATTTGTGACAGATTAATAACAATGTAAGGGATATAATCGGGATAATCTGATTCTAATTTATAAGGTAGTTGGTAACATCCCTTGGGTCGTAGTTCATTAGTGCGGAAGTGACACTTCGTTAGTTATAGTTCGGAGTCCGCAGATACGAGAAATGTAAAGAACAAGCGTTAGGGAACTGACAGGAAGAGGGCCATGTATTATTCTCGTAGAAGGTTCGTAGTAGTGACCGAACGTAGTACAACATGGCGTATTTCCTGTATTGCACAGATGAAAAGTGAAGAAGAAACCCAAATTTAGATTGAGCATCTAATGCAAAAGAATCAGCGGTTCGAACGTTGATCAGGGGTAATCTACAGTATCATAGGTCAGAAGGAATAAAGCTGAAAATTATAAGAAAATGTTGTAATCGTCAAATTTGTCGAACAGACATATTTTCTTCAGAAGCATGCTACGAGGTAACAGACTAAAAGAATACCCATCTTGGCAAAGGGAAGGATAATGTGTTTAAGTACCATCGGTCGTAGTAGGTTGGAGATTACCTACCATCGCTAAGAAAGATTTTATAATGTGCGGTTCAGTAATGTACTTGTGCTATTAATAAAATCCAGGTTGATAACAATATTTCTTTCGATACTTGTCATTAGATGTTGAACACTAAAGAGATCATTTTTTAGATGAATGTCCAAACTATAGACGTGTACAGTTAAATAAAGAGGGATTGTTAATCGAATCATAGAGGTAGAATGTATTAACATTAGAGGCTAACTATTAAGAACATAATAAATGAACGATGTATCTGGGAACAAAAAAAAATTAGGAAAGCTGTTGATAGCATTACCAGTAAGTTCTTGTTCTTGGATTCGCACGCTAAGAGAATTGGAGCAGCCCGATGATTACATGGAGAAGAGAACTGGAGTTGAAAATAACCTTAGCTGACGGCGTAATGAGGAGTACTTAACATGTGTTTGTTGAAGGCTTATACTCCTATAGGAACTAAAAAGTATTAATTAACTCTTTCAGTCCCAAGCAAAAAGCTGGGTTTGGCCCAAAAAAAATGGCCACCCCAGTGCTTTTTTATTGTTGTTGTTTGGAAAAAAAATTTTTTTAATGTTCATATGCATAAATACGAGGTATTTAAAATGAAAGTACTTCCTGTCAGAAATGACGTTTTGGGTTGTTAAAACTAGAAAACAGCTCTAGAAAGAAGCAAAAGATACGAAAGCCGATTTAACGTTCATTGGGTCAAATGGGTCTGGAAGGAAGTACGATATATCGGCTTTTGGGACTTGATAAATTACTGCAGACTTTCCATGTTTAAGCGCACCTTAAAACCACGGTAGCCGACTCCTACCTTCGACTCATATTATAGTTTGTTTACTCGTCACATGACATAAAATGTGCACTTTTATGGAGTTAAATGTATAAGTATGGTATATGAGTGAATAAATGAGCACGTGGCTTTCGTAGATTACATTTTTAACTATTAATTCTTTCATACAATAATACGAAACAAATACGCAACAGGTATTTTAAAATATGATAATTGTTTATTATCGTGAATTGTTTCTTAAAAAATAAAAACGAATCGCTTCAAATAGGTACGGGTTCACTGATGCTCTCATTGGGATTTCATTATTCTGTGGGCAGAAAACTAACGTTCCACGATGATTTGAGTAGGTGATAACGCAATAACAGTAAGACGAGTATCTTAAATGATCACAGGGTAGCCGGTTATTACTAGATAATGTAATGATAGAGGGGAATTCACAGAACTCTTGCCCCTTCTAATTTATACGTTGCTGAATTACTACGTTAATTATAATCATTTCACCATCATCACCACTACCATCAATATCGTCATCATCGCCTCATCATCATCATCACCATCCTCAGCGTATCATCACCATCATTCACTCCATCGTCATTATTACCATCCTCTCCATCGCCATTTTCACCATCCTCTCCATCGCCATTATCACCATCCTCTCCATCGCCATTATCACCATCCTCTCCATCGCCATTATCACCATCCTCTCCATCGCCATGCTCACCATCCTCTCCATCGCTATTATCACCATCCCCTCCATCGCTATTATCATTATCCTCTCCATCGCCATTATCACCATCCTCTCCATCGCCATTATCACCATCCCCTCCATCGCTATTATCATTATCGTCTCCATCGCCATTATCACCATCCTCTCCATCGCCATTATCACCATCCTCTCCATCGCCATGCTCACCATCCTCTCCATCGCTATTATCACCGTCCCCTCCATCGCTATTATCATTATCCTCTCCATCGCCATTATCACCATCCTCTCCATCGCCATTATCACCATCCTCTCCATCGCCATGCTCACCATCCTCTCCATCGCCATGCTCACCATCCCCTCCATCGCTATTATCATTATCCTCTCCATCGCCATTATCACCATCCTCTCTATCGTCATTATCACCACACTCTCCATCGCCATTATCACTATCCTCTCTATCGTCATTATCACTATACTCTCCATCGCCATTATCACTATCCTCTCTATCGTCATTATCACTATACTCTCTATCGTCATTATCACTATACTCTCCATCGCCATTATCACTATACTCTCCATCGCCATTATCACTATCCTCTCTATCGTCATTATCACTATCCTCTCTATCGTCATTATCACTATACTCTCCATCGCCATTATCACTATCCTCTCTATCGTCATTATCACTATCCTCTCTATCGTCATTATAACTATACTCTCTATCGTCATTATCACTATACTCTCCATCGCCATTATCACTATACTCTTTATCGTCATTATCACTATACTCTCTATCGTCATTATCACTATCCTCTCTATCGTCATTATCACTATCCTCTCTATCGTCATTATAACTATACTCTCTATCGTCATTATCACTATCCTCTCCATCGTCATTATCACCATCCTCTCTATCGTCATTATCACCACACTCTCCATCGCCATTATCACTATCCTCTCCATCGCCATTATCACTATACTCTCCATCGCCATTATCACTACCCTCTCTATCGTCATTATCACTATACTCTCCATCGCCATTATCACTATCCTCTCTATCGTCATTATCACTATCCTCTCTATCGTCATTATAACTATACTCTCTATCGTCATTATCACTATACTCTCCATCGCCATTATCACTATACTCTCTATCGTCATTATCACTATACTCTCTATCGTAATTATCACTATCCTCTCTATCGTCATTATCACTATCCTCTCTATCGTCATTATCACTATACTCTCTATCGTCATTATCACTATCCTCTCCATCGTCATTATCACCATCCTCTCTATCGTCATTATCACCACACTCTCCATCGCCATTATCACTATCCTCTCCATCGCCATTATCACTATACTCTCCATCGCCATTATCACTACCCTCTCTATCGTCATTATCACTATACTCTCCATCGCCATTATCACCATCTTCTCCATCGTCATTATCATCATCCTCTCCATAGTCATCATCACCATGTCCTCTATTCTCATCCTTGTTCTCATCATCTCATCATCATCGTCGTTGTCATTACCTTATCGTCGTCATCATCGTCATCAACATTATCATAATCATCATCATTATCATCGTTGTCAACATTATTATTAACATCATCATTGCCAGCATCATCATTATCATCATCGTGGTCGTCACTATCATCGTCATCATTATCATCATCGTCATCATCATGATTATTATCACCGTGGTCGTCACCATCACAGTCCTCATCATCATTATAGTCATCATCATCGTTGTCACTATCATCATTGTAGTGGGTTTGATGGTATTGTATGATGGTGATATTACTAAATGTAATGTATGAGGCCAGCTGTGAAGGCTCCTGAGATAAAATGTAGTTGTGAATTGTCAGAAGGCCTTTCTTGCTACCACTACGACCTCACACTCAATTTTTTTTCTTAATGAATGTAGCTATGTAAAATGTCTAGGGTTATGATATGTAATGTGGTGTGATAGTTATGGATACACCCATAGATATTTAAGCAGACTAATAATATTTAACAAATATTATAATACACTGAACTAACTCAAGAGTGTAAAATTTTTGATAGAATTATATTACATTTATTTGTTCTGGATCAAGTTTTATGTTGACCAGAACTTTTTAAAAAAAAAAGGATTTAAAAATTATGAAAGAAATGCATGGAATGTTACATAATAAATGCATGGAATGTTACATAATAAATGCAAGAGTGTACATATATAAGTACTAGACTAGTTAGTTTTATTAAAATGTTCTAGTAGTCATCTACTTGGGAGGATAGTTAATGCTTGTGCTGTTGGGGTGGCCTCATCACACCTGTCTATATTGACTACACAGTGTCCAGTAAATTACAGGAATTTTATGGGGTATTAGTAACTAAAAGGCGTTGGTGAACTTCCAGCAGACCAGAGGCTCACTCAACTTGCATATGTAGCTCTGGTGCTGAAATCTGGTGGTCCCACCTCTCCGTGCTGGCGGGCAATAATAGTGGTCTCTGTCACAACGTACTGCACAGATACACTCGAGTAAAATCACCAACTGAATGGACACCGCCTTGTTGACAACTGAAACTCACAGCTCTGCAATCAAAGTATTGGCTATGTGTCAAAATTCTATTCTCTACCCACTTCTGGACACAACACGGACACAACAACCACATCATACAGACAGGTCAGATCTCTCTGACCAAACAGCACATTTACCATGGTGGTTTTACATCAGATAGGTCCTCCCAGACTATAGATTCTGAAAAATATTTATTAGTTTCCTTCCCTAAAAGTGGATAGGTAATATGTTTCATTATTCTCAACACTTGATCTGTCTTTCCTAACCCTTGCTGGAGTTTATGTATATTGTTGGTCCCTAGACCCTGACTTGGGCGGGGGGTCTAGAGCAAATCCCTACTTGTTTGTAAGGCTAGATTATGATATGGCAGTATCAAATCACTCGAACATTAAACAATATTCAAAACATACAAAGAAATAATTTCAATCTTACCAGATTATGAATAAAGAACACAGAAATGCAGCAAAACTCAGCTGAGCTGCTGGCTATAGTATGGCGTCCCTGAACTTATTTCACTTTCTTTCATTTGGAAATCACCACACTTTAAAATACTGTGTCTATCATCGAACAACTATTGAGGAATGGCCCCACTTGCGCGTCTGAGCGCCGATAAAATGATTGTCTGTGGCCAATCACTGCCTAGGTTTATTTCAAATTCAAATTTCCTACCCTAAAGTCATTTCAGTCATGCTTCAGTCAAGTATGGATGTTTATCTGTTAGTCTGTCCGTCTCTACTTGTTTTTTTCAAAAACGTACTTGATTTTTGAACCAACCTTTCTCTCCCCTCCAAAATTTTGTCGTTAAAAGTTATATTTAGACACAGCTCCCACCAATGTCCCTTCGCTTCCCTACTACGTAGATTTGAACACCTGCGTCTCGAGGTCGTGTTTTTTTGTGCAAATAGCGACACTTTTTATTCCATACAGTCTGTCGCTGATGTGAACAACACTGTCTTTTGTCATTATCTTCAATATTATCTATCCGTCTGTAAAATTAAGAACATATTAGTTCACTGCTCCGAATGGGCCATCCGGCCAGCTAATTTTTATATTCCTAACATTAATATTACGAAAAAGTTACTTTTTTAATTTTTGTAATATTCCAAACATCTGCGTTCTGCCGCTGAATTCAAATCAAAGGCTTGGTATCGCAAAAGCGACCAATAAATGACTGTGGCGTAACATATCCAAGGTCCCTTCTGTCGAGTTCCTTACTTTATGTCAACTTGGGAAACGTGACTTTTCTCCGTTTCCCCCCCAATTGCGTCTCCTTAGCCTTTCTAGTCTCACGCAATCTTTCCAGTCATATTTTTTTCCTTTTTATCCGCCGTTCCCCTCCTGTCTAGCAAGTCAATTTTTATGGAGGGTGATGACCCGCGGTCTGGGCGATCATGTACTATCAGCAGCCTACGCATTATGTTTTTATCCTTACATGTTATCTTTGGAGGTATTTTACCGTGTATCTCTGTCAATTTCACTACACATCTCCCCACTTGAAAACATGCCTATGGCAAGTTCCAAAACCAGCGATACACATAGGTAAAATTACTCCTCACGTCTGCCACTACTCTAATTTTGATCACAGGGGTGCCGACTGAGGAAATCTGCACCGACATTCAATTTACGGCTTGCATAAGCGACTGGTTTCAGTTCCCCATCAGGTGAAGATGATCTTTGCAACAAAGCCCCTCCTAGTCCTACATTACTTGCATCGGTTCTTAAGACAAAGTCCTGTGTCAAATCAGGCAGTTTGAGAATAGGCTTGCTAGTGAGTTTTTCCTTTAACTCTTGGAACGCTAGTTCACATTGTGCAGTCCAAATAATTTTATCTGGAAGTCCCTTGCGAGTCAGATCAGTCAGAGGAGCACAAATAGCGTTAAAATTCTTGATGTATTTCTGATAAAATCCGCATAACGATACAAATGATCGCACGTCCTTTTTTGTTTGCGGCCTAGGTGCTCTCTGCAGTTTTTCCAAGTTCTTAGGATCAGGGGTCATATTACCCTGATATACAGTGTGTCCCAAGAATTCCAACTCTTTGCATCCAATACAACATTTTGTTGGCCTAGCAGTTAAGTTCGCCTCCCGAAGTCTATCAAACAACATCTCCAGAGCTTCAATGTGTTCTTCAAATGTCTCTGTGGCGACGAGAATATCATCCATGAAATTCGTGATACATGGGTTATTCAGGGGATCCAACAATTTGCGCATCATCCTTGAAAACACACTCGGAGCATTTTTCAGTCCGAATGGTAGCATATTGAATTCATAATGTCCATCCGAAGTGCTAAAAGCCAAATAAGGTCTCACTTCAGGCTTCACTGGGATCTGGTAATAGCCTTTACTAAGATCCACCTTTGAAAAGTATTTTGCCTTGTTCAGTCTGGCAAATAACTGTTTTGTGTCTGGTAATGGATCCACTTGTCCTTCTGTGACAGCATTCAGTTTCCTGTAATCTATGCACAGTCTGTGTTCCCCAGACGGTTTTCTCAACAAAACGACACTAGAACTAAAAGATGATTCACTGTGCGAAATAATCCCCTCCTTCAACAAATACTCTATTTCTTCCTTCAATGCCTTCTCCTTCGCGAACGGAATAGAATAGGCTCTCATACAGATTGGGTTTGAGTCTACCAGTTTCATGTCATACTGTAGCAAGTTTGTATGGCCTGGTTTATCTGTTAATACATCTGTATGTTCCTCCAGAACTTGTTGAACTCTCTCCCTCTGGTTTTTAGTCAGGTGCTTACTGACTTTTACCTGTGCTGCGGTTTCACAAGGATGTAATGGGTATTCATGTGAGGTGAGTGGTTCTTTTTGCATCTGGGTTGCAATAGCCAAGGTCAATAAGGGGGTGCTTTCCTGGAGTGGTCTGTCCAGATACTTCTTTAACAGGTTTACATGATAAACTTTCTCCTTCCCCTTTTTGTCAATTTTATAGTTTGTTCTAGAGACCTTCTCTAGAACCGTATATGGACCTTGCCAACCAATTTGTAATTTATTCTGGCTTCCGGGTAGTAGAAGCAGCACCTTCTCTCCGACTGCCAGTTCCCTGTCCTTTGCCTTCCTATTAAAATATGCTGCATGTTTCTTCCTGGCTTGCTTCAAATTATCATTTGCCAGTTTCCATCCAGCTTTCAAACGAGTGGTCAGTTCGTTCACGTATTGATACGATGAGGTAACAGTCTCTTCCGCCTTCTCATCTGTCCAGGTCCTTAATAGAGTTACATCTGGATCTTTAATTTATCATACTTATTTTTCATGGAACCCATCGGGTCCCGTCCATTAGAAGCTCTATAATGAGGACTTTTCTTCCTAGAATCATCACTCACAAATCGACCACTACCAATTTTTCTCTGGGGTTTGTCTCCCCACTTTAGATTGTTTATGAGAGATCTTCGCTCTCTTGTCTGTTCTTCCAGTTTATATAAGTCTGACCGAGGGATTGTCATCTTATCCTGGGTAAAATTTCTTCTTTGTACTCTTCGCATAGTGGCCATGTTAATCCATTCAAGTGAAGACTGGGTGTGAAAAGGGGGCTCCCATTCCACTTTGTCTACCCGAGTATAATTAGTTTTTCTTTCAGGCCTAAAGTTGCCCCGTGGCGTTTCTAGGTCCTGCACATATTTTCCCTTTGTGGGTGTTCCCTCATGAAATACGCCACATGCTTCTACAAAGTTTTCAACATCGACATTTACGTCGGGCCAATAGTATTTTCGAGCAATCTTTTGGCAGATGGTACCGACTTTCTCATGGTCACCATCTGTTCCAACATGTAAGCTCCTTATTAAGTTTGCCCTATATATCTTGGGAAGAACTAACTGTCCGTGACCAGGGGATCTAGTTCCTGTCTTCCTATATAAGAGTTTGTTCTTCATGAAATATTCCCCCTTGCTCGGAGGTGTGTGGCATTTGGGCAATTTTTTAAAACAGGGCTTGAGTGTCCTATCCTCAGCCTGCGCCTTCCTCATCTCCTCTGGATGAGCATTTATAGGTTCACCTTCTTCCTCCTTCTTCTGTGACCTGGTCTGCACTGTCGCCATGATCACAGGTTTCTCGGGATTCCCCAAGAAGACGTATCTACACCCCAATATCAGAGGGTAGATTGGTTCATCTATCACTGCTGCTCTGATTTCTCCTTCCACATAGCGAGTTTTCACCATTATCCTTGCGATGGGAAGTGTCATGAGTGGTATGTCCTTAGTCGCCCCTTGTATTTCCACTGTTTCTGTGGTATACTGACTTGGGTCCACTAGGCTAGACTTCACAACTGAATCATAATCCAAACCTGTATCATAAAGGCACCTTATGGTGACCCCATTACAAATAACATCCTCACAAACTGGGGGGTGATAAGGTTCCTGTTGTCCATTAGGATTAACCTTTAATCTTCGCGTCCCCGACTTCATTGCAGCAATGTTTGAAGGTTTCCTTCTACAAAATTCGGTGTTATGGTTATCCTTCTTGCACCATTTACACCATCTTTTTCCTTGGTTCAATGGTTTTCTTTCATTGAACTTTTGGTCATTGAACTGTGAGTTTCTGTCGCGATAGTCATTTCTTGGCCGCTCAAAGTTTGTCCTACCTTTATTTCCCTGCTCTCTATTATCAAATTTATTAAATTGCTGTGGAGCTTTAAAATTGTCTATGTGCTTCTTTTTAGCACCACTTACCTCTGCCTGAGCTGCCTGATACCTCTCAGCAACATTTAAAATTTCCCCCAACTTCTCTGCACCTTGTTCCATGAGAAATTTTCTCATGTCTGGAGCCATGGACTCTCTCAATTGCTCAATCATGATCATTTCTTTAAGATCTTGGGTCTTCCCCAGAGCCGTCCATTTCTCCAAATAGGTTTCTAGTCTAGCAGAGAATTGGTGGTATGTCTCCCCAGACAACAGTTTGGCATTTCTAAATTTCTTACGATAAAATTCACCATTCTTCTCGTACCTTAATAACAAAGCCTGCTTTAACATGTCATAATTGTCTTGGTCTTCCCTGTTCATTTTGGCAAATACTTCATAAGAAGTACCTCTCACTCCCTGTGATAGCTTTACACTCCACCTCTCTCTCTCTAACCCATATGTAGTAGCTAATAACTCAAAACGTCCTAGGTACCCCTCTATGTCATCGTCTTTTTCAACAAAATGGTCTAAATGAAACCCCATAGCTGAGTTTGAGGCTCCCAGACTGGGCGTAGCATCTGAGGCAAAAGGGCGGGCACCATTTTCAGGAGCCGGGCCTTGTAATTCCAGCTCCCTTAGTCGTAATTCATGCTCCCTTTGCAACCTTCTATCTTCTGCCTCCGTTTCGGCAGTCAACCTTTTTTCTTCTGCCTCCCTTTGCTGTCGTTTTTCTTCTGCCTCAATCTGCAGCCTCTTACTTTCTCTATCAGCCTCAATTTGTAACCTCTTCTCTTCAGCTACCTTTCTATCTTCCCTTTCAATATATTTATCACATTCAGCCGTTACATATTGAATTAAAATCTGACCATCCATTCCCATCTCCTTTGCGGTCAGCACAGCAGCTGATCGGAATTTTGCTAGCTCCGCCATACTTTTCAGACAATATAATAATATACAAGCTAAATCTCTAACCAGTAAATACACTAAGTACTTCTTATGACTATAGTCTAACTAATTCTAACTAACCAGTTAACTAATTAATTATCACTGGCTGTGAAGATTCACCAACTTTTATCTGCAGGGACACTTTTAATTTTAAAGGGAATTTCACAATTTTTTTCCCCTAATTTTATTTCTCCAACCAGGAGATCCTAATATTACTGTTGGGCTAATTATCCCTGGACAAGACCCCAATGTATGTAGTGGGTTTCATGGTATTGTATGATGGTGATATTACTAAATGTAATGTATGAGGCCAGCTGTGAAGGCTCCTGAGATAAAATGTAGTTGTGAATTGTCAGAAGGCCTTTCTTGCTACCACTACGACCTCACACTCAATTTTTTTTTCTTAATGAATGTAGCTATGTAAAATGTCTAGGGTTATGATATGTAATGTGGTGTGATAGTTATGGATACACCCATAGATATTTAAGCAGACTAATAATATTTAACAAATATTATAATACACTGAACTAACTCAAGAGTGTAAAATTTTTGATAGAATTATATTACATTTATTTGTTCTGGATCAAGTTTTATGTTGACCAGAACTTTTTTTTAAAAAAAAAGGATTTAAAAATTATGAAAGAAATGCATGGAATGTTACATAATAAATGCAAGAGTGTACATATATAAGTACTAGACTAGTTAGTTTTATTAAAATGTTCTAGTAGTCATCTACTTGGGAGGATAGTTAATGCTTGTGCTGTTGGGGTGGCCTCATCACACCTGTCTATATTGACTACACAGTGTCCAGTAAATTACAGGAATTGTATGGGGTATTAGTAACTAAAAGGCGTTGGTGAACTTCCAGCAGACCAGAGGCTCACTCAACTTGCATATGTAGCTCTGGTGCTGAAATCTGGTGGTCCCACCTCTCCGTGCTGGCGGGCAATAATAGTGGTCTCTGTCACAACGTACTGCACAGATACACTCGAGTAAAATCACCAACTGAATGGACACCGCCTTGTTGACAACTGAAACTCACAGCTCTGCAATCAAAGTATTGGCTATGTGTCAAAATTCTATTCTCTACCCACTTCTGGACACAACACGGACACAACAACCACATCATACAGACAGGTCAGATCTCTCTGACCAAACAGCACATTTACCATGGTGGTTTTACATCAGATAGGTCCTCCCAGACTATAGATTCTGAAAAATATTTATTAGTTTCCTTCCCTAAAAGTGGATAGGTAATATGTTTCATTATTCTCAACACTTGATCTGTCTTTCCTAACCCTTGCTGGAGTTTATGTATATTGTTGGTCCCTAGACCCTGACTTGGGCGGGGGGTCTAGAGCAAATCCCTACTTGTTTGTAAGGCTAGATTATGATATGGCAGTATCAAATCACTCGAACATTAAACAATATTCAAAACATACAAAGAAATAATTTCAATCTTACCAGATTATGAATAAAGAACACAGAAATGCTAGCAAAACTCAGCTGAGCTGCTGGCTATAGTATGGCGTCCCTGAACTTATTTCACTTTCTTTCATTTGGAAATCACCACACTTTAAAATACTGTGTCTATCATCGAACAACTATTGAGGAATGGCCCCACTTGCGCGTCTGAGCGCCGATAAAATGATTGTCTGTGGCCAATCACTGCCTAGGTTTATTTCAAATTCAAATTTCCTACCCTAAAGTCATTTCAGTCATGCTTCAGTCAAGTATGGATGTTTATCTGTTAGTCTGTCCGTCTCTACTTGTTTTTTTCAAAAACGTACTTGATTTTTGAACCAACTTTCTCTCCCCTCCAAAATTTTGTCGTTAAAAGTTATATTTAGACACAGCTCCCACCAATGTCCCTTCGCTTCCCTACTACGTAGATTTGAACACCTGCGTCTCGAGGTCGTGTTTTTTTGTGCAAATAGCGACACTTTTTATTCCATACAGTCTGTCGCTGATGTGAACAACACTGTCTTTTGTCATTATCTTCAATATTATCTATCCGTCTGTAAAATTAAGAACATATTAGTTCACTGCTCAGAATGGGCCATCCGGCCAGCTAATTTTTATATTCCTAACATTAATATTACGAAAAAGTTACTTTTTAATTTTTGTAATATTCCAAACATCTGCGTTCTGCCGCTGAATTCAAATCAAAGGCTTGGTATCGCAAAAGCGACCAATAAATGACTGTGGCGTAACATATCCAAGGTCCCTTCTGTCGAGTTCCTTACTTTATGTCAACTTGGGAAACGTGACTTTTCTCTGTTTCCCCCCCAATTGCGTCTCCTTAGCCTTTCTAGTCTCACGCAATCTTTCCAGTCATATTTTTTCCTTTTTATCCGCCGTTCCCCTCCTGTCTAGCAAGTCAATTTTTATGGAGGGTGATGACCCGCGGTCTGGGCGATCATGTACTATCAGCAGCCTACGCATTATGTTTTTATCCTTACATGTTATCTTTGGAGGTATTTTACCGTTGTATCTCTGTCAATTTCACTACAATCATCGTCGTAATCATCCCCACCATCGCCATCAGCATCATCGTAATCATCATCAACATCGTCGTCAACATCAACATTATAATCATGATCAACTCCACCATCATCATCAGAGTCATCGTAATCATCATCAACATCGTCGTCAAATTCATTATTATCATTAAAGTCTTCATCACTACCATCGTCATCATGTTCATCATCATGATCGTCGACGTCATCGTGTCTTAGTCGTTATAATCACCATGATTTTCCTTTGCGCATTACGTAGCATGAAGACACTACTACATCTTGTCCTTTTGCAAGAAAATTGCGTCAGGCGTTGACACGTTCTTGTTGCAGGCGTTTCTGTCAATGTGTTTTCATGATAATGTCGTCATCCCATGAATATTAGTCACCTTGTACGACAGACCTGAAGATGCAAGATTCCTATTCTTTGTTTGACTACAAAGATCAATGGGACCGCCACACGATGCATGGCAATATCACCCACACAAAAAATTGATGGAAACAAGTGGCACATTGCACTTTAACCAGAGATGAGGGAAAAGCCTGTCATTTGATATGACAAACATTGGTGAAATAAGGTGACACAATTATAAGCCAATCATCGTTTAGCACTCCTGAAGGCAAAAGCAGTAGAACACATGAAGACACAACTGAAGACATGCATACACAGATAAAGAATACACAGAAAGAACACGAACGGGATGACACATGCCAGGATAGCTTGTAGCAAGTTGTTACAATCATATGATCCATATGGAAATAATGTGTGATGTTTAAATTAATGTAGTATAATATTAATAATAATATCACACATTACATGCCGCTCATTTCAACCTAGACTTACAAAAGTGTTTATATAATTACATTTAACTATTTAAAATATATCATCAGGCATGTCGTACTAGGCGAATAATGAGATGTTGTGCATCAGGCTGACAACCTCATCGTTTAAAAAGATTGCTACAGAAACTACAACTACAAGACCACGTGACTGATTGGTGCAGACTTCAAGCTACAGAATCAACTACAGTGATGGCTTTACACTCCATACGGAACATAGAGGAGATTGATGATGATTTAAATTACGCAATATAATTTAACGTTTATTTTTAATCTAATCAAATACTTTAATGTTAATTTATATCTCGGGGCTGGAGTTGCTAAGAGGTATGGCGTCCGCCTCTAACTCTAAAGGTACAGGGTTCGCTCCCTGTACAGGAAATATAATTTATGGAAATTTTGTTTCAGAACCAGTGGTTTCCAATGATGGAATCATCATCATCATTATTACATTTATCAACTTTGTCATTATCATCATCATCGTTTTCATCATCATCATCATCATCATCATCATCATCATCATCATCATCATCATCATCATCATCATAATCATCATCATCATCATCATCATCATCATCATCCTCATCATCATCATCATCATCCCATTAATCATCGTCATCACATTCATCATCGTTGTCATTTTCATCATCATCATCATCGTGGTCATCATCGTGCATCATCATCATCGTGGTCATCATCGTCATTATCATCATTGTGGTCGTCATCATTATCATCATCGTCACCACCATCGTCCCCCTGATCTCCTGGGTAGTGAGATGGGATGCCTAGTCTTCTTGGACAAAGATGACAAAAATAAGAGGTCCTGTGGGCAAGTTACGCACGTTACAAATACCTCGGCAGTTATACATCGTAAAGAGTAGGCCACACGTCTGCTGCCTTGGCAAAATGTAAAAATTATGCAATCTACCCACCACAAAACTATTTATAAAGTATATGATACCTGTATACGCACATTGGGATCCTCGCCGGTTCTACAGATTTCGTGCACTGTGCTGAGATCCTCTATGAGTGATCTAAAGGAGATCGGAGCACTGACAGAGTTGTCCGTGTGCAGTAAAGAAGATCCTTAAAAAGCCAAACTAAACCAAAGTAAAATATACCTAATGCATCTAGGTGCACAATTTTAACTTTAAATGCAGGCACTTCATACAATATAAATAGACTCTGTAAGCAAAATAATTTAACTTAATGAGTTAATTCTAAAGTTCACTTATTTCAGATACTGTCATTACATGATCAATATTTCTCCCGTAGCAAATAATAAAAAAGAAAGTAAGGCACTAAAGGAGGTGATAACCAAAAGGTTTGGAGTGTGGCCACTGACAGCGGTTAAATGGGTGGAGTCCAAATACAAGCTGGAGGATTTTCTGATCCAGGCCATGTACCTGGGAGTCCACCCTCTGATACGCCTGAGTGTTGGTGACTTGCTTCAACTCGACTCTAAAGGAAAACTGCAAGGTTCGCATAATCTGAAGGTATATCTTTTAATTCATCGTTGGTGTGACATTTGAAAAGTTTACGTGGCGTTCTTCTTGGTGTGACATTTGACAGGTTTACGTGGTGTTCGTCTTGGTGTGACATTTGACAAGTTTACGTGGGGTTCTTCTTGGTGTGACATTTGACAAGTTTACGTGGTGTTCTTCTTGGTGTGACATTTGACAAGTTTACGTGGTGTTCTTCTTGGTGCGACATTTGACAAGTTTACGTGGTGTTCTTCTTGATGTGACATTTGACAGGTTTACGTGGTGTTCTTCTTGGTGTGACATTTGACAAGTTTACGCGGTGTTCTTCTTGGTGTGACATTTGACTAGTTTACGTGGTGTTCTTCTTGATGTGACATTTGACAAGTTTACGTGGTGTTCTTCTTGATGTGACATTTGGCAGGTTTAAGTGGTGTTCTTCTTCTTCTTATCCTCGTTCGCCCTTATTCTTCCACATTAATAACTCTAATAAAGGTAGTAATCAGGTCAAGGATCTCAGACATCTTTTAACAGTTTTTCATGGGGAGAACTAGGTTGTTGCCGTATGCTATTCCGTTCATTTCCTGCGCAATGTTGTTTTATTCTCTCAGTATTATATTTAATATTTTCATAAATTATTGCTTGCGTAGGATGGGAGGATTAGAATCGTTCTACTATATCACCAAAGTGGAACTGTTGATAAGAAACAAACACGTGCCAATGGAGAAGAGATGAGAAGAAGACGTTGGTGAAGACACTGAATGAGGTTCTCAAAATCTTTGGATCTGATTGTAACTGTGGCACTGATAACATGACTGCTGAACATCTGCTTCAAAGATGCCCAACTTGTGAAGAACAGAAAAAGCACATCTGGCCTCACCTTTACAATTTTCGGAAAAAAAAACTCTATGGAAATACAAGTAGTTAGAAGCTAACGACTGTTTTCTTTAAAAATATTCAAGTTGACGTCTGAGGTGTACAAAGAAGTAGAAAGTTCTGTCTCGCAGATTCAGTTTGAACTGATTCTTTGTAACTTTGTTTGCAAGGTTTTTTTGCAGTGAGCTTTTCACCTTTTCCTCTAGCTTCGTCTGTAACAGCTGTCACTTTAATCTTAAAAATCCATGATCGAAGTTGATGATCCAATTTTTTCCTCTATAACTTCACGTCAATTTTCTTTTTATGGGGAAATAATCAATTTCGTTTCCTTATATGGTGTTATGTACATTCTTATGTGGAATGGCTATTCCTACGATGATATGTTCGTTCTTTGCATTTGCTAAGCGATTATTTCCCATAATCATCTCATAGTTGTTGCCAGATCTGATTTTTGCTTCCTTATCTCCAGTGACAAGATTACTTCCTCGCTTCGGAGCTTTGTCTTGTTTTCCCTGAATCTTTTCATGTTTACTTGCCCTCTGCGCTATTGTCAAGTCCATTGCCCTCTGCGCTATTTTCAAGTCCATTGCCCTCTGCGCTATTGTCAAGTCCATTGCCCTCTGCGCTATTGTCAAGTCCATTAAGTTTTATCATGCTTGAAGTTTTTATAACATATTTTGTCTTTGTTGTTCAAAGATTTTTAAATAGTCTATTCCATCACTTTTATGACCGTTCCTTCAACTTGAATATACCAAGAGCATAGAGGTGGGTTTACAAGTAGAAATAAACATTATTATTGTTATTGTTATACAGAATTGACATCACTGCACTCAGGGCAAACCCATAGGTGCTCAGTCTCCCTCAGTATATGTCGAAGAGTATGAATGCTAACTTTTCCTGTAACTCGCTGGTTGTATACACGACGAATGCATATTCTCATACGTCCATCTCCGCTAGCCTTACGTTTGATGCCATATTCCAACAGTCTTAACCTTAATGATTCATCGATTGCAGTGTCATTCTCTAACAGGTGATCATTAATTGTTCTCAGTATCTCTCCTTTACCCATATCCAGTGTCCCCAATGTGGGTGCTCTTCCTGCAAGTCTGTCAGCTCTCTCATTGCCACATATCCCTTCATGACCAGGACAGTAGATCCACACCAGCTCTTGTAGACTCGAAGCTTCTATGAATGTTTTCCATTCATGCCGCAACCAACCACTTTAATCCTTTCGAAACATGGACTAAGAGTCCGACACAATGACTGCCTCTGTGAATGAAGTTTCAGATATCCACCTTAAGGCTGCAGTGACTGCTTCTACCTCCACTCTCATCCTGGAAGTTGTTATCTTGTAAACTTTGCAATGTTCCGCGACGATTCTACCCTGTACCCTAGCATTTAGCCGCCGACTATCAAAGCGGTAAGTGGCCGTCACAACAAACTACTTCCACTTTGCTCGGTTGGCGGCCATAATTCGTGTAGTGCCCCAGCTCTGGTTCATTCATTACATCTCGACCTCCACAGTACTCCGCCAAGTTGTTTTTCGTAGGCCTATCTTTCGCTTTCCTTCAGGGGTCCATAACATAGACATTCTTGCGATGGCATAAGGGTCTCTTCTGAGGACGTGACCAACCCAACTCCTTTATCTGCCAGTTATGCTGTTGTGCATTTCCTTCTTTGTTGCTCCGAGTAAGCAGTACTTGATTGGTGATGATATTCGGCCAAAGGATTCAGAGAAGTTTCCTTAAGCAGATTGTGTGGAAAGAAGACAATTTCGACATTTCCTTCTCTGTTATTCTCCAGCATTCTGCACCACAGAGAAGCACATAAATTACATAGCTCTCATATATTCTTAATTTGGTGTTTGTGCTGAACTGGGAGCACTTCCAGATGTTGTTGAGTGTTGCAAAGGCTTTTCTCGCTTTATTTATTCTGTTGTTGATGTATGTGCTTGTTCCGCTGTCTAGTGTTACTGTGCATCCTAGGTATGCAAATGTGTCTGTCTATTCCATCTTCTGGTTCCTTATTGTTATGGGCTCAGGGTGGCTACATTGAGTGTCATGACCTCTGTCTCCTTTAGACTGATGTTCAGATCCACATGCTGGATATATGTATTTAATCTATTTGATTTTTCTTAAATATATTGATGTGAATGTGCGAGTAGTGCAATGCCATATGCATATTCCAGATCTTTTAGTATAGAAAATGTTGTCTATCTTATTCCTCTTGGACTGCCCTCTGTTGACTCGCGCATCACTCAGTCTATTACTGTCAAAACCATAGTGGTTGATAAGGGGCATCCCTGTCGTACCCCTGTCTTCATCTCAAAAGTTAGGTTGCCCTGCTCAACACTACATGTAAAGTTAGTATAGTGGCTTTTTATGTTGGAAACATTGCAGCTGGAAGGAAGTTCCATAAGCTCTCAGTATTTTCCATAGGCTGTCCCTATGTATGCTGTCGAAAGCCTTTTTCAAAATCAACAAAGGTAATGTATAGCTGTCTCTGCCATTCTTAGCACTGCTCTATAATATTCCTGAGATTGAATATATGATCTACACATCTTCTGTTCTTTCTTAATCTCGCTTGTTCTTTCCTTAGTTTATGGCCTACTGCTTTTGAAATTCTCTTGATAATTATCCTGCCTAGTATTTTACTGGGAACTGAAAGGGGAGAATTCTTCTGCAGCTGTTGCAGTCTGCAAGGTCGCACTTCTTGGGCAATTTGACAATTATTCTTTTATTCCACTCTGTTGATGTTGTCTCTGTTTCTAGAATTGTGGAAAGAGTTGTTCTAATAGTTCTGCTGCTAGTTCAGGATCTGTTTTAAATAACTCAGCATTTAAATTGTCGTGACAAGGAGATTTCCCATTCTTTAACCATTTATAGCTGTGATGATTTCTTCCATTCGCGAAATCTCTGTATTTACGTCTAGATCATTTTCAGCCTCAGGAGCTTTCAGCTGCGTTTCTGCTGGTGTTTTATTCAGTATTTCTCTGAAGTGCTCTGCCCATCTTTTTTCCTGCCCCTGTGCTGTGGTGATGTCATTTCCTTATTTTCTTTCACTAATGTAATATTGTTTGCACCCCGTTTTCCGCTAATAGTTTTAGTTATTGTGCTTTGTTCTTTGATCAGTGCTGCCTCTTCTGCCTGTCTTGAAAGATCGTTTAGGAATTTCCTTTTCTTGGCTTGAGTATGACATTTTACTTCCTTGTCAAGCAGACTATACTACTCGATATATAGTTTCTTTAACCTGGGGGAACTTTGCTTCTATTTTCTTTCTCTTCATTTCTTTTCTCATCGTTATGGTGTTTAATGTTTCTGGTGTTATCCAGTCTTGTCTCTTCCTGTCCTGGAATACCAAGCATGATTTGCTGTTTTCCTTTTATGTTGTTGAAATGGTGCTGAATTTCTGGTCAGCATCCAGCATCATCAGTCCCGATCTTTTCCTAGCCATTTTGAATCTGATGTCGTCCCTTTATATTAACCACAAAATTCTTTCTCGTAAGGGGATCCTTCAGTTTGATGACGTTAAACCGTTTACGCTTAATGTCGTGCTTAGATTGTTTTTAAAGTTACTTATGGTCCCGCCTGAGTATAGGAGATGGTGATAATACGTGAGAAGTAAAGGTGTAAGAAAATAGATTTTCACGAGTGGATAGTTTAAGGAGAAGATCTGTCTCTGGACTGAGTAGTTTCTCTAGTCCGGCCTATCTATACGACTATAATTTAGTATAAGACAATCTTGCACCTCCCTATATCTAGAAATATAAGTTTACCTAAACACTCACACACAGCTATGTGACTATAAGACACACAAACGTGAAAAAAATTATTGTTAAATTGGGTATGGGTCTGACCAACACACTAAGTTAAGTTATTTTGTTGTTTATTATCACTAAACTTTACAACATCGAATATCTAAAAAAAGATCAAATAAAATCAGAATTACATATATATATATATATATATATATATATATATATATATATATATATATATATATATATATATATATATATATATATAGAGAGAGAGAGAGAGAGAGAGAGAGAAAACAGAATACCTGTGCCCTCCTTTTTATTGAGAAGAAAAGAACCCAACAAGTTAATAACCCCAAAGGTTAACGGTTAGCACTAGGTTACAGTATAGACAGTAAAGAGAAGAACTAATTTCCTACTAAATGCTATCCAGTGAAATTAAACAATAGTTAAACAGAATGCAGATGGTACAATTTTTTCTGTAACAAAGAAAATATTCTCTCTCTCTCTGACATACGTGTCCACTCACTCGCTCCTTACCTACTCTTGGTGAAACAATCTCTTGGACGTATAATCCCTGAATATCTATATAATGTCCACTGGTTTTATCTTCCGAATTGGGCCCCAGTCCCACTACTAATAATTACATTTTATTAGGGGGACGCCTAATGTGGTGGTTGATTCATGGATGTACAAATGTCACCTTGAATAGTTAATGCCAAAACTCTCTGAAATCTGGTGTTCACAGTAAACAGTAGGGAAACATCTGATTGCTAAAAACTGTTAATTATTGTTAATTGATGATGGTGGTAAAATCCTATCGGCTGTCTCTGTGGTGAGTGCCGATTTTGAAACAGCGTAACTTGCTGGATAAATCCGCTGACACGACTGTCAAAAGTTGGGAGAAATGTTATATTTTTCACACCCCAGTGGGCTGATAAATTGCAAAAATAATTTCTGGTGTTTATAGTTCCGTTAAAATTTACTATTAAAATGTTTATGTGTCCATCTGGCCAATCCTGTTCACAAATGAACTTGGGGACGTGTAAGCCGAGAATAAGACCACATTAATCACTCAGTAAATGAAGAAAACAAGGACCAAAATAGACCCAAATAGACTGCTGGTCGCCGTTTGATCAGGTCTGCGAGAAATAGAGAAACGTTATGAAAAATGCTACTAATATATATCTACATATAGCACACGGTGTCTCGAGCCTATTCCTATCTGGTCAGTTATTATTTAATTATCCATACGCGCACTTTAACAAATATCGCCTGTCGCTAGGTAGCTATTAGAGGGTCGGCGTGTTTGGGTCGTCTTATGGTATTTAAACAACAGTCACTTACTAAAATTACACTAAATGCAATATAACGTGAATTCTATGGTCCACTATCAGTCACCTAGCATTTTAATTCAGTAAGCTAAACCGTATCTTTCTGTGTGATAAAGCGGGTGGTAAAAATATCATTACTGAACAACTGGCAAGAACATAGCTACGCGTTATTTATTTCACTAGTTCTAACAGCTAGAAAACACAGTGAATTTAAGATGATAAAATTTAGCACATTAAATCACGTAAATGCTAATTTCTATTACCATACATCAGAAATGAAAATCCCCACGAAACTATTAACACATCTATTCACAATCGTTCTGGATAACGTGTTTAGACTCTCCGAAAAATTCTGAGCGACACTGATTACGGATTTGAGGAAAACGCAGTTTATATACATCATGTTATTATGATCTATAGAGGATGTTAATTTTCACACTCCCCGTGCACAGTAGAGAAATCTGAAAACTACATTTCCCCCGACAAAAGGTTTCCACGGTCGCTCTGTTCGGCGTTGCTAACCGCCAACAGAGACTTAAACCACGTAACGGGTTTTAGTAGATTGTGCCCGCTTCTCGAGATCAAATCGTTATCTCTCCCTAAGTACGAACATCAAAGAGTACACGGGGAAAATGTTTTTGCCCGTGCAACAACTTCGAAAATCCGGTGTTCTCCCACGTGCGTCTGTCTGCTATCTTGATGATTGACAGATCCACTCGCGTGAGAAACTCAGGTAAACAAACCAGATTTCGCCCCCTGTTATGCTGGCAGGTCGCGGAAGTTGGTAATATGTCTGTTTGTTTGCGTCTCAAGGAAAAGAGGCGTGCAGGCTGTCAAATGTTTGACTTTGTTAACGAATCATAGAACGCCACGAGGTCACGAAAAACTATCGGATACTGTAGGCTATATTTCCATTATACGTCACACTTAGTTACAACTAATCCGGTAGTTCTGTGTTTCACTTTCAGTCTTGCTACAGCTAAGTGGTGATCGCTTCCCACATCTGCACCTCTTCTTACTTTCACATCTTGTAATGAATACCTCTGTTTATCATTGATCATAATGTGGTCTATCTGGTTTTTATCTCGGCCGTTTAGTGATTCCCATGTTAATTTGTGAATTTCTTTGTGTGGAAAAAACGTTCCTCCAATGACCAAGTTGTTAATGCTGAAGAGGCTTATTAGTTTATCCCCATTCTCGTTTACTGTTCTGCCGCCGCATTTCCCCTTGAGTATGTCATTATATGTATTGTGTGTTCCAACTTTCGCATTCAGGCCTACCATTACGATGATAAGATCGTATCCATTTCCTTTTGTAGGTGTTGCTAGAATTCGTCCTTGACCTCTTCATCGTTGTCATTTGTTGGTGCATATCATTGTGTTATTGTGGTGCTGGTGAATCTCTCTCTCTGTCTTGTTCTTATCAGTTTGTTGTTGATGGGTTTCCATTCCAGTGAAGACCTTTCTATTCTTTTCTTTAGGATAATGGCTACGCCTTCATTGTGCTGTCCAACATCTCTTCCAAAGTAAGGTAATGTTTCTCCTGTTGCTGTATTTGTTATCCCTGTCCCGGCCCATCTGCTCTCATATATATATATATATATATATATATATATATATATATATATATATATAGATAGATATATATATATATATATATATATATATATATATATATATATATATTCTTCTTCTTCTTCGTTCGCCCTGAAAAGGACGGTGGTTGCGTTGTGTCTGTTTACGCCTAAGCTGTGATATCTGCACCTTTCGGTCGACACATCCGACTTGAGCACGGCATTTTTTAGGAACCGGGTTTGCCTTCCCATTGCGATCCGCACTCGCTCAGCCAGACTGGACTGCTGCAGACTGTTTCCAGGACCACAACGTGGAAGTGGAGTGCGGTCTTGACCAGCTCTGGTTCGCTGGTTCTGATGCAAGCAGTACAGCTATGGGTCGCTGACTGCATTCACTATTGCTGCATCTTGGATATATATATATACTACTGGACAAAAGTTAAGGGCCGCCATTCAGTTTAGACAAGGTTTATATAATTCTTCGTGAGCAGGGTCGATTTTTCAAATGTCCGGTAGCTTGAACAAGACGAACAGATTGACCATCCTGAATCCATGCCATGGCTCGTCCACGGTCTACAGTGCTGAGACTTTTCCTTGGTGGCATGGCTAATGCAGTGATCATTTCGACCACTTGTCATACTGATTTATTGCATAACAACGGTGAACACTCTTTACCGATGATCGTTTTCCACGTGCATTCAAATTCAACTCACTTTTTCACCTTTTGAGCTAGTGGGGCGTGTTGCAAAAACCACGAGTTTTTTCAGCAACAATAGCAATTTTCACGTGCGGGTTAAAGTGACCCAGTTTTTGGACATTTAAAAAAAAATTAACCTAGTGCACACAGAAATGTATACACATTTCTCTGAGCTCAGTTTTAATGACATTTTCACTTGTCTTTACAGTTTGCCAATCAATTATATAAACCTTGTCTAAACTGAATGGCGGCCCTTAACTTTTGTCCAGTAGTGTATATATATATATATATAATTATGATAACAAATAAAAGAACATTGACACAAATAAAGTGAGGCCGGAATCTGCTGGTGAAAGACGAAGCGTATGGGAAATATAACAATGACAAACACAAGGCTATCACATATACAACCCATATTATCAGTGACGTACATTATGCATCAAAATTACACTAAGGTTAGGCATGCGAGTCATCAAAGATATAATGAGCTTTATAATAACAGTAAAAATTTACCTATTGTTTTAAACTCTACACTTTATAAGAAGGAATTAACTGCTTCGAAAAATTATTCTACTTATGCATTTCCCAGCTTTGTCTCAGTGGGAGCACCCTTACCACTTTTGTTAATATGTCCAAAGAGCCCCACGACTTGCAAACGTTTGCCAAAACAGAAATAAAAACAATTTGATAACTGAAAGGACGTTCCAATTTTTAAAATTACTGACACTTGTTGCAAAACAAACTAGCAAATTCCCCATGCAGTTTCTGGGGTCTCTGAATAGACAAAGAAAGAATTGGACACATGGACCCCCAAGAATATCGTGCAAGAAGAGTAAATGAGATTGTGCGTAACAAGCGCATGATGTTAAACACAGTGCCATAGAAACCACGACTACAAGAACGTGCGAACACTTGCTGGAAAAGGACCCGCTACAATGGTGGCTCTGTGCTGTGTTAGGAGCCCAAAAGAATATGAAGATCATAATGAAGATGATATTGGCAATTTTTTTTTCAAAGATCATAGCTTAGACCAAATTTGTAGTATAACTTTGATGTATTCTATATATGTTTGATTTTCTTTTTCCTGACTTTACTTCTTTCAGTTCAGCAGCCCAACGTTTGGATTCCCACACGAGATGGTTAGAAGTAAGATAAGCCAGGTCATGTTTTCTGCGTATGAGAAGAAAATTTGGCTTGATGCTGAAAGATTTGGGATAGACAACAATGAAACAGCTGCCAAAGATATACAAGACATCATAGAAGTGGAGAAGCGTTTGGCTCAGGTATAACTTGATATGTTCCGTGCTGTTCCCTTGGTCACTGTGGCGACAAAGAAAGAATGATACGGCTCCCACGGGCACGTATTTAAAGGCGATTAACATGAGGTTGTGAAAAAAGCTGGCAACCTGTTTACCTTGCTATATAATCCACCGCTTCAAGAACACAGGTGTCCTGCAAGGGGACAAGTAGTTGTGGTGGAACGATGCTCCAGTGGGATCTAGAAGGAAAATCAACAACTGACTAGCTAATGTAAACGTAAGGTTTGGGATAGAGACAACTACATTAGATTATCATACTGCTAAACCAGAGTGCTTACATAAGTGCTGAAGAACCGTTATGAAACCGAAAATGTTTCATTCGCTTTTGGTTGTAAGGACCATCATGTGACGGTATTGCCTCCCCTGCTTTTCAGCAGTGGCCCAACAGTGGCCAAAGCACAAGGGTATCTAATATGAGCCTTCAATGATGTATACCTTCGCACAAGATCACTCTTGTCAGAGATGTAGATAAAAGGGTAATGGCACTTCTATCACAAGGGAGTTTTCACAAGATATTCATTTAAGCGAAAATAATACTGCTTTGCCTGAGCACGTTAATTCTAGAATCTGTCGACAACATTTGTGAAGAATTAAGCAATGATTAATTTTAGCTCATTAAGCCCTAACCTCTAATTTACTCAGTGGAATTTGTATTGTTCTGTTTAGAGGGTGTAGTAAATTGACTGAGACAAACATGCAGTTCATTTAAAATGATTAAATCGAAGTTAAATGTGTAAAATTACAGGAAACAAAATTTAATAATCACTTAAGTTTTAACAGTTTTAAAATAATTTGAATTGTTATGGATCAAGAAAAAGTTATCATCACGGTCGTTATGGGATGTACATTTTTACAAGAAGTTCAAGTGGCAGCATACATATTAACCTTAGCTACCAAGGACGGTTCTACTCCTTCTGATGGGTTCGTTCTTTTTACACTGCTCACGCTCGTCGCACGGTCAAGGTTGTCGGGTGTAGCTCGTTTCCCAGAAATGTCAAGGAGAGTCTACGAAAGTCTACGAATGTTGGTCCTTTGTCTTAAAGCGCAAGCCACTGTTCCCTTCTTGTTCCAGAGATAGTACTTTCTGCTGGTACCACCAATAACTATGAAAAAGAATAGAAACGAAACGCTCTCCTGAGTATTGCGTTTTCCGACACATTGTTTTGTGTCCCCCTCTTCTATTCTACCATCCCATTTACTCAGAATTTACCCTCGGTGAGAATTAAATTTAATCCCTCAGGATAAATCTTTCTTTACATTTAAATTAAATAGCTTTTATAGTTACTTTACATTTAAATGAAAAGGCAACAGTGCAGATAGAAGATGTTTACATTTCCATTTCCACTGATTGAAAAGTATTAATAATATATAATGAATATGTTTTCATTTATGTTTACAATGATTTTAAAAGTGGATATGTTTTAATTTACATCTACACTTGTTGGAATGCTTGAAAACTTACATTAATTTTAAAGTGAATATGTTTACATCGACATTTACACTGCTTTGAAACTGTAAGTATTATAATTAAAATGTACATCATTTCTTTCATCTTTCCCTCCCTGCTCCACATGGAACCTGGGACTCTTTGTGCATTCAGTTCTGTTTAAGAAACGAGCAATTAAGCAATAACCAGCCCTTGGCAGTGGTGGTTCATGAAATCATCATTCTATACGCTGAGGTTGCCAGCCTCAAATGAATTGGACATCCACTAGCTATTTTCACTATATATAGCTATATGTCCTTCACATGTTAATACTGAAATATAGAATGTATAATCCCAACTTACGCCAATCCTGGCTCACATACTTTTTTGCTCAGGGGTATAAATAGAGGAAGACCAAAGAACACGTGGAGACGAGAACTGGAGACAGAAATAAAAATGATGAGGAAAACGTGGTAAGAACTTCCGGTGATGGTACCGGAACATAATGTCATGGCGGGTGTTTATTTGAGGCCCATATTCTATAATATTACACCTAAATTGCGAAACTATACATGTACAAAGGAGGGGAAACAGCTGGTGAAGTCTGCTCAAACATAAATACAGCCAGATGCGCTTTCAATGCCCTTCGACCAATATTGAACTCCTCAGCTATATCCAGAGAGAACAAAATTAGAAACTTTAACTCAAATGTGAAGTCAGTCTAGATGTATGGCTCAGAGACATGGCATGTCTTAAAGGGTATTACCTCCAAGCTACATAAACGTGTAAATAGATGTCTCCGACGGATCCTCCGTAAAAGATGGCCAGATGTAATAACACATATAGAGCTAAGGAAAAGATACGGAAAACAGACAATACAAACAGAAATTAATGTAAGAAAGTGGGGATGGATAGGACATACACTCAGAAGAGAAAAATCAAGCATAGCCAGAGTTGTCCTTGACTGGAACACACAGGGGAAAAGAAGAGTCGGGAGGCCAAAGAGAACTTGGAGAAGAACAGTGGAAGAGGAGGCTAAGGAAATTGGAATGACTTGGGCACAGGTGAAAAAGGCAGCCCAGAATAGAGCAACTGATGGAAAGCAACTGTTTCTGCACTATGTTCCACAGGGAACGAAAAGGAATGATGATGATGCATGTACGATCATTAGGGAATACAGTTTGATAGCGGCATGCTGATTAAATGTTACTGTATGTATCTTCAAATTTATGTGTGCGTGTACAGACAACGTAACCAAGCATATATATATATATATATATATATATATATATATATATATATATATATATATATATATATATACACATATATATATATATATATATATATATATATATATATATATATATATATATACACACATATATATTACATATATGTATATTACATATATGTATATATATTACATATATGTATATAAACACAAGCATAACAGCACTGGTTGCTCCTTGTGAAGCTACATTGAAGATTGACTGGCGTATATTTTAAGATCATTTTTCACGATGCATCTTGTACAAGCCAATTACAGCAATCTCCCGTTTAGCGCTGTTAATTCCTTCCTGAAATATCGAGTTGTAACCGAAAATGCGCTGAGGGAAAATCGATTTCCCATTAAACTTAATAGAAAACAAATTAATTCGTTCCTAAGGTTCAGAAAACGTTATCATAATTAAATAAAAGTGATACTGAAACAAAAACTAAATAGTTAAGAACATGCATTCACTGTATATAATTATCAAACATATTGAACACAAGCACAATATTATGTACTGTACTAACATGAACATATTTAAACAAATATTACACTTTCATAGCTACTACTTCGGTCGCTTGTGGCTACACTTGTCACAGCTCCGCTGTCTTCATCTTAAGACGACTAGTTAGTAAAAGGTTTAGTAGGGGATGAAGACGTTTGTTCTGGCTCCAGACGTAGAAGACACGACTACTTGCTTAATGGAGGCAGAAGATACTGGAATATACTTTTTATTTTAAATCGAGTTTGGAGTAGACTTTAAAACAAAAATCTAATTTGCTTTGTTTTGCACTTTTTGTTCTTTTCCAAAAGCTCCCTGCAGCAATTAAGATCTTGTTGTATGTTACGGATTAACATAGAACTGCATCACATTTTGGTGTTATGCATCATTGTGCTAGCAATGACAATGCTTCTTGGCTATCCCACCGCCCTTAACGAACTTGAACGGTGAATCCCTGTCTCGTATGGAATTTTGCACACAGCATAAGATCGAATTTTTTAAGCGTACAACGGGCATATTGCATAAAATAGAAACAACGGTGTATCGAACCAGCGTTAATCGAACAAAGTAAGATCGGGGGACTGGTGTACTTTGGAAGGTATATTTGCCATTTTCTTGAACAATGACTTTATTTCAGATGGTAGAAGCTTCAGATGAAACTGATACAGTACAAACGACTACACTGGCGTCATTACAAGAGGCTCACGGGAAGGTAATTATCCCAAAAATTTAAAAAAAAAAATGCAGTTCTTGTAGCAAAAATTTTTACACGATGGGATAACCGGGCCTATACCCAACCTTTCTATGCCACTTTTTTTACGACATGCCTGTTAGTGTTCAATGTCACTATTCTTTGCTCCCCTTTCGGACCCCGCAACTCACTTGTTGATAGGATTACAAAAAAGTATTTGTTGTGGAACCCCTATGCTCCTGGAGGAGCTAAAGTGTATAGCTTGATTGATCTGATCTTTCATTTATCGTTAGTTAACATGTTTTCAAATTTCCCATACTTGCGTTGCTTTATCCCCCATCCAACCGATGACTATCATCTTCCTTTACAGAACATGGAGCTATCATTGAAGCGTGTCCCCTATCAAGACGCCTACACCAAACATTCTTCTTTTTAGTTTACCCTTAGACGTCAACTTGAATATGTTCAAAGACATCTGTTGATATCTCATTTTTTTCCAGGAATGATACTGGTGATGGCTATAATCGCTTTCTCTTTTCATCATTTGTTGGGCATCTTTGAAGAAGATGTTCAGCAGTCATTTTATCAGTGCCGCAGTTATACTCATCAGAAGTTCCTATCTTTAACTTGTTGAATAGATGGTATCCCAATCTGTTGTGGCCCGTGCGGAGTCTGAAGATTGCCACTTGTTCACGTCTGCTGATCGTAATTTGCTTAATTGTTTTTTGATGGTCTGGATGTTCTGCTTCCCACTTGCTCTTGTATCTGTACTAGATATAACTCTTGGCCTCTTTATAAATTATGCTTGTGTCAGGTTGAGGAAGATTTCCATCTTCTTTTGCTAATCTGTCAGCCTCCATTTCCGGCGATGTTGCAGAGAGATGGGATCCACTGTATCACAACTCCTTTAATTTGTTGACACATTTTGTGAAGTGTTACTCTTAGGTCACGAAGGCCGGCATTATTTTGATTCTTCAACATTGCAATTACCGACAGCACATCTGTTAATAGAGCTAGTTGTCTCTCTCAGCTTTCTTATGCCATTAGGCCTTCTTCTGCATTTTGTAAGGCCTTGACCTCTGCTCTGAAGGTATTTGAGAATTTCTCTGTAGCGACTAACATCTTATTTTGTGAGCCATTACTTAACCTCAGGAAGACTCCTCCACCTCCATGTTATGTCACATTTGTTGCTGATCCATCTTTGTATGGAAGGATCCAAAAGTTTCTTGAGTAATGTTTCTCTATGTATTTTGCACCAAACATTCAAATACTCTTGTAGCAGTAGTTTACGTTGCATTTTGCAGGACTTGATGACTTTGGCATCCCTATGCTCAATCATATATTGATCGCCTTGCACTACATGCTTGACGGAGCTGTAGTCATGTTTATGGCGTAATGAAAGTACTATCCTGTCGTCCAAATTTCTTTCCTCCTCTCCCTTCTATCATTATTTACTTGAGCATCCTTGTTTCACTTCATCTAGTCACGTCTTTACTTCTACATAGATATCGACCAATACTTATCTCCCTTTTCATAAGGACACCCCGACCTTGTTACCTTAATCGGCGTTTATGTGAATGCGGGTTGGCAATGACGCATTGATCTCTGTTTGTTTGCTGCGAAATTCGGTTATTTGGACACCAGGTGTAGACGTGTTAAACAGACTACCGCCTGTCAGATCACATAACGACTTCAGGCCAGACGGAAAATGTATCTGATAGTCTAAGTAGCGAGATGGGCTGATGAACAAACACCTGGGGAATGAGTCTGATAATAGGACAACAGTTGGCATTGTAAGATAACGTGTTAATTTTGCAAGCGTGACTTGCACAAATACACAGATTATCCATAAAACATATGTAGACATGACAAGCCACAAAGGTGGATAATTCGATATTCGATGATAAATATTTCCGGGCCAGGTTGTTTGGTAGACAGAATAACAAACTTGATAAAAACTAAGGCAGGAAATATTACAACACTTCCGACCAGATGTCTAATTGTAATAAACGACTATGTAATTATAACAACCTTAGAAGAGAGAACAAATCTTATATTTATTTCTCTGCCAAAAGTAATCTTGAGCGAAGGTTAATACCTTTGAAACCTCTCATCCTTTTACTCGAAGTTCGGCCATTATTGGACCAGTACTGCAGAGAGAACCAGCGTCATTGATAATTCTTTAACTTTTCAGAGACTCCTGGCAGCGACAAAGGACTACTACTAAATAACATAACCTTGAAGAAGCACCTTTTTTTTTAAATAAAATTTTGCTTCGTTTTGGCAAGGCGCACCACGTTCAACCTATACACAGAATCCCTTCGTTATATTAAGACACATGCGCAAACATAAAAGACCTCGTGGTTTAGATTAATTAAAAACGAAAGAAAGAAACACTAATAAAGATATTAAATCAATGCAATAATGTATGATGTTTCTCACCTGCAGTTTATCAACTGGACATATATCGTCACGACTGTTGCATCATCACCCAACATTGGAATAACAAACATTACTGCAGAAGAGCCCATTATAATCTCCATTCCGCGATACATGATTGAATACTTCACTAGTCAACCTAAACGGTACGTATCGCCATAGGAGTAAAGATTAAAAAAGATCAAAATGGTATGAGAGATTAGCAGATAAGTAGCAATGTGGATAAATAGAGAATATCTGAGTGTAGACAGAATATGAATGTTGTAATGTGAAATAGAGAGAATAGAGTCACTAATGAAATTATGGGGGGAGAGATGTGACTTCTGGAGAGTAGTGACGCTACTTCTCTACCATACTCCGACTGACTTTTATGATGTCAATCTCTCACCCGTCCTCCAATGTTCACATAGACTAATCTACTACAGTAAGGACATACGGCACAACAGCAAGTAACAGTTAGAATAGAGGACATTCTGACCACAGAGCAAATTTAAATATGTTTATTAAATGAAAAAAAATCCACAACCTTCAATAAAACAAATTACTGTCTCAACTAGCTTTGTAAGACTAGTGAATTTATCACATACATATCATAAGAACAAATGACAACCGCCTTTTCTCAACACACACATACACAACGGTTCCCTTACCTGTATTGACTTATTACATATGTCCACATCCGCATTTAATCATATCTTCACAAGTTAAAGTCTTACACTGAAAAAAGGTTGAAATAAAAGATGTTGTGACATTACAATGCATTTTACTGGATTAAAGAAGCTTACAAAAATACTGTTAAAAATGTACTCTTAAAATATAGGTAACAACAAATTCACACATACAAAAAGAATATTCTGTAGCAGTCATTGCACAAACACCCACTCGCAAATTAATAGTAACCTGAAACAGTCAGTGCATAAACACTCACACACAAATCAGTCATTTGAACTTGATGGTCATTATCGGAAGCACTATCCTCTATACTAAACATCATTGGGAAACGGCACATACAATTATAACGCAAATGAACAATGGGGACTGATGTATGAAGTCTGATGACGTGGATGTCACGTCAAATGGAAATTAATGTTTACTATCAAGCCCAATCAATGTTTTTTAAAGTTAAATGCAGTAGAACTCTTCTGAACTCTTCTGTAAGCATGCTTACATTATTCCAAGCCATAAATGCCACTTAGAATATAGAAACTAAAAGGGGTTAGGTTAAAAATCTAGGGAATGACAATTTTTCTCATTAATAATTTTGTTTTCTAATTATTATTATTAGTGTCACGAGCTCTGTATTATGAGTGTGTCGTGTGTAGATGGTAAACAACACTAGGGGTATGAATAAAACGACGCCACTTGTACACCTCCATGACATTTAATAGAACATTCACATAAGTCCTGAACATCAATAATATCGTCACGCATGCATTACATCACACTCAGGCTGACACTGCCTGTAGGAAATAACTCTTAACTATACTTTCACGGACTGGCTGACCGTCCACACACTAACAATACACACAACACGTTTCTATGTGCGGCATTCAATCCTCGCACCAGTCAATTCACCATCCACTTTTAAATCACTTATCCCAAGTGATTGGCGGCATGCAACATCGCCATATAAATCCTACTCCAATATAGCTACAAGGTGGACAATACTCAACGCCTTACTCCACCGTAGCTCCAAAGGCGGGACCAACTCGTCGCCTTAATATGTTCTCCACGAACATTAACCAAAGTTCCTCCAGAACAATCCTAGGCGGGAAGACGTCGCCTATACAACAATATGTCAGACATAATCCCTATATTCATAATCACTGTATAATATCTCATCTATCACATAATACGAGCACCCAGCTTGACCACAAATCACAGCCTCGAGCGCACAGCTCGGCTATCAAACACAGACTCTCCCTAGTCACATTCGGGTACTCTCTCAGCCACCCAGACTAGTTCACCAAACACGCTTTTTCCATGCGCACGCCCAAGTCACAACATGCTGACATGAAGTCAGAAATGAACTCAATCCCTGAGTTAAACTTAAATATTGACAACCTCAGTGACCCTTACTTCCAATCACTCCATCATCCACCCATGAAACTGCTCTGTGACAATTAGTTTTGTTTCTTTTTTTTCGGCCGTCATAAGTCGAGTCATCGTAAGTCGAGTCGTTGTAACGAATTACAAGTTGTCGTAAGTAGCGTACATTGTAAGTCGAGAACTATCTGTATATATAAATTTTTTCGCACACCCGATTCACATTAAGAAAAAGAATTATGGCAGCGAACAGTCATCATTAATCATAATTTTCCTTTGCGATATTTAAAAGCCATTGGGCCAGCAGTGTAACTGTGTAACCGCGCATATGGTGTTTGTAAATAAGTTTGTTGATTTGTCAATTGTGCAAGGTTCAGATCAGATCGGGTTGCACCGTAGAAACACGAGGCACCTGTTATGTTCATAAAAGTGTTCATGTAAGTGTTCAGTGGTCAGAAAGTCTACACGCCTTAGACGTTGATTACCACCAATCTCTAGAATTATGAGCAACCTTGTTCAACATAGGTAGGTTCTTCTGGATGAGAATACAGCTACCTGTTGGTGTTTCTTGGCACGTGATGTTGCTTATAATATAATGTCATTTCTCACTTTTAGTTTGTTGAAACAGTTCATCTCGCAGTAACCCATAAGTCATTGACGACACATAACAAATCACCACGAAAACTCGCTATTTCATTGACATAGTCTCCAACGATAACTAAGAAAATCTCTTAACAACAATTAAGTACGAGCGTAATTCACTGACGACAACTACTATAAAGTTTATATTGTTTATTAAAAACGTTTCTCTCCACCAAATAAAATATGAATATAATAAAATTAAAGCATGCACTGTACACCAATATAATAATTATAATGTTCATTGCTATTACGTTTGTAGTACACTTACTAATCCTATCATCATCTAATACGTTGGGAACCTCTGTTCTCATTCTTCTCAGTTAATATACTCTGGTCCCCATAAGGACAACAAAAACCTGAGAACCATTGTTTCCTATGAAAAATTACATCAACTCACAAGTTACACTGATTCTCAAAATCTCGTGTAGAGTAAAATTACTATCTTCCTTAATATTCAATGAACATTTCTTACTAAGTTTTACAGAAACTATATTTGAGTATTGAGTCAGTGGTTCTCATGATATACATACAAGTGGCATCTAATGCTAATCGCCCGGAATAAATTCAAAAATATTTATTTATCTATTGTTTGCCAGTCTGCATAATACTGCGGTATCATATTATGTAAATACGCAGTAAGCCTGCTGCGTCCTCATGCATGTCGTAGAAGGCAACTAATATGAGGTTGTGCATGTGGCTGGCCCCATCATCTTCAGGTCAGTGCGGACGTGTTTTTATTTGGCTCTACAATTTGGACATTTTATTCTAAGTTGTTCACATTTAATATGGATGGTTTATACACCCCTGTGTCAGCGTTTTGCTTGGACTTACAATGAAATTGTTTATTCTGTAATTGTGTTAAATTCACTTGTAAATATTGTGTTTTTCTCTTTATGGAATGACGGTAGAAGCGTTCATCGTGTGATGCCACCTTTTTTCGATATATCGAGAATTACTTTAACCGTAGTACTATCTTCAGTTTTAGTAACACATTCCAAAGTGTAACTGTGACCCTGTGGCTAGGATACAATGGACTATGATAAATTACAGGACTTGTCCGCCTTGTAGCATGTAATGTGATATGGCGAGCGGGGAGAAACGCGTCGTTTCAGGGACAATAAAACCACCACGAGATGGCCGATTACGCCCTTCGACAGTAGCTAAGAGTTACTCTCTTAACCGGGGAAAAGCAATACAAAGAAAATTAATTGCTTGGAATAGCCCTCCTCATCTGACCATCAAGCAAACGAACAATGGTCAATGTTGCTCTGTTGAATTCCATAACAGCCAACACTACGAAATTTTCAAACGCACTTGCTTAGAGTACTACCGAAACTGTTCTATTAAAACTCGGAGCGATCAACTAGATGCTATTGTTGAGGACAAAATAAGCACCGACCTCCTCACAATACATCTGTATCACACAAGAGATAAAATTTTAGTTCAAGGAGCGACAGAGTGTGTACAGACATGGCTAGACGTCGAATTTTGTCACCTCCAAAGATCAGCTCTAGATAAGACCATGATTGTAACTGATCTTGCCTCTCCACCAACAATCACAGGAGACACGTCTGCCAACGTACAATCTCAGCTAACCATTGAAACCAGTCCACCTATCATCACTCCAATAATTGTGCAAACTGGAGAGGAATCCAACGAAAATGTTTCCCTTTCAAATGATGATATTCCGAAACGTACACTGGAACTAGCATCATCTACCCTTAATACAAATATACCTACAGATAATCCAGATCTAAATCACTCGCCCAGTGCACACGAGACACACCCATCATGCACCAAAGACACTGTTACTAAAAGAATAATGCCTATCCACAAACAGCTCCTAGCTATTGAGTACACTAAGGAGCAAGACAGCCCCGAAGTGCGAAGTCTAGTAGAGGGAACAGAGAAGCGCTGCTGTCAGGCGATGATTACCGTCCTTGAAAGTTCAGTGAGAAACATCATTGCTGAACTCAAACAAGACCTGGACAGCTCATTCAAAAGAGAACTTGACGCACTCAGGCATGAGGTCAAGTCTCTCAGACAAGAAAACACAAGGCTGATAAATAGAATAGACCAAATACAAGAAGCTTCAGACAGTAAAAACAAGAACGGTGGTGTCCAAAACCCTCAAATATCGGGTCATCCAATTACACCACAAACATCACCTGCTCCGTTACCCTCTCAACCTCAAACACCCGTTCCTGAAGACAAAATATGCCCACGACATCACAAGCTTGAAAACAGCCAACAGAATATTAAAAACAAAGAACGAAAAGAAACATCACCAAATAAGACTTACCCGATTGAGGTAAAAATTAGTCATCGTACTGAAAACCTACCAAGACAACCCACACAAGTAGATCCCGAAGCAACAACGGCAACGGAACATGAAAGAAACACAACAACCGACACAAAAATCCGCTGAAGACCTCCAGCAAGAAGAACATCAATGGCACCAACAACACCGTCGTGCACGACCTCAGCCACAGCACCATCGACACATACCACACAACACACATCACATCATTATTGGGGACTCACTGCTAAAAGGTATTCACAGTGACAGAATGTCAACAACGCCAGAGGACATTGTCACAGTAATACCACTACCAGGAGCTGGAATAGTGAAAACAACCAATGAAATCAGCCATCTCAACAGAAATACTAACATAAGGAAAACAACAGTACACGTAGGGATAAACGATAGCACAAATGGATACACCATTAACCCATTAGACATCTCCAGAATGATTGACAACATAAAACAAAAATTCCCAAACACCTCCATATTTATCTCGTCAATAATTCCACCCAGCTATGGTCAAGCACGCCAAACTGTAGATATCAACAACAAGGTGCTATATAATTTCTGCACTAAACATCACATTTCTTTCATAAACAACACACCTTTTTTCACATCAAAGTCAGGTGCACCAAAAAAGATGCTATATATAGATCAAGTCCACACTTCTAAGCTAGGGACGAGCTACCTAGCCAAAAATTTAAAGTTCCCCGATTGACGCCTTCTCTCCGACTGCACCTTTGTTTATTCGTGTTGAGGAAAATTAGGAAATCCTCATAAAATTAACAAGCGTGGACCTTTAACTGTCCCGAAAAGATGAATTCTCTACATTGACTGTGGTTGAAGTCAAAATATTCCTGTGTGCCGCACTTTTTGCAAAGATTAAGATACGGTAAACAGTGTCCACGGACTTTAGAGAAATCTATTGCAGTGTATATTTTATAACTTGTTTACAATTTTGTATTAACCATTGTGTACTAACTTTATTGCTTCTTACTAATTCCTACTCCCCTCATTCTTTCTTTCCTATTGACTATTATCATGTCCGATTGCAAAAACTCAAATCAAAATATAGGCAATATCACTAATTCATGGCTTAAACTATCAGGGCTTAAAATTGGTCATTTAAACATTTACCACCTGCTAGGTAAGCTTCCTGAAGTCTCCACCTCTCTCCAACAAAACTTCCACATATTTGGTTTTTCTGAAACCCGTCTCAATGACAAAATTACAGATGAAGAAATTAGGATTAATGGATTCACCACCATTCGCAGGGATTCTAACAGACAACATGAAACAGGGCTAGTTATATACATCTCAACATCTCTTCAGTACAGACGCCGTGATGATCTAGAACATACTGGCATTGAATGTATATGGCTGGAAATAAAACTCCCCAACCTGACCCCCGTTTTAATTGGTTACCTGTACCGAAACCCTAGCTCTTCTGCTGTATGGTTTGACACATTCTCACGAATGATGGACAACGTTTGGGCTTCTTCGAAGGAAATTATTCTACTGGGAGATTTCAATATTGACCTTCACAAATCGAACAACACGTGGAATGATATCACCATCTCATACAACCTCACACAGTTAGTCAATCAACCCACGAGAGTAACAGATTCATCATCTACACTAATTGATCATATCTATACGACCTGCCCAGAAAACATTGTAGAATGCACAGTTACACGGACAGCATTAAGTGACCACTATCCTATTTGCTGTACCTGGACGAGAAAAGGGTTCAAAGCACCTAAAACGGAACATATCACAGTCCATTACAGGAATTTCAAAAACTTTAACCTTCAATTATTCCTACAAGACCTACAAATATCCCCTCTCTCATACGTGTACCAACTTCCCTATCCAGAAGAAGCCATAACATACTGGACACAAACTTTTAACAATGTATTCGACAAACATGTTCCTATAAAGCAAGTTCGTGTTAAAAATATCAGAAAGACCCCATGGATAACAAACGAAATATTATCAACAATGAGAGAGCGGGACGAAGCACATAAGCTCAAAGATTTCAGCAGGTATCGGATGCTTAGAAACAAAGTACAGTACCTCATTCGTCAGGAAAAGAAACTACATTTCAGAAAGATGATTCAAGACAAAGCAAACAGTAACGAAGTCTGGGCAGCCATTAGAACACTAACACACAAAACAAAGTCACTAAACTCTTTACCAAAAAGCTGCTCCCTCACGGCTACTCATTTTAGTAACCACTTCAAAACAGAAATTAACCATCTCAAATCGACACTAAAGCCAATGGACTGCGATATTAGTAAACTAACCGCCTTCTGCAACACTGAACATACCATAACAGATCTTAGAGATATTCCCTTTCTAACAGTACACGAAGTTCTCAAATATATCTTGGCATTAAAAAACAACAATTCATCTGGTCTTGATGGTATCAGCAATAAAATTCTACGTTACGCTGCACCCATCATTTGCGACTCCTTAACCTATGTGTACAATCAATGTATTGCACACAACTACTTTCCCACAGCATTTAAATCTGCCAAAGTGTATCCTCTCTATAAATCTGGCTCACATAGCGATCCCAACAGTTACAGACCAATATCCCTTCTATCATCTCTTTCAAAACCACTAGAGAAACACATTTACAACACTACATTTCAACACTTAACAACAAACAAACTGCTCATTGAGAGCCAGTCAGGTTTCAGACCCAAACATTCCTGTCACACAGCTCTCACCAAAATGGCAGATAACTGGCTGTCGAACGTAAATGATGGGAAATTAGGTGGTGCTGTTTTTGTTGACTTCAAAAAAGCATTTGACATGATTGACCACACTATCTTGGTTCAAAAGTTGGAAACCCTCAGAATAGGCCCTAATCCACTAAACATCATCAAATCATTCCTGGGAGATCGACAACAGTTAGTGCTTCACAACAACTCGACATCAGATTTCTCGAAGATAGATACAGGAGTACCGCAGGGTTCTATTATTGGGCCCCTACTCTTCGCAATGTTCATCAACGACCTACCACTACATCTAAAATATTCAACATGTGACCTCTTTGCAGATGATTGTACTATCTACACTAGTGACAATGACTGCGTGGCACTTGAAATGACTCTTCAATGCGATGTAGACAATCTAACAAAATGGAGTAATATGAATCGTATGCCATTAAACACAGCAAAAACGAAATCTATGTTGATTACCACCAGACAGAAACTCCTAAACTGCACCAAAAGATCGCTACAGGTACACGCGGAATCAATACAAATTGAACATGTAACAGAACACAAAGTTCTAGGAATCACGATTGACCAGCACTTAACGTGGAACTCCCATGTACGGAATTTAACCAAACACTTAGCTCAAAAGACGTATCAGCTAGCCAAAATAAAACACTTCTTAGACGCAGACACCAGACTATTGTTCTACACCTCACATATACAGACACATCTAGATTACTGCTCTACACTATGGGATGGTTGCCCTGCTTCCACCTCAAAGAGACTGCACTCCCTGCATAAGAGAGCAATACGTCTGATCAACGATAATCGCACGATATCACACACAAGGACAGGAAAAGAACCCACAATACTGTCCCTGAAAAAACGTCTTCTCTACAACAAAGCCAAGCTGACCTACGCAATTCTATCAAACAATGCTCCGCCGTACCTACGATCATTGTTTCAAACCAGTAGAAGAGAGGGACTACAATTACATCAGTTACGTCTGCCCAAACCTAGGATCGACCTGTTCAAACAGAGTCTAGCCTACTCTGGAGCCTACTTATGGAACAGCCTTCCACACCACCTAAAAAGCCTACCTACACAATATTCATTTAACAAAGCACTTTTCAAACACTTCCTAAACACTGATTATCTACCCCCATAGAAACATCATTTGCCTGTCAACATCTCATCCATAGGTCAACATTTCTTTTCCTCTTCCGCTCGTTTTTTAATGGGAATAATTTGTTTTATATCCATGTAATACTATTATATAATGTAATGTATGTGAGAATGTACCCGCATACCACTGTACTTTAGAGATGTGAATGTTTCCGTTTGCTTAAATGGGTGATGTACATGCAGATATAATTTCTTTTTTTTTTTTTTTTTAACTGCTGAAAGACTTTTTCTGTTACAGAAGTGCGCAAGAAAGTGTTATTATTATTATTTCAATTTCCGCCAAGAATGTATGGATGTAAGCGAGAATGTGTTTTTGTAATTCTTGTATTGAGGATTGATGACACATTCAAAAATACTACAGATTAGACGTTTTGACCGCATAAGTGAGTGTCGGTATACATAACTAATTTATTTATTGTTTTGTTTATATTATTTTTTTTTATTATTATTATTTTTCTTCAGTCACTATCTTTATTAAAAAAAAAAAAAAAACCTAGTGATAAGGGTGGATTTGAGCTGAAGTGGTAACTTGCCACCCTTATCGACACCTGGTATTAAAGTGTAAGATGTAGGTGTCTTCTCTGATTTAGGATGTTGCTGTGAATGTGGTAGTGGAACAGTTCACAGGGTTATCACACAGGCAACATGACGTGTAGAGTCATAGAAAGGGTAACTTCGTTGTATAAGTTTCTTCCATTTATTGCACGCCACAAAACAGTCATGATACTTATGACATCAACATAGTTAACGAGTTCAGCAAGATGATATGGCACATTGAAAACAATTTCTGTAGTCAGCAATGACAGCTGTTGTATATATGCGTCATAAGACATCACAGTTCAATAGATTCAGAAATTCATAAATCATAGAGTTCTAGTTCGTGAAGCTGTATAAATAATAATAACTTCTATAACTTCTGCAACAGTGTCAGCTACAGATCTTCAATGTTCATAAACAATAATAAATGCTCCCATTCTGATGCTAGCAGATCAGTTGTATACAATAAGTCCGTTCACTGTCTGCACGTGAATAGCATACATGGGCTACAGGTCAGCTCGACCTTTATAATGTTCCTAAGTCTAACCATCTGACTTGGACGTGATCTCTGATATAACGAATCCTGGAACACAGACAATAGTCTTGTTGGTCTAGAGCGACCCATATATATTTAACTAGTTCAGGTATACAGATACCGGTGACTTAATCCTAGTCAAAGTACCTCTCCATTTTGAATCACACAGGCGAGCAAATAGGCGACAAAATGACGAACCTCTAGATGATAGCATAAAGTTCGATACAAGAGGAATTACCTTATTTCGGAAAATCAACCATGAACATATGCCTCCAGGCAGGCGTGAATAATACTGGGAAATAGTCTAGTTAGCTAACTAACTCACAAAAGACACTGTATTTCCCTCAGAGAATCACAAGACGCAGGTCGCGTCTGCTCGCTTCTTAAACCATTTCTAAACTGCCGAACTGGGCGGAACACACAGAACGAACTCCCAGCTTTTGACATGCGCAGAACGACAATCTCTGAGTTGCCGTTCACAATAAGACGATTCTAAGAACATTCGAGATAAAAGTCTTACACAGTCGCGCCTTTTATGGTCATGAAAAGAAGCGTTAAGAAAGGTTTCAGACATCTACCATAGTTGACTGGTACTACCAAATAAGGAGATGTGGTCACGCTTCGTTCAAGAAATTATAGACCGAACGTGTCTCTATACAAGAGAAGGCAAACTCCTAAAAAATTGTAGTTTCGATAACTCGGATTATGTCCCTTTGACCATAGAAAACATAATACACACTTCAGTCAAAAAAAATGATCATACATATGAAAAATGTTTATACAAACGAAAAATAATAATGATCCGTGCGTAACATTACCGCACCCTCCCTGGAAAAAAAAAATGAAACATTTTTTTTTTTAAATCCTGGAGCCGGAAAAAATCTAGGCTCCTAACGCACGTATGATGCGTGGATATATACCTAACAAATTAGCTCAACGCATGGAGCGACACTGAGATCATATCTCAGATCCTTAGAGAAAAAATTTATCTAAGTATACGCTGATATATTCCAGGAAGGTGCCACCAACACACGCCACAATGATGGCAACAACATAATGACAATCAAATTATTCTCATACCAATATATGAAATTAAATATATTATGTGTTATCATACAATGTGTTGCAAATAGCGGTGTAATTTACTAATATACCGCACTATATTATTACATTATATAAAGTAACAGTAATTAATAAGTAATACATGTGTTGATCTTCGGTGACATAAAACATTCAATAGAAGAAGATGTGGACATCATCCGCTCCCAATGTAGGACAGGACTTGATATCCTCAAAGTTCCACAATGGACATAAACTCGCAGACTTCAATGATGTGCTGCGAAAATATCAATAACACAAATCTTAAAGACAACTGGTAAATTTCTTAATACAATCCTGAAAATAATTTATTTAAATGTGGCCGAGTGATCTTTTGGCCCGTATATCACTAACTAAGCCTTCTTAGATAATTACATGGTACAATGTTATAAATTTCCCTCAAAAAAAAAAAGTGAGACAAAATCTACTAACATGTCATTATAACATTGGACTGTATATCAGGAAATATATATATATATGACAGAAGAATCATGTGGAATCGTGTGGACATCTGGACAGAATGTCTGCCATTACATTATCCGAACCACGGATAGCTCGAACCGAGAAATGAAATGGTTGAAGAGCTATGGCATAACGAGTGGACCTCGAGCTCTTCAAGTTTTTGCTCTGAATAGCAGTAAGCGCTTTCTGGTCGGTTTCCACAATGAAATGTGCGCCTAGAAGAAATCTTTGTAACTTCAGAATAGACCATACCATAGCCAATAACTCACGGTCTAAAACCGAGTAATTCTTTTCTGCAGCGTTTAATTTCCTAGAGATATACATCACCGGATGCAAAGTATCAGAATACTCCTGCATTAGTGCTGCCCCAATCCCAGTTGACGAGGCGTCACTTCGAAGAACAAAAGTCTTCTCAATAGTAGGTAACTTAAGAATAGGTGGAGATGAAAATAGGGCTTTAACCTGGTCCAATGAGGATTGACATTCTTTAGACCAGCGGATCAGATTAGGCGACCCTTTCTTCAATAAAGTAGAAAGCGGTGCCATAATGGAGGACAGATTCGGAATGAATCGTCCGTAGAATTGAATCAAACCTAATAGACTCCTTACTTGTTTCTTCGTCTTAGGGACCGAAATGTTAAGTATTTTTGAAACATTGTGGTCCTCTGTCTTTAAAAGACCATGACCAACCCGATGACCTAGGAAAGAAATCTCGCTAAATCCTATAAAGGCTTTAGAGGGTTTTGCAGTCAAGTTATACTCGCGAAGAGTAGACAGTAATTCGTATAAACCCAAATAATGATCTTCCCAAGAATCACTGAATAGACAGATATCATCTAGGTATGCTATGACATCTGTACGATATGCGAGAATTCGCCGCATCATGCGTACGAATGTAGCAGGGGCGTTCATAAGACCAAAAGGCATGAAATTCCATTGGAATAAACCCCTAGGTGTAGAAAAAGCTGTAAAAGGTTTGGCACGTTCAGTTAGCGGGACTTGCCAATAACCTTTAGACAAATCTAGTTTGGTAAAGAATCTAGAATTAGAAAGTTTATTGAGTAGCTCTTCTAATGAAGGCATAGGTTCAGCATCGAACTTCGTAACTTGGTTCAATTTGCGATAATCTACGCAAATGCGAATGTTATTATCCTTCTTTCGAACAATAACCATAGACGAAGAGTATGCTGAAGTGGATGGTTCAATGATTTGCAAACGTATCATTTCATCCAACTCTTTTTCGACTTGAGACTGGAAATGGATAGGTATTGGATATGGTCTGACTCTGATAGGATTGTGATCAGTTAGCACAATGTCATGTTCTATGACATGTGTGTGTCCCGGGATGTCTGTAAGAACATCCTGAAATGTTTGCAACATCGAAGAAACTTGTCGATGTTCCTCAGCGGAAAGATTTGGAGAAACGGTCACGTTTTTCCAAGATTCCGTAGAATAAAGTGGGACCATAGAAAGAGGAAGATTGACATCAGAAAAAGTAGTTTCCTCATCCTGTATAACTGACAGAGATGAGTACTGACCATGAGTTGCTTGTGAATTGTCCGTAGCCTGGAAAATAGGCTGCAAATAGTCAGGTCTTTCATAAAATTCCGTGAGCATATTTATGTGGAAAGTTTTATGCTTTCCATCAATATCGACAACATAGTCAACATCAGAAATTTTGGAGACTATTGCATATGGACCTTTCCATGCAATTAGAAGTCTGTTCTCCCTTGAAGGAAGTAGAACGAGAGCTTTGTCACCTGGACAAAGTTGTCGTAGACATCTATTCTTATTTGCAAACTGCCTTGCCTTTTCTTTAGCAAATTCTGAAGACGAAGTTGCTAGTTTGCATGCCTCGATGATCTTTTGCCTAAGAGCAATGACGTACTCATAAGAAGATTGAGTCTCATCGCTAATATTATCGGCAGTGATTAGATCGTGAAGTAAAGACATAGGGCCGCGCGGTTGCGCGCCAAAGACAAGTTCAAAAGGGGAAAACCCCGTATGTTCATTGGGGACCTCTCTATACGCAAAGAGAGCCGCGGGTAAGACCCTGTCCCAATCCTGAGGATGATCCTCAGTTATTTTACCAAGTAAAGTTTTCAGAGTCCTATTTAAACGTTCGACCAACCCATTAGACATTGGGTGATAGATACTGCTGAGAGACCTTTTAATGTGTAGCATAGACATTACCTGTGACATAGTGTCTGATATAAGTTGAGTGCCATGGTCTGACAATATTTCTCCGGGAAAACCCAAGCGAGAAAATATCAGCCAAAGAGCGTCTGCGATATCAGCAGTTGAGATGCTCTTGAGAGGTATTGCCTCTGGCCAACGTGTGCACATATCGACACATGTAAGGATAAATTGATGTCCTCTAGCCGACTTAATTCTAAAAGGACCGATAATATCTATTGCCATTTTTTGAAAAGGGCGAATAGGAATGTCAGCAGCCTGGATAGGCGCAGCATGTCGTGGTCCTTTAGATTTGACCTCCTGACATACTTTGCAAGAGCGACAGTACATTCGTATGTCCTTGCTCACAAATGGCCAAAAGAAAGCCGCAAGAACCCTCGACTTTGTACGGGAAAAACCCATATGTCCAGCACATTGCGAGTCATGAGCATGTTGCAATATTTGCAATCTCATGCTCTTAGGCACAAGAATTTGTGAATGAGTGGACGTAGTCGAGTCTTGTACCATACGTACAAGTACGCCGTTCTTCATAGAAATCCAAGATTTCCTATTAGTGTTCTGATTAGGATCACCTTTTTTTGCTAGAATGAAGAATTTTTGTAAAGAAGGATCTTCTTCTTGCAATTTGATAAATGAGTCACGTGTAATAGTCAAGTGACTATCTTGGTCATTTACTTCATCATTATTAGTTAATGAAGTTTGAGGTGGATCCAGAGCATGTGCTCTTGTGACCACCGCATTGGTAGCTTCAATGTTTTGCTCTTCCCAAACAGCAATCTGCTGTGGGGTACATTCCCTAACTCCGTGAATACGACCAATAATAAGGTCCGCAATAGGGTTTGGAAGTAGACACGCGTGGACCTCTCCCGTGAAGAAAGGAGTAGCAATGTGTATTATAGCAGTAGGATACTTTTCTAACGTGCCACCAAATGTGACACATTTGATGACTTTTCCTGTAGCACAGGATGGATCTACAAGAGATTGCCTAACGCCGACAGTAGTACATCCAGAATCAAACAACACTGAGACTGGATTACTATTTACTAGCCCCTTATGTAATATAAGAGAACCTCTCCCATCATGAGCAACATTAGCAGGAAGAGCGGGCAAAGGATGACCACAGCTTAAGTACTAACGGTTTTCGGATCAAATAAAGTACTGCATTGGATACATTTATTTGCCCTACCAAAATCAAAAGATGAGCATCCGATAGCATTATGGTCTTTATCATTATTAACCTGTTTATCTGCTCCCTGAGATTCTTGTTGAACAGAGTTTGTCTGTTGATATCTTTTTCTCTTATGTTGCGATCTACCGCGACCATTATTGCCTCTGCAATTATCATTAAAGTCCCTACTGTAATTTTTATCCTGGTTTGAGTTCCAGTTTCCATAACTGTCATTACTATCTCTATGCTGTTGAGAACCTCTATTATCTTGGTATTGAGGTCTCTGCATAAAATATTTCCCTCTATACCGATTACCTTTGTGAAAATTTCTAAAGTTAACCGGAGTAGAATAACGTGTAGTATTAGGTTGTCTCCAGTTCTGGGAAGAAGAATCACCCTGGAATTGATCACTATGGTTCTGGGCATAATTACGATTAATCTTTTTATTGAAATTTTTCTGGCTACCCTGAAATTTACACATAAAATTTGGGCCATAAGGTGCTGCCGAAGCAACTGGCAGACCTTCTTTCACCTTAGAGTTACTAATGGTTATGTGCGGATGCGCAGTAACATACTGGCTACAGTATTCTTCCATTTCTTTTATGTTTTTAGGCTTACGCTCATGAAGAAAAGATAGAAAAGCTTCATTAACAGAAGACATAACCTTATCTCTAAGTAGTAAATCCATAAGAGCTTCAAATGTATTTTCTGTCTTAGACAACTCAACCCATCGTAAAAAAGTAAGACGGATGCCTGAGATGAATTCAGAGAATTCAACTCCAGTTTCTGGTAACATGTTTTTAAATTTAAGACGATATCCGTCCTCGTTAAGTTGGTACTTCTTTAACAATGCCGCCCTGACAACCTCATAGTTTTTTTGTCAGGCACATCTACCATACTCAACAAAGTCAAAGCATCACCTCTAAGTATCTTGGACAGATGATACACATATAATGTTTTATCTATATTATGCACATTACATGCACTTTCAAATCCATCTAGATAAAATGTTATATCATCGATTGAGGGATTAAATGCTGGTAGATTAAGCTTGAAATCCTTAGCATTAGTCTTATTTGACACCTTATTTGCATCATTAGCATTACCAGTGTTCAATAACTTTAACTTCTCTAACTCTAAAGCTAAGACTTTTTCATCATGTTCCATTTTTGCTTTTCTCTCATCAGCCTCTCTTTGTAACCTTCTTTCTTCAGCCTCAGCCTGTAACTTTCTTTCTTCAGCCTGGGCCTGTAACTTTCTTTCTTCAGCCTGGGCCTGTAACTTTTTTTCTTCAGCCTCTATTTCAAGTCTCTTATTTTCAGCTTCTTTTTCAAGTCTCTTATTTTCAGCTTCTTTTTCAAGTCTCTTATTTTCAGCTTCTTTTTCAAGTCTCTTATTTTCAGCTTCTTTTTCAAGTCTCTTATTTTCAGCTTCTCTTTTTTGTTTTTCCATTTCCATTTGAAATCTTTTTTCCTCCACCTGCATCTGCAGTTTCTTTTGTTCTATTTCAGCCTCTATTCTCTTTTGTTCAGTTTGTTCTTTCATTTTCTTTTCTTCCGACTTCAATGCCTTGGCATATTGAACAGTCGCAAATTCTTCTAATTTATCACCTGTCTTCCCAAGGGCTTTACCCTGCTTAATAAAGTACTCAAATGTAGACATGATGTCTAAAATGTGAGTACAGAACCTGAAATAATTAATTATCTTATTTCAATGTTAAATAGCAACAAGACTTAATAAAGTGCTTGTATAATCTCTATGTTGAACCCAATCTCTGTGGGAAACAGGAGTTGACACCAACTTGTATTATCAAATGTATAATAATATCACAAGTCACCTCTTAATTAACAGTGCACTACCCAAATCAGTGCATAACCATCAGTTATTTATCATAACTGCACTACAATAGTGCATAAGCAAAAAACACCAGTTTGTTATGATAAGTGCACTATAGACCAATAGTGCATGAGCATATATTAACAATAGTGAAAGCTAACTATGCAAGAACTATGTAAACAATAACAAGACAATGTAAACAATAACAAAGGTCACCAACAATGTAAACAATAACAAAGATCAAAGTCAATGTAAACAACAACAAAGATCAGAGTCAATGTAAACAACAACAAAGATCAGAGTCAATGTAAACAATAACAAAGATCAAACAATACGAAAACATTCGGATAAGTCAAATACACAAACAGCAAAACTAAAAAGAAATATGCGAAGATATGACTAACAAATGACGCTACAGTGTATACACAAAAATATACGTAAAGAACTGAATAATAGCAAAGGGGAGACCTACAAATACAAACAATCGAAATCGAAACTAAAAAACACAAAGAAAGAGAGAAAAGAAAAAAGAAAAATATATATATATACAAGAAACAAAAATAAAGCACAACTCGTCACAACTAAACAGATATAGCAACGATTGTCGCTAGCAAATTTCACTGTAGGAAATTCGCACAGTCCCTAACGAAAACGCTAACAGTAGAACCTCTGTGACGTGGTATCTTCTACTGAAAGACACCGCCCAACCGAGAAAACCCGCTGAAATATAAACATATAAATATACAAATAACAAATAACATATAACATATAAACATGTATCATGAAAACAATAGGAGAAAGTGTGAAAGTATAGAAGGCTCAGTTAGAACATAAGGGCACAGTTCACAAACAAAACAGGCCACTTAACTTCTATAAATCCAGCGTCAGCACGGTGCAGAACAGGATGTAATCAGCATTCTGAGGATAATGATCCAACGTTGATTAACTTCTGCTCCCATAAACAGCCATGACGAAGGAAATGAGCTTCTAATACTGCAACAGTTGTTACGGCACTTGACCTTCTGAATCTTCTAAATTGATTTAACCGGCACTTGACCTTCTGAACCCGCAACAGTACCCCTGAGACCGGAACAGTTGTTACGGCACTTGTCCTTCTTTTCACCAGATCAGGAAATCCATTTGCTCGGTACTTGTCCTTCTAATTTTACATAAACTTCAATATTGCCGAGCAGCGCCGGGTAGTTTCAAAATCAGCAACTGTCAGAAAATCCGGATACTTTCAATAAAATTTCTTGTAAGGTGGTAGTTGATGCTGTAGTTGTATCTAGTATGATGATGATGTCTGGGTTTGCTGACCCCCTTGATAGCTGGAATCAGAGTGAACCATCCTATGGCCACCAAAAATGATATGGTGCGCCAAAATATCAGATGATAGAACCAGCTCTGGCCACCAAAAATGATAAGGGTGGATTTGAGCTGAAGTGGTAACTTGCCACCCTTATCGACACCTGGTATTAAAGTGTAAGATGTAGGTGTCTTCTCTGATTTAGGATGTTGCTGTGAATGTGGTAGTGGAACAGTTCACAGGGTTATCACACAGGCAACATGACGTGTAGAGTCATAGAAAGGGTAACTTCGTTGTATAAGTTTCTTTCATTTATTGCACGCCACAAAACAGTCATGATACTTATGACATCAACATAGTTAACGAGTTCAGCAAGATGATATGGCACATTGAAAACAATTTCTGTAGTCAGCAATGACAGCTGTTGTATATATGCGTCATAAGACATCACAGTTCAATAGATTCAGAAATTCATAAATCATAGAGTTCTAGTTCGTGAAGCTGTATAAATAATAATAACTTCTATAACTTCTGCAACAGTGTCAGCTACAGATCTTCAATGTTCATAAACAATAATAAATGCTCCCATTCTGATGCTAGCAGATCAGTTGTATACAATAAGTCCGTTCACTGTCTGCACGTGAATAGCATACATGGGCTACAGGTCAGCTCGACCTTTATAATGTTCCTAAGTCTAACCATCTGACTTGGACGTGATCTCTGATATAACGAATCCTGGAACACAGACAATAGTCTTGTTGGTCTAGAGCGACCCATATATATTTAACTAGTTCAGGTATACAGATACCGGTGACTTAATCCTAGTCAAAGTACCTCTCCATTTTGAATCACACAGGCGAGCAAATAGGCGACAAAATGACGAACCTCTAGATGATAGCATAAAGTTCGATACAAGAGGAATTACCTTATTTCGGAAAATCAACCATGAACATATGCCTCCAGGCAGGCGTGAATAATACTGGGAAATAGTCTAGTTAGCTAACTAACTCACAAAGACACTGTATTTCCCTCAGAGAATCACAAGACGCAGGTCGCGTCTGCTCGCTTCTTAAACCATTTCTAAACTGCCGAACTGGGCGGAACACACAGAACGAACTCCCAGCTTTTGACATGCGCAGAACGACAATCTCTGAGTTGCCGTTCACAATAAGACGATTCTAAGAACATTCGAGATAAAAGTCTTACACAGTCGCGCCTTTTATGGTCATGAAAAGAAGCGTTAAGAAAGGTTTCAGACATCTACCATAGTTGACTGGTACTACCAAATAAGGAGATGTGGTCACGCTTCGTTCAAGAAATTATAGACCGAACGTGTCTCTATACAAGAGAAGGCAAACTCCTAAAAAATTGTAGTTTCGATAACTCGGATTATGTCCCTTTGACCATAGAAAACATAATACACACTTCAGTCAAAAAAATGATCATACATATGAAAAATGTTTATACAAACGAAAAATAATAATGATCCGTGCGTAACACCTAGGCTACTCATTTTTTATTATGATTGTATACTGTAAATGAATGCTGTTATGTTAACTTTATAATGTTGCATGCCTTTAAATTAATGCTTAAAGTAATATGTGGGAATAAAAGGATATAGTATGCAAGATAAATGAGAGTGAAAGGGCAGAATGTTAGACAGGCCTGCGCGCCCAATTCTCAACCCTTCGAAAATAAAGTTCGTTCGTTCGTTCGTTCGTTCATGTGAAGTAAATGAGCACAGACAACACCAGTGCAGGGGCGTGTGAATATTTGATGGAAGCTTCTAGCAATGGGACCAATTGTAGCAGTGTGGATAAATAGAGAATTTCTGAGTGTAGACAAAATATGAATGTTGTAATGTGAAATAGAGAGAATAGAGACACTAATGAAATTATGGGGGAGAGATGTGACTTCTGGAGAGTAGTGAGGCTACTTCTCCACCACGCTCCTACTGACTTTTATGATGTCAGTCTCTCACCCGTCCTCCAATGTTCACATAGACTAATCTACTACAGTAAGGACATACGGCACAACAGCAAGTAACAGTTAGAATAGAGGACATTCTGACCACCGAGCAAAGTTAAATACAAGTATGTTTATTAAATGAAAAAAAAATCCACAACCTTTAATAAAAAAATTACTCTCTCCACTAGCTTTGTAAGACAAATGATTTTATCACACAAATACCACAAGAACAAATGACAACCAACTTTACTCAATATAATTATTACATGCCAAATCGCGTCACTACACACCACCACCCATACACTTCCTGACACAATGTTGATGTCCAATTAAAGGGGTTAGGCCCCCAGCTCTCGATAATGGTGGCGGCCGGTCCTCTAAATGGGGTCATTGCTTGGCAGGTAATCCTCCTCTATGAAAACTTACACAGTTCCGCTCACCTGTGTTATACTAATGCTATGGAGATAAGCTCCCCCAGGAACACTTAATAAATCCTAGGGAATAGCACTTTTTGCTGCGGGTGGCCTCCACAACATAAGCGAATCAAATTAAATATGGCTCAGACGATTTGTGCTCACTGATCGAGGTATGTAAATCCGGGACGAATCAGTGATTACAGCTGGCTTGCAAGTTATCCAGAAACGACCCGAGGGATATGCCCTTTGATACGGGATGATGAGGATGAAAGGAACACACAAGGGCCGAGAACTGGAAATCGTTGGCTTCTTCTTAGCGGTTACGTCGGTATACTCCACGGTGACGGTGCGTCAATGGGTGTGACAATGTTGCCCCGATGAGTGGAAGGCAATGCCGATAGCCCGTAGACACTAACGAATTTCAATAGGCGGTGGGTAATTAAATCCACGATGACCACCTTGTAGACTGAACCCGGACATAACGATTGGTCTGCCGTGGTATTTATATATTTTTTAACTGGTGGTTGATATTGTGAGGGCAATAATGATGACCTAAAGGGGCACATTGTTACAAGGGCCCTGTATATTTTTGCAGGGTTGCGTAGTGCCACCGATAGAGCACAGTACAGGTTGACCAGCTCTGAAATACACAAACAAGTGAAACAATAATTTTAACCATTTGTACATCCCTGTCCAATGTTTACAAACAAATTCCCTCCCCGCATTCTATGGCTAGCTCCCCCCCCCCCCCCATTTTACGCAAACCTTATTCTATCATGCGATACAAAGATCCACAACACACCATCTCTTCCACTCTCTTGCGATATTATTCACGCAGGTAACCCAGCCATGCGTGAACGCGTTCCAGCCGCGCGCGAAGAGTTCGCCGCCGCGGGTCCAACAGCTAAATATTCACCTCCACTCGTGGCACCTACTCACGGTATTAACAGGCGAGACCACACATACAGCATTAACCCAGTTCATTTAAATTACAAAAAAAAAAAAGAAAACAAAATACTGTAATAAGAATAACGGGCGGCCCGAGTGGTATTTACCAACATTAGAATTATCATTGGGTGGAATTACAAAAATAGCTATGCCCTCAACCTCACTATATATATTGTTACGGTAGGGGTAATGATGTTAGCCACTTTTATAGTGAGCTCTTTTTAAGTTTACGCATTGAAGGGTTTGAAATACTATTAATAAACATTAGGGTTCGCGCTTTACGGTAATTGAACGCGAACGGATAGAATTGCTTAGTTTTATGATGACGTGTTGCGTTGTTATGTTAACAGGTGACGACACTATAAGTGTACCCTTTGTAATTTATATTCTGTCCTAGCGAGACGCGCATTTCAACGCTCCCGTGTATAATAGTAATGGTGTAAAGGTTTTCAAGATTTTGTGGCACTAGGGTCCGCCGAATTGAATGGATACGTATAACGTCTCATTTTTATGAATGACTAATTCTTCAGTACCAGAATAGTCGCAGGGAGTATGTTATTATAATTATTAGTATCCAGATTATATAGATCGATCAAATTTGGATATTCAGTACCGGATTACCGACATACGGAATCTCGAGTAAATATTCAGACGTTGTGACGATTAATGGAATAAGGACAGGAGACGCTGTTTATATATATATATGCATGAACTTTATGTATGCCTAATTCATATCATGTCTCGTGGATTGAATACTGTCAAATAAAACGTATTTCATGTGGACTCGAACCACCTATGGACTTGTCAAATATCTACCATTATTGAAGTTTGGACAGTCTTGACTACGCATTCGCAACCTTTATGTCAGCACGATTGCTCGACAGAAACCAAGTCACAATAATATAAGAATAAACTCAAGACATGGCCAGAAATAATGAACACTGTTTTATTAAGAACAGATTTGTGTAATGACAGTACAAAGGTTAATCAAATGTCAGAGCAAAACCGGACATAACATATATCATGTAGCAAAATCTTTTACGGAATCATACGTTCACATATTGAAATGGAAAAATAACGTCAAATAAAATATACATCAGCTCCCTCTTCTGTCCTTCAAAAAAATCCCTCTGTTTGGAGTTAACTCTCAGTGGAGTTTAATTGGTATCGTGCTTAGTAAAAATCAGAATCCCCGGTCACCCAAAAATACTTTACTTAAAGTAATATATATATTAAAGATCAAATTAAAATAACACGGGGTCTCGATTCTATATAATTAAGCTAACAAGAAAAACCCCAAGAAATTAACTAAGTAAATATTGTGTGCTTAACACGCAAGGAATAAATTTCCTCACTACAACTGTTATAACTGTCAGCTAATAACGCTTTTGCTAGGCATCAAAGATTCCTCTCGAGTCAGATGGCGGAGAGTGATAGAGACGCCATGCTTAAATATTAAAAATGAGCATGTAGGTGCTCGACAAGCGATTCTTCGCCCGCTCGAGATGAAATGGAACAAACGTAAAACCTATGAGAGGGCCTTCGGCCGCCTCGAGAGCCGGGAGAAATGTACTTAACATTAGCCCCGCTTCCCCGTTCCACGAGCGACTTTCGTTCGTGAAGAAAGACGAGGACGGCAAAAAGTAAAAGGCAGAGAATTTCCCCCTGGCGGATGGGTATTCTTTAACTGAAAGAAAACGGAAACTAACCGTTCGCCACTAAATCGCCAGATAAAAGACTTTTGCAAAAATGCTGCTAATTGCACGTGCGAGGTGGATTTAGCCTGACAAATTTAAGATTGACAGGACCCAAGACAGAATTGGAACTATTAGAGTAATTTAGACAGAAAATGGGCGTAGACAAGAGATAGAAAGAAAACAGTCAGACCACTCAGATTAAAGGGGCAGACATTTCCAATCAAATCACGACATCCTTGCAACGCTAATAGCTGGTTTCCCAAAGTGTTTTTATTCAAGAGCAAAGTTAGGTTCCCTCTAGTTTCACTGGTCTATATCTGATTATTTCAATGAGTCCTAAACTGGAATTCTGCGACAAGATTTTCGCTGGTAATACCGTTAAGTGTTTGCTGTTAAGTGTGTCTAAACCATAACGAAAATTATAAGTGACTGTTAAGATAGTGTTAAGTTTTCTCAGTAACACTTTCCGAGTAGGTATTAATCACCGAACAGGTAATGCTGTAAGTCTTATCAGTTATGATACTGGTAGCGCAGAGACGGCCACCAGTTGTATTGCGAGGTTCTCTAAATGGCTAACATCAGTCTCTCCTATTTAATATGTCTCCGCACTCGGAGAAAACCACCTTAATAAAGTTCTTGACTTCTCGTGACCAGACAGGTCATGTAGATCTAAGCTACAAAGGAATAAGCCGTACAAGCGGCAAGGTTTTCAAAATGGCTAACATCAGTCTCCTCTACTCAGTACATCTCCACACTCGGAGAAAGCCATCTTAATAATGTTCTTCACTACAAGATAAGATTCAAAAGTCTCTTTACCTGACAGCCATCTAGAAATAATACACAACACATTTCTCACATCCATGGCTATTCAGACACAAGCCAGAAATATCACAGGGGAAAAACTTAAATATCTTTTAACACCTAAAAGGCTCCATTCCCCAAAATTATAGACAGAGACGAGCGCTGACTTCTTGTCAGCTAGGAGACTTCACATCGACTCCCGGAAAGACAGTCTTCAATTCCCGCGCAAGTTCATCGCGCATGCGTAAGCCCTAAGTAGAGCTAGTCACGGAACAATCCAGACCTTTCCGTGAAAACAGAATAAGACCGCTCCATATATGGCCAGCTGTATGATCGATATCCTAATGTAGACATACAGAATAATGGACATTGTCCAGACAAGGGAGATAACAGATAAATCTCACCCTGAACTAAAAAATATACAATTAATGGTGTCCCTTTGACCACAAAATAAAAAGTACATATATTCCTATCTTAACAGTGACCAGTTAAGTTTGCCTCCAGCAAGACCATCTTTGATACTTGCTGGTAAGGTTGTTTAAAAACAAGACAATCGTTGATGTTCGCTACTAAGTTGGTCTAAACAGAGTAACCAATGATGTTAGCTCTTAAGTTGGTCTAAACAAAGTAACCACTGATGGTCGCTCTTAAGTTGGTCTAAACAAAGTAACCACTGATGATCGCTCTTAAGTTGGTCTAACCAAAGTAACCCCTGATGGTCACTCTTAAGTTGCTCTAAAAAAATAACCACTGATGATCGCTCTTAAGTTGGTCTAAACAAAGTACCCACTGATGATCGCTCTTAAGTTGGTCTAAACAAAGTAACCACTGATGGTCGCTCTTAAGTTGGTCTAAACAAAGTAACCACTGATGGTCGCTCTTAAGTTGGTCTAAACAAAGTAACCACTGATGATCGCTCTTAAGTTGGTCGAAACAAAGTAACCACTGATGGTTACTCTTAAGTTGGTCTAAACAAAGTACCCACTGATGATCGCTCTTAAGTTGGTCGAAACAAAGTAACCACTGATGGTCGCTCTTAAGTTGGTCTAAACAAAGTAACCACTGATGGTCGCTTTTAAGTTCGTCTAAACAAAGTACCCACTGATGGTCGCTCTTAAGTTGGTCTAAACAAAGTACCCACTGATGATCGCTCTTAAGTTGGTCTAAACAAAGTAACCCCTGATGGTCACTCTTAAGTTGGTCTAAACAAAGTAACCACTGATGGTCGCTCTTAAGTTGGTCTAAACAAAGTAGCGTCTGATGGTCACTCTTAAGTTGGTCTAAACAAAGTAACCACTGATGGTCACTCTTAAGTTGGTCTAAACAAAGTAACCACTGATGGTCGCTCTTAAGTTGGTCTAAACAAAGTAACCACTGATGGTCGCTCTTAAGTTGGTCTAAACAAAGTAACCACTGATGATCGCTCTTAAGTTGGTCTAAACAAAGTACCCACTGATGATCGCTCTCAAGTTGGTCTAAACAAAGTAACCACTGATGGTCGCTCTTAAGTTGGTCTAAACAAAGTAACCACTGATGGTGACTCTTAAGTTCGTCTAAACAAAGTACCCACTGATGGTCGCTCTTAAGTTGGTCTAAACAAAGTACCCACTGATGATCGCTCTTAAGTTGGTCTAAACAAAGTTACCACTGATGGTCGCTCTTGAGTTTGTCTAAAAAAAGTAACCACTGATGGTCGCTCTTAAGTTGGTCTAAACAAAGTACCCACTGATGATCGCTCTTAAGTTGGTCTAAAGAAAGTAACCACTGATGGTCGCTCTTAAGTTGGTCTAAACAAAGTAACCACTGATGATCGCTCTTAAGTTGGTCTAAACAAAGTAACCACTGATGGTCACTCTTAAGTTGGTCTAAACAAAATAACCACTGATGGTCACTCTTAAGTTGGTCTAAACAAAGTAACCACTGACGATCGCTCTTAAGTTGGTCTAAACAAAGTAACCACTGATGATCGCTCTTAAGTTGGTCTAAACAAAGTACCCACTGATGATCGCTCTTAAGTTGGTCTAAACAAAGTTACCACTGATGGTCGCTCTTGAGTTTGTCTAAATAAAGTAACCACTGATGGTCGCTCTTAAGTTGGTCTAAACAAAGTAACCACTGATGGTCACTCTTAAGTTGGTCTAAACAAAGAACCCACTGATGATCGCTCTTAAGTTGGTCTAAACAAAGTAACCACTGATGGTCACTCTTAAGTTGGTCTAAACAAAGAACCCACTGATGATCGCTCTTAAGTTGGTCTAAACCAAGTAACCACTGATGGTCGCTCTTAAGTTGGTTTAAACAAAGAACCCACTGATGATCGCTCTTACGTTGGTCTAAACAAAGTACCCACTGATGATTGCTCTTAAGTTGGTGTTACCTCCAATATCATGTTTATACTTATTGAAGGCTATTGGGTAACGAGTATATTAATGTGCTGCACTGGTCTTGTAAGATATTTTGATATAATAAACAACAGTCTCAACAGTAACGTACGGAATGGCCAACTTGAATAATCTTGATCAACAGCTTGTTGTACGTTTTATCACAATTAATATGTCACAATACAACATAAGTGTACTTCACTTCTTTTGAGAGCATATGATGATATGACGTTACACCAGTAATACAAATGTGATCATAGCAGCCATAAGCAATAATGTCGTTGTGCCGGTTTAAAGTCAGAATGTCTATGTATCGTCTACAACGCCTACATACTTTACAAATCCGTATTGATTCAAATCACTTACTGTCCATCTCCTTAAGCCACACACAATCAGGCACACATTCTTAATGAATTGAGTCAATTATCCTGACTCTGAAATATTTTATAACAATAAACACTGGTCTGTCGCTCTCACATAAAAATCCACACACACATACCACAACTCGCACGCTTTTACAATCGGAGCGTATTTGCGTTCTGCTCCATTGCGCACAGCGATGAATTACCAGCCTGTGAGCAAAGTGATAGGTAACTCTTTTACCCCGCCTCCCAGCGAAAACTGAAAGTTTTCCATATAGGAAGTCATTTTTAGAAAATGCGAGAAGTTACCGTCCAGTCTATGTCATACCTGAGCAACAGTCTATGGAATGTAGTCAGCATCATGGAAAAATGAGAAAAATCAATGAACATGTGAAGAAATATGATAGTGAAATTGTGAAGTTTTGGAAAATGAAATATCTGAATGCATTTAATTAAAAGATGAATGAAATGAAAGATCTAACTAATTAAATAGTATTAAGTAAGTATAATAATTACGTTAATGTAAATGTCCACATGATCGTGTGTGTGCTGTCTGTAGCATTGTGTAAAACTAATTAACTATAGTTACTGAGTGTCTTCAATGATAGGTTCTTCTTTCATAAGTGTGAAAGCTTACTATTTGCAATTTTAGCACTATAGAGTCACATAACTGGTTTAAGTAATAACAAAAAAGAATGTTCAAATGGCGAAGTTCTCCATAGGCGTATCGAATCGATTGTTTCTTGTGTGAGATTTCTTTTCATATGTTGCCTCTTTAGTGTCACAGTATCTGAGCCCCAACATTTTGAAGTTCGTTTGCTGAAAAAGGAAATATGATCTTTTTAAAGTTCTGCATCCCAGTCATTTTGTGAAGGATTGCCATTAAGATATGACAAAGAGCCTTATACTGTTTATCTGAGATACTGTTTGATTTGGTTCCTTTACCGCATACGTCATGACTGTCCGGAAATCAGATCCAGTGTACTGTTCATGGAACTTGATGTAGTGTGAAACGATTTGAATGTATCCACACAAAACGTCTCCTATCTTGTCTTCAAATGACTTGAGTTGTTTCTCTTGATAACGATGGTAATATGTATCTTGTTATGGATATTGTCAAGATAGCGTTTTTAAGTTAGCGAGGTATCTGTAGACTATCAGCAGTGTACCTTGGTCAATGGGTCGCAGCAATGTCATATCCTTGAGAATCGGGCAGGTCTGTCTGTGTACATCTCGACAGAACATCTGCAAGCACATTGGACTTGACCTCAATAGGTCGAATGATATAGTCATATATTTGCAAATTAATTGCATAACGTGCGACTCGTGCGTTTTTCATGTTGGATTTTTGAAGGAACGACAGGGCTTTCTGGTCTGTCTCAATGATGAAACGAGAACCAAGAAGGAAACGCTGAAGCTTTGTGACAGCCCATATGATCGCGAGAAGCTCGCGCTCAATAATTGGATATCTGGTTTCTGTCTTTGTGAGCTTCCTCGACACATACATCACTGGATGAAGCATTCCATCTACTTCTTGCATCAAGGAGCCACCTATACCGTACATCGAAGCGTCTGTCCTGAGAATAAATGGGAGATGAGGATCAGGGAGTTTTAAAATTAGTGCACATGAAAAGTAATGCTTTAAATGGACTAGAGCTATGTTGCAGGCCTCCGTCCAGACAATTCTATTAGGGGAGCCTTTCGTAGTTAACTCAGACAGGACTGACGTAACTGAAGATAAATGAGGCATAAATTTATTATAGAACTGTATAAGGCCGAGAAGACTCCGCACCTGCTTCTTAGTCTTAGGAATTGATAGGTTAAGAATCTTCGAGATAGTTTTATCCTCAGTTTTCAGAAATCCATGGCCCACTCTGTGACCTAAGAAAGAAATTTCTTTGAAACCTATTTGAACTTTCGAAGGATTCGCTGTCAGATTATTAGAGCGAAGAATTTCGAGAAGAGATTTCAATCCAGAAACATGTTCGTCCCAAGAGTTGTGGAACAAACAAATGTCATCTATATAGGAGATGATATCAGACCTATGAGAAAATAGTTTCCTCATCATCCGAACGAAAGTCGCTGGTGCGTTTACCAAGCCAAAGCACATGAAATTATACTGAAAGAGACCCTTAGGGGTAGCAAAAGCAGTGAAAGGTTTTGCGTTTTCCGTGAGAGGTATTTGCCAATAACCCTTGGCTAAGTCAAATTTGCTAAAGTAGGTTGCTTTAGAAAGTTTTGTTAGTAATTCGTCAAGAACTGGCATTGGCTCTGCGTCAGACTCCGTTATGGAATTGAGTTTACGAAAATCCATGCATAATCTGATATTATTATCCTTCTTCTTGACTATAACCATTGGGAAAGAATAAGCAGACTCTGATGGTGCAATAATGTTAAGCTGTAACATTTGACCTAATTCTTTTTCAACCTGATCCTGAAAGTGGATAGGGATAGGGTAAGGCTTTAATTTAATAGGTTCGTGATCTGTAAGTCTAATATCGTGAGTGATTATGGACGTTCGGCCTGGAATATTAGACAGAACTTGCTGATATGACTCTAGAATAGAAAGAATTTGAGATTGTTGTTCGTTGGATAGATCCGGACAAATAGATACATTTACCCATGATTCTGTCGGATAAAGAGACATGACAGGAAGTTGCAAAGGTACATCATGAAAAGAAGTGGGTTCTTCTTGAATCACTGACAATGAAGAATAAGATGTAGGATGATCAGTGATTACTTCATTAACAGCATCTAAGATAGGTTTGAGATATTCAGGTCTATCATGGAATTGTTTGAGCATGTTGATGTGAAAGGTTTTATTCTTGCCTTTCACGTCAAGAATGTAATCAACATCTGTCAATTTTGAAATAATTTCATATGGACCACTCCACGAAATGAGAAGGCTATTCTCTCTCGTTGGTAGCAGGACGTAAGCTTTGTCTCCAGGAAGTAATTTCCTTAACTTTTTCCAACGGTTTTGAAGAGATCTAGCTTTTTCTTTTGCCTTTTCAGATGAATCAGTCGCTATTTTCCAAGCGTCTATAAGTGTCTTTCGTAGATTCACCACATACTCATAGGATGACTGGCATTCCTGAGTCATCTCCGAACCAGTAAGTAATTGTTTTATTATCGACATGGGTCCTCGTGGTGGAGCACCATACATGAGCTCAAAAGGCGAGAACTCAGTGTGTTCGTTTGGGACTTCCCGAAAAGCGAACAGCACTGCTGGGAGCACTCTATCCCAGTCTTGTGGATACGTCGTGGTCACTTTCCACAGTATTTGTTTCAGCGTTTTATTTAAACGTTCTATCATGCCATTGGACATAGGATGGTAAACAGAGCTAAGAGATCTATCAATATTGCATAGTTTCATGACATGCGACATGACATCTGACACAAACTGTGTTCCCCTATCTGATATTGTCAGGGAACCCCACTCTCGTAAAAATGATGAATATAAACAAAGTAACCCCTGATGGTCACTCTTAAGTTGGTCTAAATAAAGTAACCACTGATGGTCACTCTTAAGTTGGTCTAAACAAAGTACCCACTGATGGTGACTCTTAAGTTGGTCTAAACAAAGTAACCACTGATGGTGACTCTTAAGTTGGTCTAAACAAAATAACCACTGATGGTCACTCTTAAGTTGGTTTAAACAAAGAACCCACTGATGATCGCTCTTAAGTTTGTCTAAACAAAGTAACCACTGATGGTCACTCTTAAGGTGGTCTAAACAAAGAACCCACTGATGATCGCTCTTAAGTTGGTCTAAATGAAGTAACCACTGATGGTCACTCTTAAGTTGGCCTAAACAAAGTAACCACTGATGGTCGCTCTTAAGTTGGTCTAAACAAAGTACCCACTGATGATCGCTCTTACGTTGGTCTAAACAAAGTACCCACTGATGATCGCTCTTAAGTTGGTCTAAACAAAGTAACCCGTGATGGTCACTCTTAAGTTGGTCTAAACAAAGTACCCACTGATGGTCGCTCTTAAGTTGATCTAAACAAAGTAACCCCTGATGGTCACTCTTAAGTTGGTCTAAACAAAGTAACCACTGATTGTCACTCTTAAGTTGGTCTAAACAAAGTAACCACTGATGGTCGCTCTTAAGTTGGTGTAAACAAATTACCCACTGATGGTCGCTCTTAAGTTGGTCTAAACAAAGTAACCCCTGATGGTCACTCTAAAGTTGGTCTAAACAAAGTAACCACTGATGGTCACTCTTAAGTTGGTCTAAACAAAGTACCCACTGATGGTCGCTCTTAAGTTGGTCTAAACAAAGTAACCACTGATGGTCACTCTTAAGGTAGTCTAAACAAAGTACCCACTGATGGTCGCTCTTAAGTTGGCCTAAACAAAGTAACCCCTGATGGTCACTCTTAAGTTGGTCTAAACAAAGTAACCACTGATGGTCACTCTTAAGTTGATCTAAACAAAGTACCCACTGATGGTCGCTCTTAAGCTGGTCTAAACAAAGTAACCACTGATGGTCACTCTTAAGTTGGTCTAAACAAAGTAACCACTGATGATCGCTCTCAAGTTGGTCTAAACAAAGTAACCACTGATGGTCACTCTTAAGTTGGTCTAAACAAAGTTACCACTGATGGTCGCTCTTAAGTTGGTCTAAACAAAGTTACCACTGATGGTCGGTCTTAAGTTGGTCTAAACAAAGTACCCATCAATGTTTGTGGTTAGCTTTTAAAGAATGTAGTGGTTTTCCCATATTCGTCTCAAAGAATTGTACACGGCTTTGAGTTTTCATGTAGTTTTTAAAGTTTAAAGGTCAGTTGCAATCTGTTTTTCTTTCTTTCTTTCTTCCTTTTTTTTTTGTTTGAAATTATGGTAATGTAATAATCGTTGTAAAGGATTAAGAAATTGTAAAATCTAGACAAAGTAAACCAAATACTTCTTTTAAATCTACTTCTCTTAAATCTACTTCTCTTGCGTCACAATAGCTATGGGAAATCGGACCTAACTACTTGATTCTCGTCGGTTATAAATTATGATTCCTTAAAATAAGAGAAACTTTGATGTTTGCTGTTTATAAATTTGAACATTTATGTTTCACAGAACTCAAGCAAATTACATTATATGGGCCGTTCTGAACTCCATTGAGAGCGTCGTTCTCCAGGGCAGTAGGAGAAACCAGGCCTCTTTAGTTCAAGTAGGTCGATGTTGTTGTTTTCCACGATTATCATGAGCAGGGCAACCAGCAATATCAAAATAAAATTGTTTATTTTATTTTTGTCTCTGTTTATCGGTCTTTAACTTCTTACTTGTTTTTGTTTTATGTTACGGTGCTTATTTGTATATATTTATAACAAGGGTCGGCATAATGTACATCCCGATTCACTGGTAGCTCACAGTGGATAATTTAGCAGAGTGATTAGAGCGCTGACCTCTCATGGCAAAGGTACTGTCCTCGAAACACAGTGGTGTCACGCTGTAGCCTACCCAACTGTAAATGGGCACTTGAATGATTTTGAATTAAGGAAGGCAAAGATAGAGAGGAAGGGAACTAGTCACCCACCTGTTGGAGCTCGACCAAGTATAGTGAAGTCGTTAACACTTTACTTCCTACGCTGGCTTATAAAGCCGGTATTAAAGGTGGCTTATAAAGCCGGTATTAAAGGTGGCTTATAAAGCCGGTATTAAAGGTGGCTTATAAAGCCGGTATTAAAGGTGGCTTATAAAGCCGGTATTAAAGGTGGCTTATAAAGCCGGTATTAAAGGTGGCTTATAAAGCCGGTATTAAAGGTGGCTTATTCCTTATTCGTTGTGCTTTGGTTTTAAGGATTATCTTCATTGCACACGGACAACTCTATTAGTGCTCCGGTCTCCTCCCTTAGATCACACAAAGAGGATCTCAGCACAGTTCACGAACTCCGTAGCACCAGCGAGAATGCCAATGTGTTTATATAGGAATCAAACATTCTATAAGTATGTTTTTGTGGATTGTTTACACATTTTTAAATTTTCTCAGGGCAGCGGCCTAATGGCCTACTCTTTACGATTTCCAACTGCCGTGGTATTTTTAACGTGCGCAACTTGCACACGGGACCTCCAATTTTTTTTTAACCCATATCCGAGAAGGCATGGCATCCGATCTCACTACTCAGTAGACCGGGGGGAGGGGAGGGGGAGGGGGAAGGGGGGGGGATGACTCCATTAGGACCACTTGTTTTATGAAGAAAGTTCCAAAATTATATTCCCTCAACTGGGAATCGAACACGGTAAACTTAGAATTCGAGGTGTACGCCATACCTCTTGTCTACTTTGAAGTTAACCCTCACTAGCTGTCTTATCAAAATTGAATTTAATCGTATACTTTAAGAGATAGCAACGCGATCTGTTCTTTGAAGAGAAGTTAACACTCGGCCACAGATTATTTAGCTTGAATTTTCTACCTCTCATCGTGCTGATGCAACTGGAGGTCACAGGTCATATGGCAGAGATGAAAGTTACTTAGAAGCTACACTTAGTTCAGTCCCAAATACTCTGACACCTGAACATAAAATGATTTTACCACTGGTAGATTTTTAGTAACAAGAAGAAACATGGTCCGCAACCAGACGATGAAGGCAAAGTATTAAAATCGAGCCCGTGCAGACCCAAGTAGAACAGCCAAAACTACGATGGTTTGGCCATGAATACAAAATGGAAGAAGATCGGCTACCACGACAAATATGGGAAATCAAGAACCACGGGTTTAGACCTCCAGGACCACCCAGAGTTCGCTGGGAGGACAGCAAAAGACAATCCCTGAAAGGCCGATGACTAGATTGGAACCAGGCTAGGAGGAAGACCGCCCATAGGACTGTATGGCTTCTCTCTGGCAAACTTCTAGACCCCTGGATAGAAGAGAACCGACTAAGTAAGTAGTATGTAAACATGCCGTGTAGTCAGCATTCTTCAACGGTCTTTTGTTTTCACAGATTGTTGTTGTTGCTATTTAACTAGGGCTGCTACCCCCTTTGCAGGGTAGAGAGTTATCAAACCTCGGGACAGTACACACACGCCACAGTGGGGCCTGGTGTAACCTGTTCCGAGTCTAGGATGCTCCCTGGGGTGAAAAAAAAGCCCAAAACAAACCCTAATCGTCCGGTACCGTGTAGATGCACGGCGGGTTGCTGCGCCATCGTCTGGGGGCTTCCTGTCCATGTGGTAACACGGACCTTGTGTAGAGGCGTGGCGGTGGCTGTGCCACCGCCATACCATATTGGCCGTGCCAAAAGTAAAAGAGTCTAGTTACTGGCACCCTATGGGGATTAAAGCAAGCAAGCAACTAGAGCTGCTGAGCTTCTCGCTCTTTAGCAGCCAATATCAAGTTGAAGACTCCTTGGTATTATCTACACTGTAGATCTGGGCTTTTCCTGTGGCTTTTCTGTCATTCCGAAACGTGCTGAGTTGAAGCCATGAGCTCCAATTTCTCTAGCTGGCATTTAAAGGATCATCAGATCTGGTCCCAATCCAGGGGGAAGAAGCTCATGGCATACTGAGTCTTCCTCGCCATCCAAAGCGTTTTTCAAATATGTTTCTGGGCTCTACCAAGGAGTTTTCATGTCCTACATAGAGCTACTTCTCAGCTCCAGGTGCCTATCATGGGTCCATAGTGAGATCTTTGCACGCAACTAACCAGGTAAAATCCAGAGTTACATCTGGGGCTCAAGTGATTCCTCCAAATTTTGTTTGCAATTCTGGGATCTGAACAAGTTTCACTACAGGGGAATTCCTGGAAGTGTGCGGATGATTTCATGAGTCAGTGAGGGTATAATTGTCCTCACAGACAGAGGTTAACTTCCACATGTGTACATTGTAGCATTTTACATATCTGGTGGTCATATAACGTCATATAAGGATGGCTCCAGATATGCCTCCATGCATGTATTCACGGGTTAGACAAGCCCAGTAAGTCAAGCTCCAGCTGTCATTGAGACAATATCTATTTCAAGTTAAGAACATGTCCTTTCGTAACTTAACCGCTGAGTCGACAGATGGTGGTCTGAGCCACAACGTGATCGTATAGCTAGTTCGTCTGTACACTGGGTATCACACTTCTTAAGACTTCATCAACACGATAAGTCACGATAAGTCAAGGACATATGTTACACACCGAATGTCTTTTGAAATATTTTATTTGGGCACCTCCCAATGAAGCATAACGTAGGTACAACTTGGTGAACTCCTTGAACGGCAAATAAATATATAGACATCATATTTTTCATGTAAGGAACAGTACATTTCTTTCTCTAAGGCCGTTCTTCCGACACTGGTTATTCTGCTTATAGTCTTATTGTAACAGTCGGGTTGTGTTTATATATGAGATGATGGTCGACAGTTTCAAATCAAAGTTCATAGAACGGAGAGCAATTTATGTTTGATGTTATTTTGGCACGTGATGTAGTGGTGATGAGTCGTATAATCTCATATAGGTGCAAATAACCTTCCTCAATCACAAACTTCTCATAGTAATGAAGACCAAATCAAAGTAGATGAAATTTACTGAATGTATCTTTTAGTGATAACAAATACAACTCTCCATTGGAAATGTCCGAGATATAAGAAAGTTCAATCGTTAATATACTCAAAATATTGTTGCTTGATTGAATTTTAACTTGTCAAAACATGTTTATATGCACACAATATTTGCTATACAACTTTCTCAATCATTCTATTTCAATATAGATCTCTGAGGTATCTTATAAGTCAGACCGGAGTAACTCCGGGTTATTAATTTCACTCTCAGAATGAATATATATCTACTTGTCCTGTTGCACTAATTTCGTTCTTTATTCTTAGGTAAAACTGATAGATCACTGCACGAAATGTCCTTTTGTACAAATATTCTTACTAGCACAAATACTTCTGTGTTCACTTGCTATTATTGTAACTTCGACGATACTTAAAAGTTTAAATAATAACTTCCTTAATTCATGTTCTTTATCATATCTCAATACATTGTGTATCTGCAAAACCGCAGATGAACTTCCAGCGATGTTTTCACTTCGGTTTCTTGGCCCAGACTCCCTGAAGCAATCCTAACTTCTACTAATATGATTCTCTTCTTCTCTCAAAAATCTACATTTTTGGGAGCAACCTTCGGTCAGTGTTCCCCGTACAGCTGACAGAGTTAACTGTCTTTCTTTTCATTCTTGTTATTGTGCACTGTCTTACCTAATTGTCGTTATTTCGTTTCCCACCGTTTCCGAAAATTGAGAACTTGTTAAATTTCTTTCCAGTACCAACGTCATTGTCTACCCGAAACCAAACGTCGTTTCATGCCCATAAATATATCGGCTTCAAACCTTTAAGGTCATCTGTCCCCAAATACTACCTGGGAAAGTTAACCACAGTTGTAACCGTTAAATGATCTAAGCTGTTCCCATGAAGTTGCTAACTTGGGTTAAAACAAAGTTCAAAAAAAAATTCTCTACATGTCTTTTTGTCCAGTTTAAAAGAATTACTTGTTTTTGCTTGTGACAATCTTCTGACCTGAGTCAACTTCTAAAGTTCTTTGTTCTAACTATATCAGGCGCGTCCTGTCACAATATGTTTCTCTCTCTTCTTGTATTTTGTCTTAACTACTTTTCTCTATTTGTCTATCTCTTCTACTTCATTGTAATTTCATACAGTCTGGTTGATGCTTGAAAGTATCATTTTGTAATGACCAGACAACCCCGGAGATCTTGCTTTATTTTCAAGACTGCTATTTCCACCGAACTAATCTAACGAAGTCTAAAGTTCTTAGGGCGAGAGTCACGTACCTTTATCTTTATGGATCTCTCCATTCACTGAAAAAACACACTCTCGGTTCACTGAAAACTCTGTACTCGAACAAATCATATCTGGAGTTCTAACACCTCGTTTTGACTTTGAGTTTCTGTTTCCACAGAATGGCTTGGTAACACACCTCAAAGCATTCCAGACTTTAAAAAAAAGGGAACTCATCCATTGAGCTCTCTCTCTCTCTCTCTCTCTCTCTCTCTCTCTCTCTCTCGCTAGTCTTTTTACCATCAAAACCAGGCTCGAACTACAATCAACGCACACTTGATGCGCTGTCTACCTGACTGTCACTTAACCCGTGCAATTCGTGGTTGACTCTGCCTGAATCAAGTTTATCTATGCTCACGAATTGTCTACACTGAATGGCCTTTCTAACTGACAAAGAAGCATCGTACCCCTTTACAACATTTTAAGACGCCTCGCAAAATATGCCAGAAATGCGAAATAAAAATATTAAAGTGTTTGATTTAATATGGAACAAAAAGAAAAATATAATTTTATTATATATGCAATGCGTGTAGTGACCTTGGGAAAATGGAAAACTGGCCAAGAGAGTACATTTAGAATTACATGTATGTGTCATTTGCAACATTTTTCCATACAGCTATAGAAAAAAAATTAAGTACACATTATAATAACAACAGTAATAATAATAACAGCCATGAAGAGCCATCATACTAAGAGATTAAAATATCTGATAAACTCACTTAAACGCCTGGCCAAATGCTTCAAGAAATGCATTATCCAGTGGATACCAGCCCATTGCAACATTCCAGGCAACGAGGAGGCAGGCCAACTTGGTAAGGAAGGAGGAGCGTTACAACAAAACGCTATGAGAACAACGGCAAAAATGGCATAAATAACTAAAAAAACCACATTCAAGTCCACATGGGAAAGATAGCACCTATGACAATTAAAAAATTATGCCTATCATCAGCTATCTAATCGACACCAGGTCATCATTTTCCGTCTACGCTTTGGGCACAGCAGAAGGCGATGGAGATACCATCTATACCACAGGTACAGGACTGGTGCAACAGACCTCTGCACCGGTGGCACCAGCCCGATAACAGTCAAGCATTTTCTACGATCCTGCTCAACATACAGCGAAGTAGCTCATGGCAACAGCGTCTTTCTCTCCACAATAAACTATTTGGAGATGTCAGGAACCTTGAGCTGACTGCTAATCCTATTAGAGTCACTAATTACATGGAACGACGAAGAAGAATATAACTCATATTCGAAACTTTTTGACAGTTAGCATTTGAATAACAAAATGTACACTAATTAACCATGTAAATGTTCTGTTTAACATAAATACATTTGAGTTAAACTGTGTTTATGAAGATTGACCTTTTAAAATATCTTACATGTCTCGCACCACCAGATGTCGAGTCTTGTACCCCAAGGGAGTGCATGCCTCGCTGAAGTAGCACTGTGCTAGACGAACATCTCGTAATATAGCATGATCAAAATGAATCTGTGGCAACTGGCATAATTTGCGACACCCGCCAATCTACAAACTAAATCCACGATATTATCTTAAAGAACGTAATAAAAGGTTTATCTCCCTTTGCCCTAAAATCCATAAGTTATAATATTATCTCCCATTTAGTGGGGTCTAATAGTCTGTCCCTACCGTATGCACATTTTCTAAACAAAATTTTTCTACTTTATCTTTATTTTGATATATTGACCTCAACCTCACTTACATGTTTTCTAAGTACCTATAGGTTTTACAAGTAAAGCCAATCTTTTTTTTCATTTTGTAAAGAGCTCCATCTCTCCAGCATTCATCATATGATCTAGCTACACCCAAAAAGACTGCCACTGTTTTCTCTTTCCTCTTGAACCCTAACTTTACATCGTGTTCTAATCTTACAAGCTGGTCTACTGTACTTCTGTCTGCTCTAAACCCTGACTGGGCTATATAACTGATTTTTTTTTCCCGGTAGAATTTAACTCTTTTGTTAACAACAGTTTTTCCAGTATTTTACCTAGGTGTGATGTTAAGGAGATAGGCTTACATGAACTTACATCATGGGCTTCCTTATTGGGTTTTAGGATGGGTACTATCACAGCTACTTTCCATATTTTTGGTATCTTTCCTAAGCTCCAGACTTTGTTATAAAGGGAAGTTATTATGTTTCTAGTTTTTTTGGGTACTTTCTTAAGGATTTCATAACTAAGTATATCATGCACTGAGGCAATATTAGATTTCTCTTTTATTGCACTAGTTACTTCTTCCTCTGTTATATCAGCATCTAAATAATTTGTTTCATCTATCTGGTCTGGTAGGTCCTTTGAAAACTGTTTCCTAAGTCTTTCTCTTCTCTCATTTTCTTCCTGTCCAAGACTACTTTTTGCACTGACTTTATAGAAATACTCAGCAAGGGCATTAGCTTTTTCTTCATCTGTTTCTGCTCTCTTTGGTAGTTTGATTGTTGGCATTATTGTTTTCTTATGATAACAATGATAAGTCAGAAATATATGAACAACAGAATGTGATTCCTCAGGGATCAGTGATTTCACCTCCAATTTTCACTATAGCTGTAAATGATTTACCAACGGGCTGATCACCCGTTTGCCAGACACTTCGATTACGGAAACAACGGCAAATGGGTTGATTTGCCATTGCCCTAAAGACGCATTCCAGAATCCAGTTTTGTTAAAGTCATCAAGTCCCAGAGTTAGTGGAAGAAGATAGGGGAAACATTCTCTCTACTGAAGTGGCCACCAGAATAGCGTGATTTGGTTGTTTGCTCGGAGTTCGTAGGCAGAAGAACAGGCGATCTTGGGTTGGCAATGTTTACTGAGTGGGGCTCAGGTAGAGAAGGAGCTTCAGTGGGGGGAGCGGACTTTGTTTGATGATTTTGTATCGGTGGTGATGGGAAACAATGGCAAAGAAAACCTATCTGCTGTTGCCCTAAGACGCCACTAGGCGTAATGGCCACTGACTGCTTTGACGGTCGGTGGCTAAGGACAGAAGAAGAAGAAGAATGTAAATGATTTAGCAGATGAATTTAACGACATGTGTACCTCCACAACAACTAGATTTCTGGGCATAACTTTAGATAAACAACTAAATTGGAATAAATATGTAGACAATTTAGTAGAAAGCTGTAGGGGGCCCCTAAATATACTAATGATAGTAAAAAGTAATGGATTGGGGGCCAGCAATAAAATAATTCTTATGTTCTACAAGTCTTTCATCAGGGGGAAACTGGATTATGCCAGCATAGTCTATGGCTCAGCTGCAGCTTCTAACAAAGCAAAACAAGTCAGAATTCAAAATGCAGCCATAAGAACCCTTACAGGTGCATTTACATCAACACCAGTAGAAGCACTAGAAGTAGCTCTTGGCATACCGCCCCTTGGTCTAAGACGGAAAGAACTAAGAATAAATTATTGGATTAAAGTAACACAAGAAGTGACCCACCCAGCACATAAAGCATTTGTCAAAAACCAACCAAGTGTATGGGACGTCCCCTTAAATAAAGAGAGATATCCAACAGGGGGAGAACTATAGAAGATCTAACGCGGTTCAAAGAACTGTCAAACACAATTAAAAATAGTAATAAATATAGAAGCACAATACCACCCTGTGAAATAAAAACACCAATCATAGACTACTCTTACTTACTTAGTAGTTCCCCTTCTACCGTGAGGTGTAGAGGTTTGGAAGAGAGAGCGCCAGACTATTCTATCGGCTGTCTTCTTCCTGGCCTGGTTCCATTCTAGTCCTCGGTCCTTCAAAGATTGTCTAATGTTGTCCTCCCAGCGGACTCTGGGTCGTCCTGGAGGTCTGGATCCCTGTCTCGTTGTTTCCCATGCTTGTTGTGGTAGCCGATCTTCTCCCATTCTGTATACAGCCATATTCGTTTTCTTACCAACCTCTTTCTTGCTGAGGAATCCTCGATTTATGGCCTGATAAAGTCTCCCAGCCGCTGCTTTTCGAGTGGCCAACTCACTCTTCTTTGATGCGTCCCTTTCGGTCTATAATAGCTCCGAGGTATTTAAAGTGGTCGACCTGCTCCAGGACCTGTTCTCCCAACTTAATCTGATGTTTTCTTTCTTCTCGTGATATCACCATGGATTTTGTTTTACAGCTGCTTATGATCATCCCTCTCTTCTCCAGCTCTTCCTTCCAGACTTACAGGTTGTATTGGAAATGTGTCTCTGATTTAGCAATCAAGACAACATCATCAGCAAATGCTAGCTCTGAAATACAGACCTGTCTCATCTTCCAGTACCCCACTGAATACTTTCTTGTTCTATTCTTACATGCCTTGATGACATCGTCCATGAGGAGTATGAAAAGATAAGGTGACAGGATATCGCCTTGTCTTACACCAGTGTGGTCCTGAACTCTTCTGACTTATAGTTTGCTGTCCTCACATAATTTCTGCAAGACTTGTAGAAGCTCTGTATAGCATGAATCAGAGGTGCTGGAATATTTTTCCTTGCCAAAAAGTCCCAAAGTTTGCTCCAGGGGACCCTGTCAAACGCCTTTTCCAGATCTATGAAACAAAGATGGATCTCACTCTTGTACTCAAGGGCCTTTTCACTCAGCTGTCTGAGTGTGAAGATTAGGTCTTGAGTACTTCGGTGTCGTGAAACGAAGTGTAACCCACTACTTTGTTAATCACTATGTCGAGATACAGATTTGCTTCAACCAATCAACGATCAACGTTCACCAGTCTCTGAGACAGAATAAATTAACGGCCATCTTGTTCACGCAAGATGGCCGATGAAAACTGAATAAAATTAGGCTGTATGAGACCAGGTACAAAACCGGAGGAAACCAATCAACTTGCTCCGCCAGGAACCAACCGAAAGCTTTCCTCAAGTAGTTACTTGACTATATAATCGGGCGGATTTTATGCTAACCACGCAACCCCGAACTTGACGCCAGAGATACAGACTGAAGAGGGAGAAGCTGTCACCTTGATTTATGGTAACTTACCTGAGGGCATCGACCTGCAACCTACTTCACTAAGTCGCGTCAAAACCTGGCCAGTTTAAAATCGTAGGAGGGTAAATATTTTTACGATAACCGTTGGTATTTGTTGTGTGTCATTTATACTACCTATCAGGTTACTGATTGTATCTTGGGGGGAATTAAGTATAATGATTGTATTTCCTATTATGATTGAATAGACGAAGACTAATAGGACTCATACTTCAACCTATTGTCTCCTATACTTCAATCTATTGTCAGTCTATAACTTCTGTCTATTGTCTCTGATAATTCCAAACTCCAATATAACCAAAACAGTCCTTGTTAGGACTCAATCTATTGTCTTCTATAACTCAATCTATTGTCTCAGATAAGACCAACTGCAATATAACCAAAACAGTCCTTGTCAGGACTCAATCTATTGTCGCATCTAACTCCAATCTATTGTCTCCTATAACTCCAACCTGATATATCACCAACCAGTCCTCATCTCATATACTCCTATCATAAGAACATAACAATATTGTTAGGATATATGTTACCAGCTATTGTCAGAGAGGGCGTGATATAGTATAGGGGGAAGGACATTGTTGTATCACACCTAGGTGTACATATTATTGGATTTATTCATGTATTGATTTATATTATGGGATGTATTCATGTATAAAATGTATTCATGTATTGAATCTATATTATTGAATGTATCCATGTATTAGTTTATCAGAAAGAATGTTTTGCAAGTAGACACCTGTCTTGTCTCGCTATTGCTAAATCATACTGAGCCATGTTGTCATTCATCCCACATGCATACATTGGAGACACGCTCATTTCACTCACACTAGAAATAGGTGGGCTTGAGGACAGAAATTAGCCCCTATTTTTGCTTTGTTACAGGTTTAATTGTGTCCTAAAAACCTGAGGTCGTATGTTCGAGTCAATCCCGCTGCCTGGAACTCCGCAGGAGCATAGAGGTTGACCAGACTCTGCATCTTTGGTCCCCCTCAGTCTTGGATGGGCTAAAGGAACGATACTCTGCCGGTGGTGTGAACCAAACAAAGAAGAACAGACTTAAGAGAGATGAGTACACATTAGTACCATTTCTGTCGGCATTGTGAGCATAGAACTGTCAATGAAGAAAACGTGAATTAGCGTAGCAAGAGACAATAATAAGATCATAGTGGATAAATTATACGTAAATAACAGCATAGCTGACAAACGTTATATCCTTAATTAACAGCACCGCTGATATAATTTTTTTGTTCCTATAATTGGAAAACGTGTTGTAATATTTATAAATATAAATATTTGTAAATCATATGTAAACTTACCAATTCATTTCATTCCCAAATAAAACCTCTCGCCACACTGGGGGCTCGTCCGGGATATTTCTGTATATCTTGAGCCATACTTAGTCTATTCATCTATCTACACTCTATCTTGTGCCACCCATAGGTAACATAAGAAAATAAATTTTTATTTTTTGAAAAAAAATTCTATTTTAGGATTTTTAAAACAATATTTTCTTAGGAGGAGTACCATTTAGTACTCAGTAAATAGTTGATGCTCACAAAGTTGCACGGAAATTTTTTGTTCATTTAAAGTAATTAATTTTAATTACAATAATTTGGTTATAGTAAATTTACATACCCTCTCTAAGTAACGCCATGGCTGATCTAGTGAAGTTCAGGACTGCGGTCATGCAGATGGGTAAGGAATTAAATATGACAGGTGATGCTCTTACTCAGTATGTCACAACAGAAGTGGACAAACACATGGATAGGGAAGAAAGAAAGTTGCAATTAGAGACTGAAGCAAGGAAATTAGAGGCTGATAGAGAAGCAAAGAAATTTGAGGCTGAGGAAAGGCAGTTGCAAGCAGAAGCTGAGAGAGAAGACAAAAGATTAGAAATGGAAGCCAAGAAATGGGAGGCTGAAAATGAGGCAAAGAAAATTGAAGCTGAGGAAAGGAAATTATAAGCAGAGAGAGACCATCAGTTGAGATTAAAAGAGCTTGAAATTCAGGCAAATACTGGCAATAATGGTGGTAGCTCACCTCACTCTGAGAGTAGCTCCAGCCAGAGCACCTCAAGTGGGGCCATGAATTTTCATCTGGACCCATTTGTTGAGAAAGAAGACGCCATTGAGTCGTACCTGGATAGATACGAAAGACTAGCCACTACCTATGGCTTAGTGAAAGAAAAATGGAGTCTTAAACTATCTCAGGGATTGAGAGGTGTGGCCTACGATGTATATTTGAAGCTCTCAAGAGATGACCAGGAAGATTATGAAATCCTGAAACAGGCACTGCTTGTGAGATATGAAAAGAACTCAGAATCATATAGAAAGAAATTCCGAACAGCTAAACATCTTCCAGGAGAAAACTATCACCAGTTCTCTGCTAGATTGGAAACCTATTTGGAAAAATGGAGTAGTTTAGGAAAGTGTCAGGACCTGAAAGAAATGATAATGATGGAGCAAGTGAAAGAGTCCATGCCTCAAGAAATGAGGAAGTTTATCATGGAACAAGGAGCAGAGAGATTGGGAGATATTGTAACTGTTGCTGAGAGATATCAATCAGCTCAGGCAGAATTATTAGGAAATAAGAAGAAGCAGGGTGAAAACTTCAAATCATCACAAAACTATACCAAATATGAACAAAAGGACCATGCCACAAGGAACAAACAAAGATTTGACCAAAAGGACAAAAACCCTCTAAGATCGGATAAGACACCTTACCGGAAGGAAGGAAAGTGGTGTAAAACTTGTCTAATGAGTAACCACAATACTGCGGACTGCAGAAGGAAGAATTCTCCTCATCATGCTGCATGTCTTACAACAGGGAATCAGGGAAGGAATGAACTGGCAGTAAGTCAGAAGGACTTCCATCATCCCCCTGTCTGTGAGGAAGTGACCGTGAATGGCACTCAAGTACTGTGTTTATATGACACAGGATTGGACTTTGATTCAGTTGTGTGCTCTTCTCTAGTGAGTCCTGACCAGATAACCACAGAAACAGTGGAAATCAGAGGACCGATCAAGGGAGCAAGAACCATGACACTACCCATAGCTCGAATCAACATAAGATCTCGCTATGTGGAAGGAGAAATCAAAGCAGCAGTGATGGACGACCCTATTTACCCTTTGATTTTGGGGTGTAGGTATGTTTTCCTTGGAGAACCTATAAAACCTGTAGTTATGGCAACAGTCCAGACCAGGGAAAGCTCCAGGAAAATGGAGGAGAATCCTATCAATACTCATCCAGAAGAGATGAAAAAGGCTCAGGCAGCAGATAGCACACTGAAGCCTTGTTTTGGCAAATTTCCTAAAGCACATAACCCTCCAGAGAAAGGAGACTTGTATATGAAGAATGGCCTACTATACAGAAAAGCTGGAACAGGACCTAAAGGGCATGGACAGCTTGTAGTGCCAAAATCTTACAGGGAGAAGGTTATGACGCTAGGACATGCTATACCCTTCAGTGGACATATGGGAATAGGGGCCACTGGACAAAGGATAGCCTGTCACTACTTCTGGCCAGGAATTACAGAGGACATAAAAAGATATGTAAGATGCTGTCCAGAATGCCAAAGAGTAGCTCCTAAGCATAGGACTGCACCAGCAACACTGGGAGAAATGCCTATTATGGGAACCCCTTTTGAACGTGTTGCAGTAGATATTGTTGGACCCCTCACTAGGACCAAGAAGAGAAATGCTTACATCTTAACCTTGGTTGATACTTGCTCTATGTGGGGAGAAGCAGTGGCCATGTCAGCTATAGATTCAAAGCACGTGGCAGAGGCCCTGTTGACAATATTTACCCGATTAGGTTTCCCGCATCAGATATTGACTGACAATGGGTCTCAGTTTAAGGGAAAGCTAACACAAGAAGTATTCAGGATATTTCAAGCCAGGCACTATCATTGTAGTCCCTACCATGCCCAAGGGAACGGTCAAGTAGAGCGGTTCAATGGTACGCTAATTTCAATCCTTAGAAAGCTGGCGAGTGAAAAACCTGATACTTGGGATACATACTTACCCGCTGCACTATTTGCATATAGGGAAGTACCCCACAACTCAACTGGATTGGCTCCAGCTACATTGTTGTTTGGAAGACCAATAAAAGGTCCACTGGAAGCATTGCTGCGGACATGGACTGATGAAAAGGCAGAGGAAACAGTGACTTCCGCATACCAGTACGTCAACGAGTTGACATCTCGATTGAAAGCAGGTTGGAAACTGGCCAATGATAACTTAAGACAGGCCAGGAGGAAGCATGCTGCGTACTACAACAAAAAAGCAAAGGATAGGGAACTGGAGGTGGGTGAAAATGTGTTATTACTGTTGCCAAGCAGCAATAATAAATTGCAGATTGGATGGCAGGGACCCTATGTCATACTGGAGAAACTTTCCAGGACCAATTATAAGATTGACAAGAAAGGAAAGGAGAAGGTATATCATGTCAATCTTCTTAAAAAATACTATGACAAGGAATCATCAGAAGTTGCACATATTATGACCCTAGCCATTGCAACAGAAATGCACGGTGAACCACTTCACTTTATGGAGTATCCACTCACAACTACAGAGGATTATGTTCAAGTAAATATTAGTGAACATTTAACTCCAGAGCAGAAGAAGAGGGTTCAGAAAGTGTTGGAAACCCATGCTGATGTGCTCACAGATAAGCCAGGTCGGACGAATCTGTTAGAGTACGACATGAAGGTTACCGACCCTACCCCAGTATGCATGAGAACATACAATATACCCTATGCGAAAGCCCAAGCACTAAGGGAGGAAGTTGATTATCTGTTGAAGGAGAAAATTATCTCGAAGTCAGACTCTCCCTATAGCTCAAGTGTGGTGCTATTGAGAAAACCGAGTGGTGAACACAGGTTATGTATTGACTACCGGAAGCTTAATGCGATCACAGAATCTCAGGTGGACCCATTACCTGACACCAACCAGCTGTTCTCTACACTGAGTAAGGCTAGGTATTTATCGAAGGTAGATCTAAGCAAGGGATACTACCAAATACCAGTGAAACCAGAAGTTAGGAAAATGCTGGCATTCAGTACATCAGACGGACACTACGAGTTTAATGTACTACCCTTTGGGCTGAAAAATGCTCCAAGTATCTTTTCAAGAATGATGAGGAAATTATTGGAACCTCTACAAAATCCCCATATCACTAACTTTATGGATGACATTCTTGTTGCTACAAACACATTTGAAGAGCATATAGTAGCGCTCTCCATGTTGTTTGACAGACTGAGAGAAACTGGATTGACTGCACGTCCAACCAAGTGCTATATCGGTTGTAAGGAGTTGGAATTCTTAGGTCACACTATTTCTACAGGTCATATGTCTCCTGACCCAAAGAATATAGAGAAGCTAAAGAAGGCACCCAGACCTCAAACGAAGAAAGATGTGAGATCATTCGTGTCTTTATGTGGGTTCTATCAGAAGTACATACCCCATTTTAACTCTCTGTGTGCACCATTAACTAACTTAACGAAGAAAGGACAGCCTGACAAAATCCAATGGAATGCTGATTGTGAAAAAGCTTACACAGAGCTAAAAGCAAAACTCACCAGCAAACCCATCCTTACACTACCCGATATCACACAGGAATTTGTATTAAGAACGGACGCTAGCAGTATAGGTATTGGTGCAACTCTCTTGCAGAAATCAAAAGCCCAGCCGGAGAAACTTTTACCAGTCGCCTACGCCAGTAGGAAGCTGAATGCAGCTGAGTTGAACTACTCGACCATAGAGAAGGAATGTTTAGCTCTAATTTGGTCCATCAACAAATTTTCACCTTCTCTGTATGGGACACACTTCATTGTCCAAAGCGATCACCAACCTTTAACATTCTTGGCTGCATCTAAAAAAGCTAAATTCGAGATTGTTAAGGTGGAGTCTGCTTCTTGCGCCTTATTCCTTTACCGTGAATTACATTCCGGGAAGAGACAATGTAGGAGCTGATTTTTTAAGTCGACACCCTAGTACTCTGGAAGGACAGACGCAAAAGGATTAACCACAGCAGGGGTTTACACGTCAGCTATGACAAGTCACAGCTAGGAAAGGAGGGGGCTATGTCGTGAAACGAAGTGTAACCCACTACTTTGTTAATCACTATGTCGAGATACAGATTTGCTTCAACCAATCAACGATCAACGTTCACCAGTCTCTGAGACAGAATAAATTAACGGCCATCTTGTTCACGCAAGATGGCCGATGAAAACTGAATAAAATTAGGCTGTATGAGACCAGGTACAAAACCGGAGGAAACCAATCAACTTGCTCCGCCAGGAACCAAACGAAAGCTTTCCTCAAGTAGTTACTTGACTATATAATCGGGCGGATTTTATGCTAACCACGCAACCCCGAACTTGACGCCAGAGATACAGACTGAAGAGGGAGAAGCTGTCACCTTGATTTATGGTAACTTACCTGAGGGCATCGACCTGCAACCTACTTCACTAAGTCGCGTCAAAACCTGGCCAGTTTAAAATCTTAGGAGGGTAAATATTTTTACGATAACCGTTGGTATTTGTTGTGTGTCATTTATACTACCTATCAGGTTACTGATTGTATCTTGGGGGGAATTAAGTATAATGATTGTATTTCCTATTATGATTGAATAGACGAAGACTAATAGGACTCATACTTCAACCTATTGTCTCCTATACTTCAATCTATTGTCAGTCTATAACTTCTGTCTATTGTCTCTGATAATTCCAAACTCCAATATAACCAAAACAGTCCTTGTTAGGACTCAATCTATTGTCTTCTATAACTCAATCTATTGTCTCAGATAAGACCAACTGCAATATAACCAAAACAGTCCTTGTCAGGACTCAATCTATTGTCGCATCTAACTCCAATCTATTGTCTCCTATAACTCCAACCTGATATATCACCAACCAGTCCTCATCTCATATACTCCTATCATAAGAACATAACAATATTGTTAGGATATATGTTACCAGCTATTGTCAGAGAGGGCGTGATATAGTATAGGGGGAAGGACATTGTTGTATCACACCTAGGTGTACATATTATTGGATTTATTCATGTATTGATTTATATTATGGGATGTATTCATGTATAAAATGTATTCATGTATTGAATCTATATTATTGAATGTATCCATGTATTAGTTTATCAGAAAGAATGTTTTGCAAGTAGACACCTGTCTTGTCTCGCTATTGCTAAATCATACTGAGCCATGTTGTCATTCATCCCACATGCATACATCGGAGACACGCTCATTTCACTCACACTAGAAATAGGTGGGCTTGAGGACAGAAATTAGCCCCTATTTTTGCTTTGTTACAGGTTTTATTGTGTCCTAAAAACCTGAAGTCGTATGTTCGAGTCAATCCCGCTGCCTGGAACTCCGCAGGAGCATAGAGGTTGACCAGACTCTACATCTTTGGTCCCCCTCAGTCTTGGGTGGGCTAAAGGAACGATACTCTGCCGGTGGTGTGAACCAAACAAAGAAGAACAGACTTAAGAGAGATGAGTACACATTAGTACCATTTCTGTCGGCATTGTGAGCATAGAACTGTCAATGAAGAAAACGTGAATTAGCGTAGCAAGAGACAATAATAAGATCATAGTGGATAAATTATACGTAAATAACAGCATAGCTGATAAACGTTATATCCTTAATTAACAGCACCGCTGATATAATTTTTTGTTCCTATAATTGGAAAACGTGTTGTAATATTTATAAATATAAATATTTGTAAATCATATGTAAACTTACCAATTCATTTCATTCCATTTTTTGCAACATTCACCTTTCAGCACAAGAGTAGATAGTGTATATATACTAAATAAAATATAAGGAAATTGTATTTTGAACGACTTGTCAATTTTATCATTGTTAAGTAAAAATCTGTTTCCTTGCTTTGTTTAATATCACAATTAGTTACACAGCAGAGGTGGCGCTTTATGTCGGTCTCCTCTATACTATTGTTTCGAGATCAGATCATTCACAGCCGTAACTAATTTGTGATACCAGTAGTCCTCTCAGACACTGGGACTTCACCATTTTCTGCAGAAATTCTATTTCTGTAATTTTCAGTACTATACTGATCCTACAGCCAAATAGAATTTCTGCAGAAAATGGTGAAGTCCCAGTGTCTGAGAGGACTACTGGTATCACAAATTAGTTACGGCTGTGAATGATCTGATCTCGAAACAATAGTATAGAGGAGACCGACATAAAGCGCCACCTCTGCTGTGTAACTAATTGTGATATTAAACAAAGCAAGGAAACAGATTTTTACTTAACAATGATAAAATTGACAAGTCGTTCAAAATACAATTTCCTTATATTTTATTTAGTATATATACACTATCTACTCTTGTGCTGAAAGGTGAATGTTGCAAAAAAATGGAATGAAATGAATTGGTAAGTTTACATATGATTTACAAATATTTATATTTATAAATATTACAACACGTTTTCCAATTATAGGAACAAAAATTATATCAGCTGTGCTGTTAATTAAGGATATAACGTTTATCAGCTATGCTGTTATTTACGTATAATTTATCCACTATGATCTTATTATTGTCTCTTGCTACGCTAATTCACGTTTTCTTCATTGACATTCTATGCTCACAATGCCGACAGAAATGGTACTAATGTGTACTCATCTCTCTTAAGTCTGTTCTTCTTTGTTTGGTTCACACCACCGGCAGAGTATCGTTCCTTTAGCCCACCCAAGACTGAGGGGGACCAAAGATGTAGAGTCTGGTCAACCTCTATGCTCCTGCGGAGTTCCAGGCAGCGGGATTGACTCGAACATACGACCTCAGGTTTTTTAGGACACAATTAAACCTGTAACAAAGCAAAAATAGGGGCTAATTTCTGTCCTCAAGCCCACCTATTTCTAGTGTGAGTGAAATGAGCGTGTCTCCGATGTATGCATGTGGGATGAATGACAACATGGCTCAGTATGATTTAGCAATAGCGAGACAAGACAGGTGTCTACTTGCAAAACATTCTTTCTGATAAACTAATACATGGATACATTCAATAATATAGATTCAATACATGAATACATTTTATACATGAATACATCCCATAATATAAATCAATACATGAATAAATCCAATAATATGTACACCTAGGTGTGATACAACAATGTCCTTCCCCCTATACTATATCACGCCCTCTCTGACAATAGCTGGTAACATATATCCTAACAATATTGTTATGTTCATATGATAGGAGTATATGAGATGAGGACTGGTTGGTGATATATCAGGTTGGAGTTATAGGAGACAATAGATTGGAGTTAGATGCGACAATAGATTGAGTCCTGACAAGGACTGTTTTGGTTATATTGCAGTTGGTCTTATCTGAGACAATAGATTGAGTTATAGAAGACAATAGATTGAGTCCTAACAAGGACTGTTTTGGTTATATTGGAGTTTGGAATTATCAGAGACAATAGACAGAAGTTATAGACTGACAATAGATTGAAGTATAGGAGACAATAGGTTGAAGTATGAGTCCTATTAGTCTTCGTCTATTCAATCATAATAGGAAATACAATCATTATACTTAATTCCCCCCAAGATACAATCAGTAACCTGATAGGTAGTATAAATGACACACAACAAATACCAACGGTTATCGTAAAAATATTTACCCTCCTAAGATTTTAAACTGGCCAGGTTTTGACGCGACTTAGTGAAGTAGGTTGCAGGTCGATGCCCTCAGGTAAGTTACCATAAATCAAGGTGACAGCTTCTCCCTCTCAGTCTGTATCTCTGGCGTCAAGTTCGGGGTTGCGTGGTTAGCTGTTGTTGTTGTTTTGATGAAATGATGGGTGGAGATCGGGCACTCAAACTCTGATCATTGTTGCCTCTTCTCGTTCCATCTTGGTCTACCCTGTTCAACCTGAAAGTTGGTTATAATTGGGGTATTTAGTGTCATTTTATTTACTAATTTTGTATTCAATTTAAATAACTGTTGTCTTTTGCAGTTGCTGATTTTTATTTATATTAGTATTTGTCAATTTTATTTTCTCTTTTGTATTGTTTCTAGATAACTATTGTCCTTTACACTTGGTTTTAATTTGTATTAGTATTTGTTCTTTTTGAGTTGTTGTCCCTTTTTTTTAATAACTTGTCTTTCCTTGTCCTATGAGTAGTTATTGTTTTTTTTTTTGTTAATGCTTTGTTAGTTCTTGCTGCTTAATTTCTATTTAGTTGGGTGATTTTCCTGAAGTTCTAACCTTATATTTTTTTCCTTTGTTTTATGTATATATCTTTTAAGTATTGATTGGGCATCTCTTGGGGCATCTATACTTAAAACCTTATCACCTGTTAAGTCTATATTGTGATTTCTATAGTAAGTTTTTAATTCAAGCCTTTGTTGTTCATACTTTTTACAGTGGATCAGGTAGTGGTCTATGTCATTCTCTTCCTGACATTCTTGGCAGTGTGGTTCTTCTACCATGAAGTATGCTGCACCGAGTCGGAGACGCCACAGTTTTTTGTTCGATGGTATCTTTAATTCTTCTCTGACCTGGCATGTCCTCGTTGGTTCTTTCAGCAGTTTGAACGCGTGTCTGCCTTTTCTACTTTCCTTCCATGTTGTCTTCCATTCCTCGTTTATAGTTTCCTTCACTTGGCTCTTGATCTCTGACCTTCCCAGTCCTGCTTTTATATTGTTTTTACTTGTTCTTCCCTTCTTGGCATTCTGGTCTGCCAACTCGTTGCCAGCTATACCTATGTGTGCTGGAACCCACACTAGCCTCACACTACATCCTCTGTTCTCTAGTGATGTATTAATTGCTAGAATGTCTTCCTTTATCTCTGGCCGGCTACATTTACCTGGGTGTTCTAGTGCTTGTAGTGATGATAGTGAGTCTGTAAATATCGTAACAGCTTCTGGTGGGTTATCTTCGATTATTTCTAGACTTTTAAGAATTGCTACCATCTCTGCAGTAAAAATCGATGCCCCTTCCGTTATACTGTAGCTCTTTTTTATTCCCCATTGTGGTATTACAACTCCGGCACCTAGTTGCCCACTATCACCCTTGGATCCATCAGTGTAGACGGCCAGACTTTGTTTAGTTAGTTGCTCTATGAACTTTCTACTTATCATTTTGGCTTCCTTATCTTCTATGTTTTGTTTGATCTTTTCAGTAAGTGAGTAGTCTATGATTGGTGTTTTTAGTTCCCAGGGTGGTATTTTGCTTCTGTATTTATTACTATTTTCAATTGTGTTTGATAGTTCTTTGAACTGCATTAGGTCTTCTATAGTTCTCCATCCTGTTGGATATCTATCTTTATTTAAGGGGACGTCCCATACACTTGGTTGGTTTTTGACAAATGCTTTATGTGCTGGGTGGGTCACTTCTTGTGCTACTTTACTCCAATAATTTAATCTCAGTTCTTTCCGTCTTAGACCAAGGGGAGGTATGCCGAGAGCTACTTCTAGAGCTTCTACTGGTGTCGATATAAATGCACCTGTAATAGTTCTCATGGCTGCATTTTGAATCCTGTCCAGTTTTGCTTTGTTAGAAGCTGCAGCTGAGTCATAGACTATGCTGGCATAATCCAGTTTCCCCCTGATGAAGGACTTGTAGAACATAAGCATTATTTTATTGCTGGCCCCCATCCATTTCCTTTTACAATCCTTAGTATATTTAGGGGTCCCCTACAGCTTTCTACCAAATTGTCTATATGTTTATTATAATTTAGTTGTTTATCTAAAGTTATGCCCAGAAATCTAGTTGTTGAGGAGGTACATATTTTCTGTCCTTTAATGGTTATATTGATTTTGATATTTTTTTTTAAATTTCCTTTGCTGAAAATCATACCTACTGTTTTGTTTACATTAATTTGGAAGCCCCAACTTTTCATCCACTCTGAAACTTTGTCTATTTGATTTTGAAGTTTTTTGTAAACATGGTCCAATTTTTTTCCAGATCGCCAAATGGCACAGTCATCTGCAAATTGTGATACTGCATTCTTTATGTCATTAAATTCATCTGCTAAATCATTTACAGCTATAGTGAAAATTGAAGGAGAGATCACTGATCTTTGAGGAATCCCATTCTGTTGTTCATATATTTCTGACCTATCATTATTCACCTGTACAGCAAAATACCTGTCCTGTAAAAAGTTTTCTAGATACCTATAGGTTTTACCAGTAATGCCAATCTTTTTCATTTTGTAAAGAGCTCCATCGCGCCAGCATTCATCATATGCTCTAGCTACATCTAGAAAGACTGCCACTGTTTTCTCTTTCCTCTTGAACCCTTGCTTTACATCATGTTCTAATCTTACAAGCTGGTCTACTGTACTTCTGTCTGCTCTAAACCCTGACTGGTTTGGGCTATATAACTGGTTTTTTTCCAGGTAGAATTTAACTCTTTTATTCACAACAGTTTCCAGTATTTTACCTAGTTGTGATGTTAAGGAGATAGGCCTATATGAACTTACTTCTTGGGCTTCCTTATTGGGTTTTAGAATGGGTACTATCATAGCTACTTTCCATGCTTTTGGTATCTTTCCTAAGTTCCAGATTTTGTTATAAAGTGAGGTTATTATGTTTGTAGTTCTTTTGGGTACTTTCTTAAGGATTTCATAACTAAGTATATCTTGCCCTGAGGCAGTATTAGATTTATCTTTTATTGCATTAGTTACTTCTTCCTCTGTTATATCAGCATCTAAATAGTTTGTTTCATCTATCTGGTCTGGTAGTTCTTTTAAAAACTGTATCCTAAGTCTTTCTCTTCTCTCATTTTCTTCCTGTCCAAGTTTACTTTTTGCACTGACTTTATAGAAATACTCGGCAAGGGCATTAGCTTTTTCTTTATCTGTTTCTGCTCTCTTTGGTAGTTTGATTGTTGGCATTATTGTTTTCTTATTGTTCCCTTTGATTGCCTTAAGCTTTTTCCATACTTCTCTATTTTGAGTGCTAGGTTTAAGTAACTGACAAAACTCCTTCCAGTTAGTTTCTTTGGCTTTGAATATTATTCTGTTAGATTCATTCCTAATAAGTTTATACTTATCATAATTTTCTTCTGTTCTGTTATTTCTATATTTTTGTAAGGCCCTTTTTCTTCTCTCATGAATTTCTGCACAGCTTTTATTCCACCAGGCAACTGGTTCTTTATTCCATTGAGTTTCTCTTTTCTTATTAATGTTACTTATTGGTTTAAGGTGTTGTGGCATATTTTTTATTTGGTATATACTTTATTGCTATTTTCAGAATTTCATTGGTCAGTGTTTCCGCCCACAAGTCAGTATCATCTGATTCCATGTCTTTATATTCCATCACCTCCAGCTCTGATTGGAAAGCTTCCCAGTTTGCTTTTTTATAGTTGAAGGTAGGTTTCTCTGGTTCTGGGTTTGGAATGACATTTTCATGCATGGTTATTACAATGGGTAGATGATCTGAGTTTGTGTCTTGTAACACTTCCCAATTTACATTCGCTAGGTTGTTAGTTGCTACACTTATGTCTATTGCTGAGTCTGCCCTATTAGCTTGTGGATTAATTCTTGTTGCAGATCCATCATTTAGTATTAGTAGTTCATTGTTTTCTATGAAGTCAAGTAGGCATTTTCCTGCATTATCTGCATGTTGTCCACCCCAAGCACAATGATGGGAGTTAAAATCGCCTACTATGATTGTTTTGGGGCCTAGTCTGGTGCTTATAGCTAGTATTTCTTCATCTTTAATTGTGCCATCTTTAGCATATACATTTAGAATTGTTAGATTGTTTGGTTCAGCTGCTATAGTAACCTGGATACCTTCTATATTGGTTGTATTAAATACTTCCCAGTCTATGATTTTAAATTTTTCGCTAACTAAGACTGCGACACCTCCTCCTCTACCTTCTTTCCTATCGTGTCTAAGTATCTTAAAGCCCTTACAACTATATCTATTATTTGGGTTTAAATGGGTCTCTTGAAGAGCATATATATCAGTATTTCCTCCAGTCTCTGATAGTAGGGGTGCACAATTTTTTTTAATACCCCTACAATTCCACTGGATAATTCTAAATCTTTCTAAATTGAATTTTATCATCATCTAGTATACCTTTTATTTTGGTTAACTATCAATTTTGCTCTTATTCTTTATTTCCTGTACTTGTGGACCCACTATCCATCAAGTTCTCAAGAAAATCCTTATTTAAACTTGTCATTATTTCCCTAACTTCTTCCGCTAAGTGTGGTAACAGTCCCTCAAATCGTTTTTTGATAGTTTCTATGATAGTTTCTTCTAGGTTGCTTTTGTTCTTTTTGACCACTTTCCTATTTTCATCCAATGCTACATTCCCTTCTCTCCCTATGTTAATCTCCTGTTTTTCACTTTCCATTCTTTTTAGTATTATTTCACTTTCTTCTTTTTGTTCAGACAGTTTGACTAGTATCATTTCATTTTCTTCTTTCAGTTCAGTCAGTTTAGCTATATCCTGGGAAATTTGGTGCTGTATGGCTTTCACTTCTTGAAGCAATGCCTCTGTACTTTTCAGTGCACTTGTGTCATCCGAGGATGTAGTTGAATCATCTGACTGGTTTTTTGGTACTGTTTTATTACTTTCTAACTTGTTCTTACTTTTTTTTGCCATCTGTGACTTAAGCATTTTGACATCTTCTTGCACGCTCTTAATTTCTGTTATAACTTTATTGTTCGTATAAGTATCATTTTCTTTTAATTCTTTAATGACCGTTGTGAAAGGGGTTTGGGTTGTTATAGCTACCCTCAATGCTTTTTTGGTCTGCTGATATACTGGGCAGCCCTGGAATCTGGCGCTGTGATTTCCTTTGCAATTAATGCATTTTCTGTTTGCATTATCCTTTTTATAGTCAGTATCTGACTTTGCCTTTTCGCATTGCGTGAAAGGGTGTGCCCCCGCACAAAACCTACATACTGCCTTCCCCCTGCAAGTGTGGCGCCCATGACCAAACTTCATGCAGTTGGAGCACTGCAACACTGGGGGAATGAAGGCTTCTGTGTTTTTTTGTGTTTTCCCAAATAGTACCGTCTTGGGGGGTTCCCTACCTTCTGTTGTTATCACTACCACTGGGGTAACGATACTCCCTTTCACCATTATTCTGTCCACGTGTACCAGCTTTATGTCTGGGTTATGTTTTGCGAGGATGTTCATAACTTCCTCGCTTGAAAGGGTAGTGTTTATCCCTTTTAACACACATCTACTGGTCACTTTTGCTAGCTCTATCTTTACTTCTATGTCGTGTGCAAGAGTCACTGTTTTTGCTTCTACTTTGAGTTCCTCTAACATCTCTTTTATTCTGTCACTCTGATTTGGGATAATTATTATGCCAAAATGGGTTTTTGGAAATTTTGGCTATCGCCTTTTTGCCTAACACAGGATCAAGGATGTTTATAATTTTGTCTTCATCTAATGCCTTGATCTTGACAGCCTCACCAGCTACTTGCGTTATTTTTAAACGACATATGTTTACTACATCTGTATTTTTGGGATCTGCCTGGGTTGCTAGATGTCTTGAGTCTTTTTTGGTACTTTCATTGTTTTTTTTTGGGTTATTATTTTCTTCTAGTTTATCATGTCTGGTGTCCCTACCTTGGTTTTTAACTGCTTCTGCCCACGTTTTGCCTTCCTTTGTTGTTTTTACTTCTGAGCCTCCTTTCAGTTTATCCCCTCTGGTTTCATGACTTGTTTTGTCCGCGTTTACCTGGCTGTCCTGATTATCCTTTTCCCTGGGTCCTTTCTTTCCGTTCGCTGTGCTGGTTCCTGATCTTTCTCCTTTGATTATTCTGCTTTTTTTGTTGTTTTTCCTTCCGCGCCTCCTTCCCGATTTTCCATTATTGTTTTACTCGTGTCCTTTAGTTCTGTTTTTTTTTATTTCAGGGTTCGTGGTCCTGTTTCTTTCTGTCCGGTTTAAAGTTTTGTCTTTTTCTGAAGTTTTGTCTTTTTCTGGAGTTTTGGCCATCGTTTTCCCTTCCTCGGACTGTTTTCTGGTGAATACTACCATTGGTTATTTTCCCTGTCTTTTAGTATGCTACTATTTGTTGTCTTTGAATTATATTCTGATGATTGAATATTATATGTAATCTTTGGCTTTTGGTTTATTTTGTTATATATATCTTTACCCCACTACGATTCTTAAATTAAATAGTCCCCTAATACTTAACCTTAACTACAGTAGGCCTACTCTAATACTATCAACAAAAGTATAAATTATTCACCACTTAAATATGTCTTTCAAGATGGCTGCCTGATCTCACTCAAAGAATTGCCACGTGGCGCTATTTAATTTCTATTATTTTAATTTCTAAAATTAACTGCAATACGCTAACACTGAGGATGGATAAAAATATCAACTTATCTGATAACTTGTGTAGTTCTAAGGATGTCTTCACTGTGTCTCGTCCTAAAAAGAACGTATCAAGCTTGTGTGGTTTGAGGTAAGCAAAAATGCGTGTTACCCCTGTAGTAGACGGAAGTGGAATGCATGCGTGGTTAGCATAAAATCCGCCCGATTATATAGTCAAGTAACTACTTGAGGAAAGCTTTCGGTTGGTTCCTGGCGGAGCAAGTTGATTGGTTTCCTCCGGTTTTGTACCTGGTCTCATACAGCCTAATTTTATTCAGTTTTCATCGGCCATCTTGCGTGAACAAGATGGCCGTTAATTTATTCTGTCTCAGAGACTGGTGAACGTTGATCGTTGATTGGTTGAAGCAAATCTGTATCTCGACATAGTGATTAACAAAGTAGTGGGTTACACTTCGTTTCACGACATAGCCAAATAAAACCTCTCGCCACATTCGGTTTGCTCGGAATCCGCACTGGGCTTCATCCAATTGTGGCTCAGCTAGGCATCGGAGTCTCTGCTCTAGGATTCTAAAGTAGATTTTACCAGGGACACTGAGAAGGGATATGCCTCTTTGGTTTCCACATTGTCGATTGTTACCCTTTTTGAAAATCGGTGTTATGATGGCAATCTCCCAATCCTTTGGTATGGTCTTGTTGCACTAAGCTGCCTGTAGGACCCTTAGGAGTAATAGGTCGCCTGATGCTCCCTTGTACTTAACCATTTCTGGTGTTACATCATGCCCTGCTGCTTTGCCCATCTTGATTTTCTCCAGTGCTGCCTTCAGTTCTTCCATCCTTATGTCATCTTCACCATCATTGGTTTTCTCTTCTGTGCTAGTGGTTATCATTTCTGATGCTTGACCTTGCTCACCATCAAGGAGTTCTGAGATATATTCTTTCCATCTTTCCATTACTTCCTTTGGAGCAGTAAGCAATATGCCTTGCTTGTCCTTTATAAATTTAAGAGGGCATTGTTTTTCCTTCCTGATTGTCACAGTGTGATTAACACAGCTGTGGACTGGCGGTGCTCCGCTGGGGGCGGGTACATAATGTCAGTCGGGTGTGTGAGGTGTTCTTATACACTAACTTAACAACACGAAACTGCGAGGTCAGCAGGTCAGGGGTGAACGCAAGGGGCGTTCTGATTGGGCAGTGAAGAAGAGAGAGGAAAAGCGAGCGAGGAGGTTTTGGGGTGATGATGGCCTACTCGTATTGTCGAATGCAAGAGGATACATAGTTGTGAGAAGATAAGGCATTCGGTTATCTGAGATTTTCATTAATGTGTTACACTTCGCTAACTACATATATTGTTGTGATTTTGTGGTGATAATTATTTGAATACATTAGACAGAGTTGGGAACATTGCTAGTGTTCGTTATTATTTGAATGTGGTCCACTCCACCCCTCTCTCTCTCTCTCTCTCATGTGTAGTATTTCGAGGACTAAGGCATATGTGTATTTAATACAAAATACCCTGTGTCACTCATGTTCTTTAGGGTCTTATAGAACAATGTCTGGTTTTCTTGCGCATCTTTTTCTAGCTTTTCTTCAAATTCTTACCAGGACTTCTGTTTTGCTGCTAGCATCTTGTTCTTTGCTTCTGTTCTGAGTATCACATACTCTCTAAATTTTTCTATTTGTCCTGCTGTTTTTTTAGCTCCTAAGTATTGTTTCCATGCCATTTCTTCTCTCTTATTTTCTCTTTGACTTCTTCTGTCCACCAAGGTGTGCTCTTTCTCTTGTTCCCAAGTCGGACTTCACCACATGCTTCTGCAGCAGCTGTCTTTATGATGTCCTTGAATTTAAGCCACAGGGTTTCCAAGTTATCAGGTTGTTCTTCTGTGTTTCTCACCGCTGTAGCAATAAGCCCCTGATATCTGGTCTTAATTTCTGGCTCTTTCAGCTTGTAGGTCTTAATGCTCATTTCTTCCGTTCTTGGTTTTTTGCGTGGTGCTGGGCATATACTACTCACTTACTGAAAAAGATCAAACCAAACATAGAAGATAAGGAAGCCAAAATGATAAGTAGAAAGTTCATAAATCAACTTACAAAACAAAGTCTGGCCGTCTACACTGATGGATCCAAGGGTGATATTGGGCAACTATGTGCAGGAGTAGTAATACCACAGTGGGGAATTAAAAAGAGGTACACTGTAACTGAAGGGGCTTCGATTTTTACCACAGAGATGGTAGAAAGTCTAAAAAGTTTAGAAATAATCGAAGATAACCCACTAGAAGTTGTTACGATATTTACAAACTCACTATCATCACTACAAGCCCTAGAATACCCAGGTAAATGTAGCAGGCCAGACATAAAGGAAGCAATTATAGCAATTAATACATCACTAGGGAACAGAGGATGTAGTGTGAGACTAGTGTTGGTTCCAGCACACATAGGTATAGCTGGCAACGAGTTGGCAGACCAGAATGTCAAGAACGGAAGAATAAGTAAAAACAATATAAGAGCAGGACTGGGAAGGTCAGAGATCTAGAGTCAAGTGAAGCTAACTATAAACGATGAATGGAAGACAACATTTAAGAACAGTAGAAAAGGCAGACACGCGTTCAAACTGCTGAAAGAAACAACGAGGACGTGCCAGGTCAGAGAAAAATTAAAGATACCATCAAACAGAAAACTGTGGCGTCTCCGTCTCGGTGCAGCATACTTTATGATAGAGGAACCACACTGCCAAGAATGTCAAGAAGAGAACGACATAGACCACTACCTGATCCACTGTAAAATGTACAAACAACAAAGGCTTGAATTAAAAACTTACTATGTAAATCACATCATAGACATGACAAGTGATAAGGTTTTAAGTATAGATGCCCCAGGAGATGCCCAATCAATACTTAAAAGATATATATATATATATATAAAACAAAGGAAAACATATAAGGTTAGTACTTCAGAAAAGACATTCAACTAAATAGAAGTTAAGCAACAAGAACTAACAAATCATTAAAAAAAAAAAACAACAGAAAAAAAAACTTACTAACTGCTCAAAAGACAAGGAAAGACAACGAGGTTTAAAAAAAAACAACAACTCAAAAAGAACAAATACGAATACAAATTAAAACCAAGTGTAAAGGACAATAGTTATCTATAAACAATACAAAAGAGAAAATAAAATTGACAAATACTAATACTTGTATAAATTAAAATCAGCAACTGCAAAAGACAATAGTTATTTAAATTGAATACTTTACTTACTTACTTAGTCGTTCCCCTTCTACCGTGAGGTGTAGAGGTTTGGAAGAGAGAGCGCCAGACTATCCTATCGGCTGTCTTCCTCCTGGCCTGGTTCCATTCTAGTCCTCGATCCTTCAAAAATTGTCTAATGTTGTCCTCCCAGCGGACTCTGGGTCGTCCTCGGGGTCTGGATCCTTGGCTCTTTATTTCCCATGCTTGTCGTGGTATCCGATCTTCTCCCATTCTGCAGACATGGCCAAACCGTCTTAATTGGAACTGTTCTACTTGGGTCTGCAGGGGGTAGGATTTAAGGCCTTGACGTATCGTCTGGTTGCGTACCATGTCTCTTCTTGTTACTTCAACCACCTTCCTCAGATACCTCATTTCTGAGGTTTGGATCTGGCTTTTATGGGTTGTAGTCATTGCCCATGACTCGCATCCGTATGTCAAGACTGGGACATAGGTGGAGCGGTATACAGCCATCTTCGTTTTCTTACCAACCTCTTTCTTGCTGAGGAATCCTCGATTTATGGCCTGAAAAAGTCTCCCAGCTGCTGCTTTTCGAGTGGCCAACTCTTCTTTGATTCCTCCCTTTCGGTCTATAATAGCTCCGAGGTATTTAAAGTGGTCGACCTGCTCCAGGACCTGTTCTCCCAGCTTAATCTGATGGTTTCTTTCTTCTCGTGATATCACCATGGATTTTGTTTTAGAGCTGCTTATGACCATCCCTCTCTTCTCCAGCTCTTCCTTCCAGACTTGCAGGTTGGATTGGAGATGTGCCTCTGATTTAGCAATCAGGGCAACATCATCTGCAAATGCCAGCTCCGAAATATAGACCTGTCTCATCTTCCAGTACCCCACTGAATACTTTCTTGTTCTCTCCTTACATGCCTTGATGACATCGTCCATAAGGAGTATGAAGAGGTAAGGTGATAGGATATCACCTTGTCTTACACCAGTGGTGGTCCAGAACTCTTCCGACTTATGGTTTGCTGTCCTCACATAATTTCTGCAAGACTTGTAGAAGCTCTGTATAGCATGAATCAGAGGTGCTGGAATATTCTTCCTTGCCAAACAGTCCCAAAGTTTGCTCTAGGGGACCCTGTCAAATGCCTTTTCCAGATCTATGAAACAAAGATGCATCTCACTCTTATTCTCAAGGGCCTTTTCACTCAGCTGTCTGAGTGTGAAGATTAGGTCTTGAGTACTTCGGTTTGCTCGGAATCCGCACTGGACCTCATCCAATTGTGGCTCAGCTAGGCGTCGGAGTCTCTGCTCTAGGATTCTAGAGTAGATTTTACCAGGGACACTGAGAAGGGATATGCCTCTATGGTTTCCACACTGTCGATTGTCACCCTTTTTGAAAATTGGTGTTATGATGGCAATCTCCCAATCCTTTGGTATTGTCTTGTTGTACCACGCTGCCTGTAAAACCCTTAAGAGTAATAGGTCGCCTGATGCTCCCATGAACTTAACCATTTCTGGTGTTATACCATCATGCCCTGCTGCTTTGCCCATCTTGATTTTCTCCAGTGCTGCCTTCAGTTCTTCCATCTTTATGTCATCTTCACCATCATTGGTTTTCTCTTCTGTGCTAGTGTTTATCATTTCTGATGCTTCACCATGCTCACCATCCAGGAGTTCTGAGAAATGTTCTTTCCATCTTCCCATTACTTCCTTTGGGGCAGTAAGCAATTTGCCTTGCTTGTCTTTTATAAATTTGAGAGGGCATTGTTTTTCCTTCCTCATGTTCTTTAGGGTCTTATAGAACAATTTCTGGTTTTCTTGTGCATCTTTTTCTAGCTTTTCTCCAAATTCTTCCTAGGACTTCTGTTTTGCTGCTAGCACTTTATTCTTTGCTTCTGTTCTGAGTGTCACATATTCTCTATATTTTCCATTTGTCCTGTTGTGTTTTTAGCTCATAATTATTGTTTCCATGCCATTTTCTTCTCTCTTATTTTCTCTTTGACTTCCTCTGTCCACCAAGGTGTCCTCTTTCTCTTGTTCCCAAGTCGGACTTCACCGCATGCTTCTGCAGCAACTGTCTTTATGATATCCTTGAACTTAATCCAGAGGGTTTCCAAGTCATCAGGTCGTTCTTCTGTGTTGCTCACCGCTGCAGCAATAAGCCCCTGATATCTGGTCTTAATTTCTGGCTCTCTCAACTTGTAGGTCCTAATGCTCATTTCTCCTGCTCGTTTACTTGGTTTCTTGCGTGATGTTGGGCAGTTCCTAGGCTGAGCAACTCTTTCAGTTGTTCTTTTGATTGTTAGCAGGTAGTGATCACTTCCAATCTCTGGCCCCCTCCAGACTCTAGCATCTCGGACATATTTGAATGAGCTTCTCCGAACAATGGCATAGTCGATCACTGACTTCTCATTCTTTGTTGGTTCACATCTAGTGTATGCATGTATGCGCTTATGGGAGAACTTTGTGTTTGTAATGATCAGATTCTGCTCACTGCAGAATCTAAGGAGTCGCTTTCCATTGTCATTGAAAGTATCTTCTCCATATCTTCCGATAACTCCACCCCATCTAGCATGGTCATTTCCAACTCTGGCATTAAAATCTCCGAGCATGATAAGTTCATCTAGGCAGTCATCCACTGTCCTTTGAAGCAGCTCGAAGAATTCCTCCTTTACCTCTGCTCTCTCATCCTCATTTGGCCCATACACTATGACCAGGTTGACTATGGTTTCTCCTTCTTTTAGTTTAACAACCATAATGCTCTCCGAGACAAAGTTCCATCCCTTGATACTATCTTTTTGATTTTGGGCCACAATGCAACCCACGCCCCCTTTAGCTCTTTCAGACATGGGTACACCACTGTAAAGCAGCGTGTTGCCATCGAGATCCATGACCCCCTGTCCCTTTTTCTTTGTTTCCGTTATAGCCAGGATTTCTAGTTTTGCTTTCCTCATCTCTTCCACCAGCTCCTCTTCCTTCCCATTTATACTTCTTGTGTTCCAAGTTCCATAAGTCGTAGTCCGTAGTCCGTTCCAGTTCGTCGCCTTTAGAATCCCTCCGGTTTTCTCTCTTGTGTTGCTAGTAATCGTGATTTAAAGCAAACAGGTGATTGGCCTGTTGTGCCTTTGCATGGTGGAGGGGCTGCCTCCTTACGGCCTCCATGCAGGCCGCCCTCCTCCTTTTTCATCCGGGCTTGGGACCGGCATTGGCGGAGTTTTAAATTGAATACAAAATTAGTAAATAAAAGGACACTAAATACCCCTATTATAACCAATTTTCAGGTTGATCAGGGTAGACCAAGATGGAACGAGAAGAGGCAATAACGGTCAGCTGTTAAGTGCCCGCTCTCCACCCATCACCTCTTCAAAACAACTACAACAACTGTGACAATTCATTACTAGTATATGTCTTGTATAACTAAGCGTTATGACTTTCAACCAATCAGGCTGCTTATGGCATCGGCACGGCTCCTCAGAACGTAGAAGCTTGCGTGAGTTTTGTTTCGGAGGCGATGCCAATGGTCATGCATCGTCTGCTTTACAGAAAGAAGTTTCCTAAGCCAGAAATGATAAAGGTAAGAACTTAGGTTTTAATATTGTGTCACAACTTTAGTTGTGTACTTTTTTGGGTCCACGAATGCAGTGAAGTGGTGTCCGCAACTAAAGTTCTGGTTCTTAAATCAAGTGGGTCGCATTAGTTGGTGATTAACCCCCTGTTAATGTAGGATTTTTGTGATTTAACCTATTCATCTGTTGGACTTCTTCGAGCCCTAAAACACATATCTGTTACTGTTGTATACACACAGTGACAATTGATCTGGCGCTATTCTCGTAAGATGGTCAGATACCAGAATATTCTGCCTCTCTATGTACTTGATGCAGCATCTAGCTCCTACCATGCTTCTGATATCATCATTTCAGATTCTGTCTCTTTAAGTAAAATTAATTGATTTTCTTAAACTGTAGGTCTCGCACGACGTGATTTTTTTTCAACTGTGATGAGGTTAGTGACAATATTTGACTATGATAACAAAGAGTTTGTATGAAATACTATAAATTATGTTTAGTTTTCATACTGATATTCGGGTGTTTGAGTACTACGACAGTTCGGTAAGTCACTGCACAAGATTTCTGACATATTGTTTCAATTACTCTGTTACGTCTTTTTTTAGTTTTTTGTGTGTGAAAATGCTTCTTATATTTAAACTGAGGAACCCGTTTGAGCTGAGCGTTACTGATGTCGCGAGAGGTAAAGATAATAAGATGATGATAATATCTTGGACAAAAAGGCGTATCAGATGACACCAGGATAGTACCAGATGAGACTGGTCGTAAAATAAATACCTCATTCTCTGAAAAGAGTAATGGTGTATCGAATTCAAAGGTAGAATCAAGCTCTACAGGTTCCTAGATGAGATGGTAATGTACTATCTTAGGTTCCTATGATGCCCCTCTCCAGACTAACCTTAGACTATGACTCTGCTATCATCATAACACAGTTTGTTCGTGGGTGTGGTGATATTTGTAAGTTGAAGTAGCCCAACAAAGAGCCACATATCTGTAAAAGTTCCTTCTTTGGCCTCGTACAGCAGTATGACCGGAGAGAACCCCACAAATGATGGTCTTATAATCGTCAAGAGGACTCAGTTGATACTGGCAAAAGCTCTGAACAACTTGAGCATCTACTAGCTGACGTGGTCACAAAAGGTTTAGCACGACACTCAGGGCATGATATGACTTGAAATATAATATACAACCTATGTAGTATCGCTCATTGTCTCCCTACCCAGTCAGGAGGTATAATGAGACAGTTCAGACAAGCTGTGGTTAATCAAACGAGACAAAGTAAGTCACGAATAATACAATTCGTTCAAGTTCTAGCACAATATTTCAGTAACTCATTTGTTACAGTTCTGTCCTTGATTTGCACCTTTGAAATCAAATAGGCCTTATGGTAATCATTGTGTCATATATCAAAAAATACAGAAAATCAATCAGTTACAATCATTCCTTCTTCCAGTTTGGATAGTCCTTTCCAGCAAGGTTTGTATTTTTAAAACGCTTTCCACAAACAACTAGCTCAATCCATTCGTTCTACTAATGTAATACACACTTAACTAAACCAACACACTTCGGGTTATCCTCCAGAAACAGCACAATGATTCTACACAAACCAATATTACCATAAGCACACATTGATAATTATATATATATATATATATATATATATATATATATATATATATATATATATATATATATATATATATATATATATATATATATATATATATATATATATATATATATATATATATATATATATATTGCGCACACTTCTGCAGATTGCAAATGAGTCGATGCAGATGCTGTTCTCCGTGTCTGTAGTTTGAATTTTTAGTGGCGAGTGTGTTTGCGCCTTCCGTTCCTCCCCCTTATATAGTGGGCTACCGCATGTACGAGATAACCACTAGGCCAAAGTATTTTTTCATACACCCAAAATCGTGTATGTAGGGAAAGGTGTGCTTAGATGACAAATCTAAAATAATTCTGGAGTTCTTATTTCTGCACCGATTTCCTCCATCTTAGGCGTTTCACTGTGGATATCCAACTTATGCAAATAGTTTATCCAACTTTTCACTGGAACAGCCGAAACAGGGAAAAACACAACATGGTTCATGCTCCCCTGTCTTCTATTAACAATAACTTCGGCTCTACACCACATCCAGTGAAACTATTGCTATCTGCCTAATGCTAATGATCCCTATTGTCGAATCGGGTCCTTCATTAACTAGGTACTCCATGTATATATGCACACTGCCTTCCGAAATATTACCAACATCTACACTTTCGTTGTCTCCATGTTGAATAGCCTAGCGTATACTCCGACACTACGTGCACCAAGCTGGTGTTTCATTGGTCAGTTATTTCTACAGGGGGTTGCGTGGTGATAATTTTTGAATGATCGCCGAGATATGATCCAGGCCTCACTACAACTGACATTCAAGTTAAGTTGGCCTGGTGAACTGCTCATCTTAATAGCATCTTAAAACACATTTAGGAGTTTATTTCTGATGTGTATTTATTACTTAATTTCTGTCTGACAGTTGGGCAATCTTCTGTTTTAATTAGAATGTAATGGGGAGGCGTTTACGTTCAAGACATTCTATTCCACGCAGGATCAGTTTAGTGAGGGATACACGAATAAGGAACGCTGAACAAAATTAAGAATGAATGAGTATCATTATAATTGTGTTACTGTGGATAAATAGACATTGTGTGCCATTTAATTTTCTGCGTTATAATAACAATATAATAGTTTGAGTGGACACACATTTTAATGTAGTAATTAAATCACCCGCGTTTTAAATTGACACATAACCCAATAAAAAAGTAGCTGCCTCTATCTCCATTCTCATGCTGGAGATTGTTTTTATGGAAGCCGCGATATGTTCAGCGACGACCATGCTTTCTACTCCAGCCGAGAAGACCCCTCCTGAGTTCTCCCCCGCGGATTTTTCACTAACGAGTATGTGTGTCAAAGATGGGGTAGTGGTTACTTTAAATTGATCTTTGTAAAATACTTCAGGACGTCATCATCGTTATCTCGTTTTTTATTTTATTTCATTGCTTAGACGAACAACGATCCACAACTTCAGAGGAAGCATCGTTAAAATACAATCTTTTGCAGCAGTGGTTACTGTAGCCATTTGCTTTGACAAAATGAGTTTTCCATTCCCATTCACAACTTAGGATTTGCTGCTTCTAACGACACGCATGAGAGAGTAGTAGGTAAAATATTCCATTTCTACCTCAGAGAGAGTAAAGGGTACTTTATTCCATTGTTACCTCAGAGAGAGTAGTAGATACACTATTCCATTGCTACATCAGAGAGAGTAGTGGGTACATTATTCAATTGCTACCTTAGAGAGAGTAGTAGGTACATTATTCCATTGCTACCTCAGAGAGTAGTAGGTACATAATTCCATTGCTACCTCAGAGACCGCCGGGAACTACACGAAATACTCTGGGACATTGCACCGCAAAATAATTCTACCGCTGAAAATATTGGTTTGCGGGTAAACCACACTGAAGCCACACTAACCACAAATCGTCATAACATTGTAAACCACACTGACCACAAATCGTCGTAACATAGTAAACTACATTGACCACAAATCGTCGTAACATAGTAAACCACACTGAAGCCACACTGACCACATATCGTCGTAACATAGTAAACAACACTGAAGCCGCACTGACCACAAATCGTCGTAACATATTACAGTAAAGAATTTCATATTTTCGGCAGAAGAAAGTGTACACTGAAAAGATGGATCCTAAGAGTGAAACCTGAAAAACCCTTGTCTTACTGCTGGATTCTAACCAGGTTTGCCTGCACACACTAGGAGTGCGCTACCAGACTCCTTGAGGTGTAAGACAGTCTAGATACATGAACTGGCCTTGTGACACATTGTTTCAATATCGCTGTCATGCCATCATTTCTAAAAAGCATTTTTAGAAAGCAAATCTTAACTATTAAAAAGAATAATGTTAGATACATGACTTTGTTGCGGAATCGTCTTTCTTATGAATTAGAATATTGATTCTGTTTTGTTACGGACCACAATATTGTTCAGAACATGAGTCCAAAACAACGGTTAGGTTTATGAGCAACAAACAGCAGACTCCAACAAAGAAATAAACGAGAGAGAAGTATCACAATTATCAACATCATCCATCAAGCCAAGCACAACAACCACAAAGAAGTAATCCAGTTGTTAGACAAGTTATGGTACAGCACAACTCCAGTTATTCGAATTAATTCATGACAGAGACTGTTCAGACAATCGACATTTTTGATAACTTGATTAAGGAATAAAAAACACTCTTATCCGCGAAAAACTTTTGTTAATTAGTTTTTATTAAACATTAAAACTTTTTCACGTGAAATAACTCTTGACATTATCTGTACAGATGACCTTTGTTTGCATGAAATATTTGTATATTGCTTCTTCTACTGTGTCGTTGTCAGCCTTTTTGCATATTTTGTTGTTCTTCTTCTGCGTTTGTCCTAAAAGGACGTTTGTTACGTTGTGTCGCCGTTTACAGCAAAGCTGCGATATCTGCGCCTTTCGGCCCGACACATCCGTTTTCGGCATGGCATTTTTGGGACCGGGTTAGCCTTCCCTCTTCGATCCCTACTCTCTCAGCCAGACTGCAGTGATGCAGACTGTTTCAAGGACCACCACTTGGAATGTTTTGTTCTAGAGCTACCATCTTCACCTTCTAATACAAAAAAAAAATACACTTCCTTTACAATTTTCTTAAAGGTCAAATGTTGTGGAAGCCCGGACACTATATCTTGTGACCTTTTTCTTCTCTGAATCTCGTTTTTTCCACCTAATTAATTGCTGTATTTGTCCTGCATTATCCAAACAACACGTTTTCTTTTCCTTTACAGTAAATTTTCCAACGCCCACAACAATTATAAAGGGATTTGAAAGAAGAACTAAGTACAACACTAAACTCACTACATTACAAATGGACGGAATTAGGAAGCAATGGACATCCTATTCTGTCGTACAATTTTCCTTTTCTCCACTCCCCTCATTCATTCGTTATTAGAGCCTCCTTTTTCAAGTCATCCATTCACTTCTTTGCCTTCTCCATCGATACAGACTTATAATTCTCTAACGCTTCGTAAGGACACTCTCGCCCTGGCTATTTTCATCGGCTTATGTCTCCTTGAAAGTTACGCTTGCATCAGGCTGTTGTAGATTCTGATCAACAATAACAATGCCCCATTGACATCTGTTGTTCATTTCTAGGTTGTTTACGGACCGAGGGGATGTAACCGCCCAGATTACGTAACAACTTCCGGCCAGACTGACTAACTGAACAAACACCTGAGAAATGTTTCTGATAATAGGACCACAAATGGCATTTTAGATAATGTATTAATTCTGCAGTTTTTGCAAGGCAAAGCTGTTTGATAAACAAGGAGGTCTGAAGATAGCAATTGTGATATTGGAGCACGAGAAATGAAATAACACTTCCGTCCAGATTTTGTTAAAATTTCGCTCATAACCTAGAACATTTTAAGGCTTACACACTGACTTTCCATATTTGTCAAAGATAAATCTCAGATAGCCAGAATTTCGAACAGAATTAGGATTCAAGAATAAGACAGGACATAATCCTAGAAGATCTCCAAAAATTAGAAAGGATAAATCCTCAACTGTAGTACTGCCTACAGCGTGAATAGTTTGGATTATACATAACGGAGGAACCCTAACCACATGAGATACGGCATCTTAAAAAACAGTTGCCCGATAATATTCGGACCTTTCCTGTGTAGAACGTCTGTAATGCGTCCAATGATCGGGGCAAGTTGTTATATGTACATTTTAATGTTTTATATTTTGCATTTAAGAACTATATATGGCTCGTGGCTGTACTGTTGCATATGAGGCTGATAATCTCATCATGTAAAATAATGTTCCACATGAACCACCATTGGAAGAGCTGGTGACTGCTTATTGCGGGTTTTCTCACAAGGAACGAACAGCACAGGTGGCCCCATTTTCCGCAGGGAGCAGGGATTGGATGATATCATGGTGTAGATGTTTATAATACTAACATTTTAGTACGACTTATGTGTATATATATATATATATATATATATATATATATATATATATATATATATATATATATATATATATATATATATATATATATATATATATATATATATATATATATATATATATATATATATATATATATATATATATATATATATATATATATATATACTGAAGCACATTAAAAACGCACCACCTGTATAATCCAGCAACAGAGTGTGAAATGTAAATATAAGTGTTTATAAGTTTACATATTTGGAATCTTTATTCATTTTCCTATGAATCCATGCTGGTCATTAATTTGTACATTTGATTGTTATGAAATTCATTGCATTCTGCGCAGGCAAGGGAGAAAACCAAAAATGCAACCAATAAAACAATTCATTCACACTATCCTCAGTATCTGGTATGTCCACCGTGTGCTTGCAAACAAGCTTGGCAGCGGCTCCGCATGGAACGCACAAGTCTCTGAAGGAAATTCCGGAAATCAAGTCCCATTCACGAGTAAGAGCAGCTTCGAGCTGTTGCAGATTAGATGGAGAACCTTGCCTGTAGACTCTGAGTCCAAGCTCGTCCCACAGATGTTCTATAGGGAACATGTCTGGTGATAGGGCAGGCCAATCAATCGTCACAATGTTCTGCTGCTGTAGATATTGCTGTATAATGCATGTGGTGTGCGCACGTGCGTTATCCTGCTGAAGAAGCTGCAATTCCGGATAATTTGTGAACGCAGGAGCAACCAATGCATCCAGAACCTCATCTCGATATGTCACAGCATTAACATTTCCACGGAAGACGTGAAGAGGCAAGCGATGGTGAAAACTGAATCCTCCCTAAATGTGAATACTGCCACCTCCAAATCGGTTGTGCTGACGAACACAGCAATCTGCAAAGCGCCATCCACACCGTCGCCAAATCCGCATACGTCCATTAGCAAAGGATATGTTGAATCTGCTCTCGTCTGTGAATAGGACAGCATTCCACTGCAGTCTAGTCCATCTGACATGTTGCTCTGCCCATTGCATGCGCTGCTGACGATGTCTGTGACTCACGTTTGGCCCAACATAAGGTCGTCTTGCAGTAAGGCCCGTATTTCTGAGTCGTCGTATGACTGTCATTCGAGAGACTGGCCCACGTCTACCCACTATTGCTCTTGCTATTTGACTTGCCGGGAGAGAACGATTCCTTAGGTGACTCAGCACAATATGACGATCTTGCTCAGGGGTAGTAACTCGTTGTTGGCCACTCCGAAGTCTATCCCGGGCACTGCCAGTGGTTCCGTAACGTTCATTGAGACGTACAATAGTGCTGTGTTGGCAATTCATCCTTCTGGCAATGGCCTGCGAGCTCATTCCGGTCTCCAACATACCAATGGCTCGTTGGCGGTCGTTTTCAGATAGTCGTGGCATTTCAAGCACATGTACTGGTGTTTTGTCTCAACGGCCTTTTTATACCGAGTATACTGTCACAACGCGTACACATTTTCAGGGTCATAGCTGTTGGGAATAGTGTTGCACGTGTAACTTTCATTGTTTTCATGTAGTCTGTACACAAACCCGGGAGTAGAATCACGCACTTTCCATTCCAGCAGCCATTCGCTCTCTACTTCATGACAAACATGGGGAAAATCCATTCCCATACTTTTTTTCCAGCTTCTTGGCATCAGTATATATAATAGTGGTGCGTTTTTAATGTGCTTCAGTATATTTATAGAGTGTTTAAATTGTCGTCTTCCGTTGTCCAGAACCACTTTCATCCAACTCAATCGGTCCGAATTTAATGCTCATGGAGGGACAAAATTCTGAGGAAGATGAAAATGTGGATGGAAGCGGAGGACGCCTGAAGTTCATATCAGGAGACCCGATCTTTAAATTGGGCCTTTTGTTAACTTTTAGTTAGTGATACACGTTGCCAGAAATCGACGCTAGACTCCTACATCACGCGGGTCTTGAAGAAGCATGCCTGGAAAATCTAAGCAGTTATCTCGGCCTTGCTGCAAGGGACGTGCTGCTGCAAAACTATCCGAAACCTGAAAACAATATACAGTCGAAAATATCTCTCGGCTGTAAGTCCAAAAGTACTGGCACACTATATTAGACTGTGTACAATTTCCACCCAATTCATCACATGATGATCAAAATTAATTGATTAAGTATGTGTTAAAATAACTTTTTAAGTTTTATCTTGCTAACCAATGAATAATTATTAAACTTTTTATATGTAACTATAGATCGTTAGTTGATTTAATCATTATTCAGATACTTTGCACCCGTATGACTCAGGTGTTTTAAAAAAATACATAACCATACAGAGCTAGTAAGTTAATAGTTTGCTAGGTAACCTTCAGCCGGGGGCTCAGAAAATATTTCTCACAGAAGGAGCGGAGAATAACAAGTTAATAACAGTTTAAATGTTACGCTTGCCTTTCTATAAATTCCCGTGAGACTCCCTGAAATAGTAGCATGATTCGTCTATTTATATCTCTGCCAAGAGTAATCCTGAGTGAAGGTTGATACCTTTGAAGATCCTCATCCTCATCCTTATAAGTTTAGCCATTCGTGGACTACTACTGCAGAGCAGAGGAGACAATCCCGTCACATGAGTGCACTAAAATAATGATCGTTTTTTTTATTTTTTTATTATAAAGTTTTGCTTCGTTTTGGCGAGGCGTGTCCCGTTCAACCTAGTCGGTTATATTAGGGCGCATGTCCAAATATAAAAGACCCTTTGGTCTGGATTATAGATGAATTAGGGTACTTACGTTACAGACCATGTGTGTCTCTTAGTGTCTTAGTGTTCGTGATTCGGTTAATTGGAAATTCGGATGATCCAGGTTCGGATTATCAGAATTATACCAGATTTTCTATAGTTTTCTAGCATAAAAGTTACAACACAGGTAAGGTATCACTCTTTTTATCATCATCATGTGACGTATTCTCTCCGGAACGTTGTCTCCATTACGGCTGCTCTGAACGCATCACGATTTAGGCAAGTCGACCTGCATCTGCCAAAGACATGTTCAGACTCTCTGTGATGTCCTGGATCCACCGTCGTCTAGGTCGTCCCCTTCCCCTTTATCCAATGACCATGCCTTCATTACCAATTTTTCCAGACTAGTATGTCTTTTTATATGACCGAAGACTTTCAGCTTCCTTATTGCGATTGTATTCAGGAGCCAATTTTCCTCTACATTTAGTGAGTGCAGTTCTTCTCTGTTGGTTTTCTGTCCAGGGTATTCTCAACATCCTTCTGCAGCATTTCATTTCGAATGATGTAATCTTTTTTTGCAACAGTTTTATTGAGTGTCCATGTCTCGCAGCCGTATGTTGTTACTGGGAATATACATGCTCTGATCAGTTGTAACTTTGTTTCTTTGCTTGTGCCTTGCCATAGGTTTTTCATCTGTATTAGTTTATGTGAGGCAATTGCAAGTCTTCTTTTAATTTCTACTGCACAGTCGCCAGAGCTGTTGATGATTGATCCTAAGTATTCGAATTCTTTAACATCTTCCAGTTCTTCGTTATCAATTTCAATTTCTGGTTTGATCTTTACTTTGTCTGTTGTCAATACTTTGGTCTTCTTGGAGTTTAGGTATAGATTCTGCGCCTCGCTGTGATTTTTGGTTGACATAATTAATTGTTCAAGTCCTTCTGGGTTGGTCGATAGGAGGACTCAGTCGTCAGCATATCTGATTTTTGGAATCTGGTACCCACCGATGTCTTTTTTTATACTGTTGATAATTATACACATTTCTGAACAATACTAAATGACAATACATTCATAGCAATTTCTTTTATTTAGGTACAACAAATTTTTGACTTGGTGTCCGATGAACTGGGCATGCTTTTACAAAAACACAACTGGGTAGACAAAAAGACAGCTATCGTCATTGCGCAGAAGGTATATCTACTAGTGTAATGAAATATGCTCTAAATTTCAGTCATTGCGAATAAGGTACATCTAGTTGTGTAATGAAATATGCTCTAAATTTCAGTCATTGCGGAGAAGGTACATCTAATTGTGTAATGCAACATGCTCAAAATTTCAGTCATTGTGGAGAACGTACATTCTAGTTGTGTAGTGATACAAGCTTTAAATTTCCTGCAGCTAACGTTTGACAACGTTACTGATGAAGTAAATCAGAAAAAAATAGTAATGGGATGTGTTACTCTTGCTACTACTACTACAGCTACAACAACAACAACAATTACTACTACTGCTGCTACTACTACTAATGCGACTGCTATTACTAGTATTACTACTATTACTAGTTCTACTGCTACTACCACTATTGCTACTGCTACTAATAGTACTACTCTTATAATTACTACTAATGCTGCTGCTTCTGCTACTACTCAGCTGCTGCTGCTACAGCTACTAAAACTACATGTTAATACTACTATCACTACTATCACTAATACAACTAATAATACTACTCCAGCTGCTGCTGCTACAGCTACTAAAACTACATCTGTTAATACTACTACCACTACTATCACTAATACAACTAATAATACTACTCCAGCTATTAGTACTACGGCTACTAATGCTCCGACTGTAACTCCTTCTTCTACTACTCGAACTACCACTATTACCATTACTACGACAACAAATACTGCCATTATTAATACCATTATTACCAATGCTAGCGCTAATATCATGACATCCACTATTACTACCACCACCACTACTACTACAAAGGAGCCGCGGTAGCATAGTGGTTAGTGCACTGGCTTCCTAGCGCAGTGGTCTATGGTTCGATCCCCAGATGAGGCGGAAAAATTTTTAGGCCACAAACGGCTCCTGGGTCGACCCAGCCCCAAATGGGTACCAGAGCTACTCTGGGAAGGTTAAGGCGGCCGGCGTGATGCCGACCACATCACCCCTCGTGTGCCGACGGTCAAGATAATATGGGCCTAACACCATATTCCCAATATGCCTCAATGGGCGTGTAACGGGTTCCTTTACCTTTTTACCACTACTACTACTACTATTACTACTGCTACTACCTGTTAATAGCATAACTACTACTACCACCACCACTACCGCTACTACTACTATTATTACTACTAATAATACTACTATTCTGATCCGTGGTAGCGCAGTGGTTAGTGCACTGGCTTCCTAGCTCGGTGGTCCATGGTTCGATCCCCAGTTGAGGTGGGATTTTTCAGATCGCAAACGGCTCCGGGTTCTACCCAGCTTTATCAATTTGGTACCAGAGGAACTCTGAGAAGGTTAAGGCGACCGGCGTGATGCTGACCACATCACCCCTAGTGTGCCCATGGTCAAGAAAATACGGGCCTAACACCGTATTCCCAATATGCTTCAATAGGCGTGTAACGGGAACCTTTACCTTTTCTCAAGTAGGCACCAGAGTAGGCTAGACCTGTTCAAAAAGAGTCTAGCCTACTCTGGTGCCTACTTATGGAACAGCCTTCCACACCACCTAAAAAGCCTACCTACACAATATTCTTTTAACAAAGCACTTTTCAAACACTTCCTCAACACTGATTATCTACCCCCATAGAAACAGTATTTGCCTGTCAACATCTCATCCATAGGTCAACATTTCTTTTCCTCTTCCGCTCATTTTTGTGTGTGAATAATTTGTTTTATATCCATGTAATATCATTATTATATTCACTTTAAAATATTATTATATAATGTAATGTATGTGTGAATGTACTCACATAATACTGTACTTTAGAAATGTGAGTCGTGAGAATGTACCCGCATACCAAAAATACAGATTAATTGTAGACGGATTGACCGCATGAGTGAGTGTCGGTATACAGAATTTATTTATTTTTATTTATTGTTTTATTTATTTTATTTTATTATTACTTTTTTCCCCCATTTACTAGCTTGTTTGTTTCAAAAAAAAAACCCTACTCATTTTTTTATTATTATGCTTGCATACTGTAAATGAATGCTGTTATGGTAACTTTATAATGTTGCATGCCTTTAAATTAATGCTTAAAGCATCATGTGGGAATGAAAGGATATAGTATGCAAGATTAATGAGAGTGGAAGGGCAGAATGTTAGACGGGCCTGCGCGCCCAATTCTTTACCCTTCGAAAATAAAGTTCGTTCGTTCGTTCGTTCGTTCGTTCAATACTACTACTGTATTAATAGAATAACTACTACTACCACTACCACCATCGCTACTACTACTTCAACAACAACTACTGCAACTACTACTACGATTAATAATATAACAACTAATATTACTACCCCCAATGTTACTGTAACGAAAATTACAATCAGTCATTTGATTTGTTCGTGACATATTTTCCAGCCTTTCTGTCTTTTTCTAAACCAGTGGTTGCGAAACGGTGTGGGACGCCACACTGGTGCGTCGAGAGTAAATTAATATGAAACAAATATAAAGGTATGTTATAAGGCACTCGTAGGAAATAAAGAAGTAGAACACTAGACAACAGAAAAACAACAGACATGAGTAGCTTACCCAGGATTTGAACCCTGGACCTTCCGTGCGACAACACCGCCTAGCTATGCAAGCGAATCACACTGTCCTCCTTGCCATCTACGCATCCCCTGTTGTCTAGTGTTCTACTTCTTTATTTCCTACGAGTGCCTTATGACATACCTTTATACTTGTTTTATATTAATTTACTGTTTACAGGCCTCGTGGTTTCCCTTCCTTATGTGGTGCGTCGAGAGGTATAGCAGGTGTGGCGGGAAGATTCAAAGACAGTCAAGGATTTAGAGACATTTTCAAAAAATTCATATTTCAAAAATAAATATGAAGATCATTTTGTTGTAGTTTGCTACAAGTCCTATAATATGTGAACTAGGTCTATATGTATAGAAACCCGAGGAATTGTCCACAGGTTTTCAGATTTTATTCAATAATATTGTTTATTTTACATCAAATAAATTTTAATTATAATTAAAACTAGTTTAAAATAATGTAAATTTTAAACATTGCCCTTCAAAAAACAAGTTCACAATTCTCAGTGAATTTGAATATTTTGTGAATCAATCATGTTTTTATGTAGCTGTATTGTTTTATACTTCCTGGATGTCTCATGATCCTTTTATAAAGTAGTCGTGTCCTATGTTTTGAATAAAGCACTGCCAGGAGTAGATTTATTTTTATTTTGACGGTATTTCTGATCCAAAACAATGTGGTAAGGCGTGAGCAATTTTTCATCCCGACAGTGCAGCACAGAGACGAACGTTTTTAAATACCTGATCTAACCATTGCTTAGACATTCTCTCTCTTTTGCTGCCAGTATCAAGTAGGAGACTCCTTGGTATTATCTACACTGTAGATTTAGGCTTTTCCTGTGACTTTTCTGCAATTCTGAAACGTGTCGAGCTGAAGTCATAAACTCCAGTTTCTCCAGCTTTGCTTACATGCAAAGGGTAATCACATCTGGTCACAAGTTAAGAGGAAGAAGCACATTACATACTGTGTATTTCCCACAATCCAACGGGAGAAAGGGGGGGGGGGGGGCTCTCCAAATAGGCAGAGCTAAAATACTGTCTCTGGTTCTGGGCTCTCCCAAGGAATTGTCAGGTCCTACATAGAGCCACTTTTTAGCTCCCCCTGCCTATCATGGTCCATATTCAAAAATAGATATAGTAAAGTGGCCAAAACTCAAGAGTAACTGATGTGGGTCTTCAAAGGTATATCTACCTTTGCATAAAATTACTCTTGACAGTGTTGTAGATAGAAGGATAATGATGCTTCTGCCTAAAGGGAGGTTTCATAAGATATTCAGAAAAGCTACTGCCACTACTATTACTACTACTGCTGCTCTGCTACTGATTGCTATAACTACTACTACTACCAAACATAGAGTGAACTGACACATGTAACTTATTATTCAGAGCACGAATTTTGTGATTTGGTAGAAGTGCTATTTAACGACCAGGCATGCTTTTAGAGAGTGGTTGTGAGATTTCCTCACGGATAGGGAAAAAAGAGGAACAAAAACGAAAAAGAACGAAATGTTATATTATGACGATATTTGTGGATGTCCTTTTACATTCTTTCTTTCTCTACTACATTATGCATTTATTTCTTCATTTTTTGCACATGAATTCGTACTATTGACACTCCCTAAATTGCTATACAATTTCTCACACTGCAAAATTAACGGACTATCTTGATGATTAATTGTAATTGCTTAAATAGTTGCGCCAGCTTGAATGCGGACGGTAAACGAAATAGTAATGGTTGACTTTGACGTAACTCATTTCCGACCCAGACAGAGCAAGCGAGTGACCACCTGTGTTTCGCGGTTTGTTACTGTGCCTCCCGACGCCTCGGCGGGAGGGACAAAGGAAGCCGTATTGTCTGTCTGAGGGAGCGCGCTGTGGGCCGCGTATGTCAGGATTTTTCTGTCTGGTGAAAAATTTGAGTACGCGTGATTATCATTTTATCATTTTTGTCCAGACATAATAGGCGTCTTTCTTACCGATAAAACATGTCTGCAGAGTCATTATGAGCAAGGTAATCATTACGGATGAGATCACAGATGTATTGGCAAGTCAGTGTAATAGCAACGGAAGTAATCATGACATATTTGAAAGATAGGTCATGGGTTTAAATGTTAACGTGATAATTTTAAACACGCCGGAAAGAATTAAAATTAATACCCCGACCGTAAAGTTCTAAGAGGAGGAATGGCTCAATCGAGAGCAGAATAAAAACAATAGTTTTGACAGACAAGTTTGTCGGAAACACAATGTGGAAGTCTGGAGGAAGAAATGATAATATAACCTAACAAATTCGGAGACTAAGACAGACTGCACTACAACGTCAAAAAAGCAACTCAAGGAGCCAGAGAAGAATCGGACATAATTACAAATGAAATAGGATATGACCGAAGTATTTGGGCATCTTTGAAACTTAAAAGAAAACCTGCATTTTTAAATAACAAGACACAATATACTTAGGAATCAAAGCACCCGTTATTTTTTTTTTTCTTAACCAGCGGCACTTGGGCTTTCAGCCCTTCGGCCCAATGACGTGTCATTGCGAGGCTGAGGAACCTGAGGACTTTCCTTCCAACCCGGTCAGGAGCTTCGCTCCTTCCCATCCACAGAGGGTTTATCACAGGAGCCGTTCAGGCTATTGTCAAATTTCCGGCCATAAACATTTCTTCAAACGCTGACGCCCGGGTTTGAACCATGAACACCTGATCGCCGGTACAACGCCGAAGCCATTACACCAGCGCGGCTCCCAAGCACCCGTTATAAGATGGATTCTAAATTTACCCCCAGTTCAAGTGTTCGAAGCATCTAATATAAGTTGTTGTGTCTATTCATCTGTGCCAGGAGATTGTAGATTCCAAGTTGGTAGTAAGAGTTCCTACACCACTAGTTTGTATTTCAAGAATTAGTATTCGACACTAACCACCTACACTGGACAAATTGTGTAGAGAAGTGCCCTTTCCACAAAAGACTTGACAAAACACATGCGGCAGTACTCAATCATTTAAAGAGCTAAATGCTTATTGAAAGGCGAACTCAACGGACTTTTATAATGTCCTTATCAAGTCTCTATGAAAACACTTTTTATCTAAATTTCACCCATCATACATTTTTATTTTAAACTGAATAATTATTATAAATTTTTTATGCGTTATTTTACAAATTCATAGTTGATTCAAGTATTATAGTTATGAGAGCATACGTACGTATCAGAATCTGTAATATATATTTACATCTATAGAGCCAATAAATAATAATAATGAATTTCGCTGAATTAACTCAGCTGGGAGCTTGAACGAGCTAATTATTGCATAACCCATCTTCACGAAAGGCAGCGGGTGAGATACTAAATTTAACATTGCTCTGCATCATGCAGCATTGTTCTTGACATCTGAAATATCTTGTGAATCTTCCCTGAGGTAGAAGCATCATTATCCTTCTACCTACAACTCTGCTAAGAGTAATCTTGTGCGAAGGTAGACATCTTTGAAGACCCACATTAGATACTCTAAATTGTGGCCACTGTTGGACCACTACTGCAGAACAAATGGGGGGCAACCCGTGACAATATATAAAGTTAAAAGTAATTATGGAAAAATGTATACGAAGTAAAAAAGAACAACTAAAAATCATTTACTGACAAACTGATAGAAATTTTTAAAAAATATTAGCTGATATCCCCTGCGTTGTCGGAGTAAAAAAAGTAACTGCACTTTAAATATATCAACTGTTGCGGTACGCATGAGCTACCCATATTATCTAAACAACCAGTACACATCCTCCACGGTGGATTCCCGGATTAATCCAATGACAACTGTACATCTCACATCCAGCATATCCACTCCAATCATGTTCTCCATTGTACCTCTCACGACCAATTATAATTCAATCATATCCTTTCACCTCCAGTACATCTAGTCCAATCATCTCCACCATGCCTATCACTTCCAGCACATCTACTCTAATCATGTCTTCCATTGTACCTCTCACCTTTAGCACATCCACTCCAATCATGTCCTCCACGATACCTCTCACTCCTAGCACACACACCCCAATCATGACCTTCATTGTCCCTCTTACCTTCAGCAGATCTACCTCAGTCATGTCCTTTATTGTACCTCCCACTTCCGGCATGTCTACTCTAATCATGTTATTCACTATACCTCTCACTCCCAGGACATCTACCCATTCATATATATACTCCCTTATATCTCTTAATCCGAGCACACCTATTCCAATTATGTCCTTCACTATACTTTTCACCTCCAGCACATCTAATTGAATCATCTCCTCCACCATTCCTCTCACCTCCAACACATCTACTCCAATCGTTTACTCCACTGTACCTCCTTCAGTTCGGTTACTTTGAGGGAGACCAAGATTGTGGAATTCCTCCCCTTCCATAGAAATAACCTTATCTTCTATGGCAATTAAAGCTGTATTGTACATTTCTTCACTGTAACCAATTTCCTTTTCAGTGTATATTAACTGAGCCTGATGTTTAAAGTCTTCTGTAAGATCGTATCTGTATCTCATCCTTAGTGCTAGTGGGTCACCAACTCCGCAGGTATTAAGTAGAATGTCATCCGATGTTTCTTGCTGTGTGCGATTATGAAGACTCTAAAAGTAGACGAACCAAACAAACTGTGACCTCTGAACTTGTTGAATCCTTTTTTTTTTTTAAATGGGAAATCCATTGATATATTAACTCAAAATTAATGTAAATGGAAACAATAAAATTAATGTGTAACTTAAGTTACAAAAAAAAAAAAAAAAATTGCATGCACTGTTTATGTAGGGGACAAACTGACAGTCGTTCCAAAATAAAGATTAGATTAATCTTCGTATATTTTTTTCTTTCAGAAAGCAGCTTTGAAAACAAGATTTCTCTTCTTCGATAATGCCATGAATAACACATACTTGGAGAACTTATACTCAGACGTATGTCCATATGAAAGCACTTATGTATGTATATGGGTGTAAAAGATATGACACTGAATGCGTTCTCACAACAGATCTACCTGTTAGGTCCAACATTTTCTTAGAATGCGTAGTTGCATGAATGAAGCTGAGCCACAATTATGTTTTGCCAATGTTATTTCTCTAAATCTTTCACTGTTATAAGTAAAGACGCCTGATGTCTTATATTATCGGGTTGAAGCCTTTGTGAAAATACACAACACTGTAGGCTTCAGAAAATAGAAATGTAATTAGTTGGCCACTATTTAAGTGACAACGGTGCGTAGTTGGTACATTAACATTTAACGTGGTCCCAGATCTTGTTTTAGAACACGTGACAAACCAAGAGGCAGATAAAAAGATATTATTACATAAATCCTTCAGCAATATTGAATCACCTCAGCAAATGAGACACACTTGGGCCAATAGCGAAATTATCAATCCCCCACAATGCTTTTACGTCTAAAGTGGAGCCTGCAAAATATTAGTAGTAGTAGTAGCTCCTTCAATCATGATTGACTACGGAGCTGGTAAAATATTAGTAGTAGTAGTATCTCCTTCAATCATGATTGACTTCGGAGCTAGTAAAATATTAGTAGTAGTAGTAGTAGTAGCTCTTTCAATCATGATTAAATACAGAGCTGGTAAAATTTTAGTTGTAGTAGTAGCTCCTTTAATCATGATTGACTACGGAGCTGGTAAAATATTAGTAGTAGTAGTAGCTCCTTCAATCATGATTGACAACGGAGCTGGTAAGATATTAGTATTAGTAGTAGCTCCTTCAATCATGATTGACTTCGGAGCTGGTAGAATATTAGTAGTAGTAGTAGTAGTAGTAGCTCCTTCAATCATGATTGAATACAGAGCTGGTAAAATTTTAGTTGTAGTAGTAGCTCCTTCAATCATAATTGACTACGGAGCTGGTAAAATATTAGTAGTAGTAGTAGCTCTTTCAATCATAATTGACTACGGAGCTGGTAAAATATTAGTAGTAGTAGTAGCTCTTTCAATCATGATTGACTACGGAGCTGGTAAAATATTAGTAGTAGTAGCTCCTTCAATCATGATTGACTACGGAGCTGGTAAAATATTAGTAGTAGTAGTAGTAGTAGTAGTAGCTCCTTCAATCATGATTGACTACGGAGCTGGTAAAATATTAGTAGTAGTAGTAGCTCCTTCAATCATGATTGACTACGGAGCTGGTAAAATATTAGTAGTAGTAGTAGCTCCTTCAATCATGATTGACTACGGAGCTGGTAAAATATTAGTATTAGTAGTAGCTCCTTCAATCATGATTGACAACGGAGCTGGTAAAATATTAGTATTAGTAGTAGCTCCTTCAATCATGATTAACTACGGAGCTGGTAAAATATTACGAGGCTTATGTCAGATACAGACGTAGGTGAATTGTTTTGAGATTTCTAAAATACAATGTCCAGCTTTATGACGCGATGCAACCAGTTTCCTTCCTCGCTTCTGTGATAGGGTGGGCGAGATGATGATGATGATGATGTGATATTTGACCACTCTCTTGCACACTCGCAACCGACCCGATTCAACAATAAAACTCTGATTCTTAAGGCAGGGGCTGTATTTATTTCTACAACCCTATCAGTGACATTAAGAGCACACTGAAGCAAACATTAAACAAATAAACCAACAAACCAAACACCAAACAAACAAAACACCAAACAAACACCCAGCTAGTGCTCAGTTGCTAATCCTGAAACGCAAACAAAGCACGGGCTAGTTAAAATCGTAGTTAAATAATGATACTCTCACCTGCCAAACAGTCCTTCCACGCCACCTGACACCCTCAACTATCACACACGCACACACTCATGCGTGTCGTCCAATGCGACTAGTAAGGTGTTGTGCATGAGGCTGGAAATCTCACAGTGTAACATCGGTTGCTACCGAAACCACTACTGCAAGAGCACACACTCAGCTATCACACACACACACACTCATGCATGTCGTCCAATGAGACTAGTATGGTGTTGTGCATGAGGCTGGCAATCTCACCATGTAACACAGATTGCTACCAAAACAACTACTGCAAGAGCACACACTCAGCTATCACACACACACACTCATACATGTCGTCCAATGAGACTAGTATGGTGTTGTGCATGAGGCTGGCAATCTCACCATGTAACACAGATTGCTACCGAAACTACTACAGCACGAGCATCTGAATGCTTCATACGGAGGCAAACCACACTAGTGGCCCCATGCTCTCTCAGGAGCGGAGAAGAGAAATATATATCTCCAAGTGAGCCCACGTGCACTCACAAACCATTCTTCACATAACAATAATTAAATAATAATAAAATATGTTTCAAATAGACTTAAACAATATGTACAACCAATACTCTCCTTAATGGGCATAAACCACTACCTCGCAACTGATCCATCTCAATATTCATTACTGCATTCTGAACATGTCGTAAGTGACGACTGGTGCGCCTGGCAAGAAGAGTGTCGTATATGACCCCTGATGAGATTGGAAACTCATCACATGAAACACATCGTTAAAGAAACAACCATTGCAATAGCATAAAAATGCTTCTTGTGGGCCTGTGATGGACACCAGCTGCATTGGTGTTTCCATGCTCCGCCGGGAGCAAACAGAGAAACACCTGTCTCAAAGTGCTTTACGCCCCAAGGAGTGGTCTCGCGCTCTCCAGAAATCTAAATACATATTCTCACCTCACTCAAAGTAACCCACTAAAGATATACAGTAGAATAATCAATAATTGTGAAATACACTTAATTACTCTTACATTAAAGAATAAAATAAAATTACTCTTAACTTTAACAAAACTGGCACTAAATACATCAAGTAAAAGAAATTTACCACGAAAACTCTCTCTTCTATTACTGGGGAAAATTACATTTAACCTACTTTCACCCACGTGTCAATTCACACGAAATAAAACTGCGTAACATAGCGTGTTACATTCAGACTCCTTGGCGCCTTCTTTATTCACAGCATGATGACGCGCCGCCTTTTATGAACACGTGGCTGCCATCTTGATAACAGTTAATATTATTTAAATTCAAATAATAAATCTCTTCTCTGCCTGGTTTCATGTATGAAATACTTTCATACTATATTTTCCTTTCTGCCCGGTCTGATGACTGAAATAATTGCTCTTACACTCTCACATCTGTGATTTGGACTTAGCGTGCCTAATAAAACCTATCCAGACATATTATTTTCACTCATTTATATTTCAAGACCTCTACACCTGTACACCTCGCGGTAGAAGGGGAACAACTAAGTAAATATATTTCAAGACTAAATTATCAGGTCCTGGAAACACATCAATCTATTTATTTCATTAACCATTAAAACAGACGCGCTCAATAGGATCTCGATGGCAACACGTTGCTCTACAGTGGTGTACCCATATCTGAAAGAGCTAAAGGGGGCGTGGGTTGCATTGTGGCCCAAAATCAAAAAGATAGTATCAAGGGATGGAACTTTGTCTCGGAGCGCATTATGGTTGTAAAACTAAAAGAAGGAAAACCATAGTCAACCTGGTCATAGTGTATGGGCCAAATGAGGATGAGAGAGCAGAGGTCAAGGAGGAATTCTTCGAGCTGCTTCAAAAGGACACCCTTTTTTGGATGACTGCCTAGAATAAGTTATTATGCTCGGAGATTTTAATGCCAGAGTTGGAAATGACCATGCTAGATGGGGTGGAGTGATCGGAAGATATGGAGAAGATACTCTCAATGACAATGGAAAGCGACTCCTTAGATTCTGCAGTGAGCAGAATCTGATCATTACAAACACAAAGTTCCCCCATAAGCGCATACATGCATACACTAGATGTGAACCAACCAAGAATGAGAATTCAGTGATCGACTATGCCATTGTTCGGAGAAGCTCATTCAAAATATGTCCGAGATGCAAGAGTCTGGAGGGGGCCAGAGATTGGAAGTGATCACTACCTGCTAACAATCAAACGAACAACTGAAAGAGTTGCTCAGCCTAGGAACTGCCCAACATCACGCAAGAAACCAAGTAAACGAGCAGGAGAAATGAGCATAGGACCTACAAGCTGAGAGAGCCAGAAATTAAGACCAGATATCAGGGGCTTATTGCTACAGCAGTGAGCAACACAGAAGAACGACCTGATGACTTGGAAACCCACTGGAATAAATTCAAGGATATCATAAAGACAGCTGCTGCAGAAGCATGCGGTGAAGTCCGACTTGGGAACCAGAGAAAGAGGACACCTTGGTGGACAGAGGAAGTCAAAGAGAAAATAAGAGAGAAGAAAATGGCATGGAAACAATACTTAGGAGCTAAAAACACAACAGGACAAATGGAAAAATATAGAGAATATGTGATACTCAGAACAGAAGCAAAGAACAAAGTGCTAGCAGCAAAACAGAAGTCCTGGGAAGAATTTGGAGAAAAGCTAGAAAAAGATGCACAAGAAAACCAGAAATTGTTCTATAAGACCCTAGAGAACATGAGGAAGGAAAAACAATGCCCTCTCAAATTTATAAAGGACAAGCAAGGCAAATTGCTTACTGCCCCGAAGGAAGTAATGGAAAGATGGAAAGAATATTTCTCAGAACTCCTGGATGGTGAGCATGGTGAAGCAACAGAAATGATAACCACTAGCACAGAAGAGAAAACCAATGATGGTGAAGATGACATAAAGATGGAAGAACTGAGGGCAGCACTAGAGAAAATCAAGATGGGCAAAGCAGCAGGGCATGATGGTATAACACCAGAAATGGTTAAGTACATGGGAGCATCAGGCGACCTATTACTCTTAAAGGTCCTACAGGCAGCATGGTGCAACAAGACCATACCAAAGGATTGGGAGATTGCCATCATAACACCAATTTTCAAAAAGGGTGACAATCGACAATGTGGAAACCATAGAGGCATATCCCTTCGCAGTGTCCCTGGTAAAATCTACTCTAGAATCCTAGAGCAGAGACTCCGACGCCTAGCTGAGCCACAATTGGATGAGGTCCAGTGCGGATTCCGAGCAAACCGAAGTACTCAAGACCTAATCTTCACACTCAGACAGTTGAGTGAAAAGGCCCTTGAGTATAAGAGTGAGATCCATCTTTGTTTCATAGATCTGGAAAAGGCGTTTGACAGAGTCCCCTGGAGCAAACTTTGGGACTGTTTGGCAAGGAAGAATATTCCAGCACCTCTGATTCATGCTATACAGAGCTTCTACAAGTCTTGCAGAAATTATGTGAGGACAGCAAACCATAAGTCAGAAGAGTTCAGGACCACCACTGGTGTAAGACAAGGTGATATCCTGTCACCTTATCTTTTCATACTCCTCATGGACGATGTCATCAAGGCATGTAAGGAGAGAACAAGAAAGTATTCAGTGGGGTACTGGAAGATGAGACAGGTCTATATTTCGGAGCTGGCATTTGCTGATGATGTTGCCCTGATTGCTAAATCAGAGGCACATCTCCAATCCAACCTGCAAGTCTGGAAGGAAGAGCTGGAGAAGAGAGGGATGGTCATAAGCAGCTCTAAAACAAAATCCATGGTGATATCACGAGAAGAAAGAAAACATCAGATTAAGTTGGGAGAACAGGTCCTGGAGCAGGTCGACCACTTTAAATATCTCGGAGCTATTATAGACCGAAAGGGAGGTATCAAAGAAGAGTTGGCCACTCGAAAAGCAGCGGCTGGGAGACTTTTTCAGGCCATAAATCGTGGATTCCTCAGCAAGAAAGAGGTTGGTAAGAAAACGAAGATGGCTGTATACCGCTCCACCTATGTCCCAGTTTTGACATATGGATGCGAGTCGTGGGCAATGACTACAACCCACAAAAGCCAGATCCAAACCTCAGAAATGAGGTATCTGAGGAAAGTGGTTGAAGTAACAAGAAGAGACATGGTCCGCAACCAGACGATACGTCAAGGCCTGAAATCCCATCCGCTGCAGACCCAAATAGAACAGTCCCAACTAAGATGGTTTGGCCATGTCTGCAGAATGGGAGAAGATCGGCTACCACGACAAGCATGGGAAACAAAGAGCCAGGGATCCAGACCTCCAGGACGACCCAGAGTTCGCTGGGAGGACAACATTAGACAATCTTTGAAGGACCGAGGACTAGAATGGAACCAGGCCAGGAAGAAGACAGCTGATAGAATGGTCTGGCGCTCTCTCTTCCAAACCTCTACACCTCACGGTAGAAGGGGAACGACTAAGTAAGTAAGTAAGTACTAATCTAACCTGCTTTTAAATCAAACGCACGTGTCATGTCTCTGTTCTACCCACACAGGGCGCTTCGTTTCGTTTTCTCTTGTCTGGACTGATACTTAAAAAGGGCCGCTGCTGGCCATCGCATGCTTTATATAGGCACTAGGCTAATCACTCAACTTACTGCGCTGCGCGTAGTAATTGCGCCACGCAAATAACACTCGTTTTTATTGCTCTATTAGGCATTAAAACACAAATATGGCCCACAACTATCAAATATAACACACGACTATGAAATATAACACACAATTATAGTTTAGGCTTTATTATGGCCTAGTCATCAATCTTCTATCTCATCAGACTTTTAACATCCCAGCGTGCTGCGAGCAGATCGAAAATATATGGGCGATAAATATGCCTTGAACATGAAGGGGGAAGCTGGGGTGTCTTTACGGCCCCATCACACTTCCTTTGCCTTCCTAAACTCAATAGCCATGTCAGGTATACATTAAATAAATTAGTAGATTTGCCATGAATGATGGCGGGGAATGCACAGTCTGCCACACCCACACATTCTTCTAGATTCAAACAAGATGGTCTAACCCGGTCACAAAAATGTAGTGCTGAAGTCAATTGTGTTGGCCGAAAAGCGCAAATATCGCAGCTTTGCTGTAAACGGACACAACCGACGTCCTTTTCAGGACGAACAAAGAAGAAGAAACAAGACGTGAGTATCCTATAAATCAGTGGTGGGCAACCCAGGAGCTTTTGGGATAAACTTAAGTTACAATGAGCCCTCTAAAGATGTGCCATCTATCTATCTATCTATCTATCTATCTATCTATCTATCTATCTATCTATCTATCTATCTATCTATCTATCTATCTATCTATCTATCTATCTATCTATCTATCTATCTATCTATCTATCTATCTATCTATCTATCTGTCTGTCTGTCTGTCTGTCTGTCTGTCTGTCTGTCTGTCTGTCTGTCTGTCTGTCTGTCTGTCTGTCTGTCTGTCTGTCTGTCTGTCTGTTGGTCTGTCAGTCTATCATCTATCTATCTATCTATCTATCTATCTATCTATCTATCTATCTATCTATCTATCTATCTATCTATCTATCTATCTATCTATCTATCTATCTATCTATCTATCTATCTATCTATCTATCTATCTATCTATCTGTCTGTCTGTTTCTCTGTCAGTCTGTTTGTCTATCCATCCATCCATCCATCCATCCATATATATATATATTTATATATGGACGTATATGTGTCTATGTAATTTTAAATGGGAAAGTTGGAGGGGGGTAAGTGGGATGATGAACCTCACCAAAATCGCGTTCCTATCTCATGCAATTGACATATCAGAGTAGCCAGCTAGAGAGTTTCCATTGGGAATGCGGGAAAAATGGCTTGATCCCCTGGACACTGTGATTTAAGATGCCTACGGGAGACGTCTAGTACGAAATTCCCCTAGTTTTAAAAACTATCCCCCCCCCCAACCTCTCTTGCAATCGCCTATAAATCTACCGTATCATCCTCTGGGATCTACCGTTAGACCAGGATCGACTGGTAACCGACTCCTTCCTATTTATGTATCCCAAGCCTGGATGGAATACCCGGGATGGAATACCCGGGAGATAAAACTGGAGCTAATTAATCTGATCCAAAAAGTTTCAGAGAGACAGAAAGGCCACACGTCAAATCAGAACTACTGTACTATACAAGATGATGCTAAGGATTCTTCAATTTGGCATTGGCTTTGAAGAATGGACACGCTCATCAGCCCTTTTTTGAACAACAATAACAACAATGCGGCTAGTTGGATTTTATTTTCTACTTACTGTGACCACTTGAGATATTATAGTTTCCTTATAATAACTATATGTCATATCACATCCTGATTACTGTGCTTATCTTTTGTCTTTTCTCTTGTAGGTGACGTTCAAAAGGCACAATTTCATTGAAAACGTAATCGTCCAAAAGAAGGCTGCCTTTGTCAGGAACTTCAAACTTCTGAGACAACCATTTGAGTATATATTAATAGACACACACAAACATATACACATGCAGACACATATAAGCAATAAATACACACGTTGTAATACATTCATGCACACTTAAAGAGACCATAGTTGACAATAACGCAGAAACACGGAAACATAAATTAACACCTTGTCAACACACGGCCACGGATATATGAATTAATACAAGATCATACCTTCACGGGTGTAGAAATTAACATCAGTTCAACATGCGCACACAGATACGTAAATGAACACCGTATCAACATACGTTCAACTTACGTTCACATAAATTAACACCACATCATCAAGCGCTTTCTGATTGTGGTAAAGTGGGATGATAGAAATATTTATAGGGGACTTAGTGTACTGACTGAGATCAGCTGTGAAGGTATCTTCTAATAAGTGTGATGTGTTACAGATGACCTTACTTTGCTACCACATTTAGACCTCAGTCAGACTTATTCTGGAATATTGTGATGACTACGTTGAATGTCTAGGGTTATGATAGTGATGAAGTGTATGTTCACAACAACCAACAGACAGATAAACAATTTAATTTAATCCACAATACTTTACAACACTGTGACACTCACATACGTAGAACACTCTATAAGACTATCTCAATAAGTCAAGTGTTAACTTTTAAAATATGTATTAATTCCTTTCAATAATAGATATCCTGATACAAAGTGAACCAGGAATCACAATCAAATGTAATCACAAGTTGTATGTACACAATTTATAGATAGGATCTTTGTATTGACACATATTATTATTACAATATGTGTGTAAGTTGTGATGTAGTACTATGAGGTAATACTGGCTTTTCAAGCTAGGTTGTTGTTTGTCATCATGACTTCATGTGTTTGTTTCCGGTGGAAATAATATTGTAAAGGTTCACAGTTTCTTTTATTTGAAACAAATAACTGTCCCTCCTGATTTAATGTACAATAAATTTTAGAGAGGGGGGGGGGGGGGGGGGGGGGGGGGGGGGGGGGGGGAGGGGTGGGGGCGGGGGCTTAACTTCTGTGTGGGCGGGGAGGGGGGGGGGGGGGGGGGGGGGGGGGGGGGGGTGGGGCTTCCTTGAGAAACACACTGGGGGGGGGGGGGAACAAGGATTGTACCAAGCTGCTCTGTCCCTCGGGGGGGTGCTGCTTTATACTTTTTACCAACGGGGGGGGGGGGGGGGGGGGGGGGGGGGCGGCAGTAACTGACTTGCTAGAGGGGGGGGGGGGGGGGGGGGGGGGGGGGGGGGGGGGATGGGGGGGGGGGGGTGGGGGGTGCGGGTTCAACAAGATTGAGCTGCTCTGGCCAACGAAATCTTAACTTTTGTGTGGGCGGCAGGATAACTGACTCCTCTGCTCGCTTGCTTCACCGCTTCCTTGAGAAACAACACTGGTCGATATCTTGACCAAGGAGTATGCTACCAACCTCTGGATTCAGCAAAACTCAGACCAGGTGCTGCTTTAATACTTTAGTACCACGGTCCCTGAAACAAGAAGGTTGTACCTCCTACTTCAGAACTAATTTATAATCTATTTCCACACTGAAGCACAATACATAACAAACACAGAGTTCAGCGCGGTAGGCCAACTGTTAGCTTCTCATGTAACAATATACACCAGTATTCCTCTCCCTAATGGTTACAACGCCTCTGCAATTCCAGCATTATTTCCTTCTATTCAATAAGATAGGTGTCATAGTACTATTTGGCAATCCCATGCAGTTATACTCCTCTCCGACAAGTTTTTTCCATGGTGGAGCAATATCTAGGCTTTGCCTCATGTTTGTTACTGAACCACACACATACAGCATAAATTTTATCAATTCACCTTCATTTTCATCAAAAAGATATCAAATATGTCTAGCTTACCACAATTCAAGGAAATATTAAACAAGTACGTTGACTGGCGATGAGTTATGGCACAATTCCGATCTGCCTCTGTCCCAGGCTTTTTATTAGAAAAATATGAGCTGGTTCTCAACGCACTTGCTTCTACAAAGTTTATTTTCAAAAAGTGGCACTGAACTGACGCTCCTAATCGACTATATTAAATGGTCTAGCCCAATGAGACCCATGTTTACAAAAGCCTTTTTGAAAAAAAAGTACCCTTCCTACACGTTTCCATTAACAACCAAAAATAGTATTAGCAGTTCGACTAATCATGTTTCGCCTTACATATATTCTAGCCAATCAAATCGGGATTTAACGTGGTGGCCTCATTTCCTCTAAAGCAGTGTCCAAACACGCCATTATGAGCAAATATGATCCTTGTGTTGTTCTAACAACACCACTATAGTATTTTGGCTATAATTTGTTAATTATTAGACTATTTGCTTAACACCTAACATATTCTTTGTCAGCAAGTCCTAAGGCACCCAAATATATAAGTTTAATGGAGCCTAGTGGCTTCGTTCAAAATATGTATTTTCTTCTACCACCCGTTCACTTCTATACGATGGGGTGTCTTCTGTACTGTCAGGCTAATGTCAGGATTTCAGACGTAAAACAGTATTGTGTCATGTTTCCTAATAAGCATTAAACCATGTTTTTTAAAAACCTTACCTCGTATTGGTAGTGTTTTTTATCACTGTTTATTTGAAAAAAAGCAAGCCTGCATGCCTTTCGCGTGGGGTGGCATTAATTTCATATCGCGAGACGACGTGGTAGTATTGCATTGCGTTCCTCCGTATCTCTCTCTCTCTCTCTCTCTCTCTCTCTCTCTCTCTCTCTCTCTTCTAAGCCGTCTGTCTTTTCGTTTACGTAGTGCATAAAATGACATTAATGTAATATTAATCTATTGGTCATTACGCAGTGTGTCTATCTCAAGGTTTCCTAAGAAACACAGTACCCGTTTTATTTTTAGAAACGCGTGTAGTTTATGCAGTAGGCTTTACTAGCAAACGTGAAAGCGTTACAATTATGCAAACGGAGCAAAAAAAAAGGGTTTTCTTGTTTAGCTAGTATGACGTTCTATAACACAGGCGTACGCTATTGTGACCGCACTGTTCTTTTACCATTCTTCTTTCCTTTTATTGAATTAATTCGTTAGGCTTTACATTTACCTTTTGATTTATATATGTGGATTAGAATTTCTCACGACAAATTCTCCCCACTTAAAACAGACATTATATGTCAGTCTATAATTCTATATACACATAGAGAAATTTAATATTATTCCTGGGGCTTACGGTGATTTTCATCACACGGATGGCGGCTTAGAAAATCCGCACCCAGGTTAGTTTTTCCAGAAATATACTCTATGCTGAACTGGAATGGCTGCAAAAGTAAGGACCATCTGAGTAACCTCGAATTTTCATGCCTAGCCTGCGCTAGAAACGACAAAATGTTGTGATCCGTTTGCAACTTAAATGCCTTCCCATACAGATAAATATTGAGTTTCTTGATCGCCCATATTACTGCAAGACATTCTTTTTCGCTAGTTGAATAAATTTTTTCAGCTTTATTCAACTGTCTGCTAGCATATGCCACTGGGCTTAATTCCCCATCCAATGCATCTGATCTCTGTAGCAGAGTTGCACCTAACCCAATATTACTGGCATCCGTCCTTACAATGAATTCTTGACTTAAGTCAGGTAATTTCAAAATAGGTTTGCTTGTGAGCTTTTCCTTCAATTCCTGGTATGCCAATTCACACTGTGCTGTCCATGTAATTCGATCTGGATTTCCTTTGCGTGTCAAATCAGTTAACGGTGCACATATGGAATTAAAGTTTTTGATATACTTTTGGTAGAAACCACATAATGAGACAAAGGATCTCACGTCTTTCTTGGTTTGTGGTCTCGGGGATTTCTTTAGTTTCTCTAAATTCTTGGGGTCAGGGGTCATGTTTCCCTGATGGACTGTGTGTCCCAAGAATTCTAATTCTTTACATCCAACGCAACATTTGATTGGTCGGGCTGTTAAATTCGCTTCTCTAAGTCGATTAAACAGCATGTTCAGAGAGTCAATGTGTTCCTCAAATGTTTCTGTTGCTATAAGGATATTATCCATGAAGTTTGTTGTGGTAAAGTGGGATGTTATAAATTTTTATAGGGGACTTAGTGTACTGACTGAGATCAGCTGTGAAGGTATCTGTATCTAATAGGTGTAGTGTTTTACAGATAACCTTACTTGCTACCACATTATGCCTCAGTCAGAATTATTCTGGAATAATGTGATGACTACGTTAAATGTCTAGGGTATGTATATGATGAAGTGTAAGTCACAACAACAACAGACAGATAAACAATTTAATTTATTCCACCACACTTGACAACACTGTGACACTCACACACATGTAACATTCTATAAGACTATCTTAAATGAGTCACTGGTAAATTTTCAAATATCAATATGTATTAAGTACTTTCATGAATATATATGTCCTGATTCAACTACAAAGTGAACCAGGAATCACAATCAATTTTAATTACAATTTATATGTACAGGGTTTATCAATATGAATCTTGTAGTGACATATTTTCTTAATATTATCTTATGTGTGTCAGTTGTGTATTAGTAATATGAGGTAATACTGGTTTTGTTTTTTCAAGCTATGTTGTTATTTGTCATCATGACTTCAAGTGCGTTTGTTATCCTTGTAAGTAGTAATGGGGAAAAATCCACAGTCAGTTCCCTATCAAATTAAAACACTTATTTTCCCTCTGGTTTATTATAAAGTCAGATTTTTGAGGATGAGGGGGGGGCATAATTGTTGAGCTCCACTTGGCCACATAGGCTTATCCAACGAGATGGCGCAGGATGGACATGACTCGCAGGAAAAGAACTCCTCTGCTCGATAAAGCCTCTAGCCCCCTTGTTCTGGAGACACCCTCACAGGTCAGACCAGGTGGCTGCTCAATACTTATGACACCACGGGACCTGAAACAAGAAGGTTGATACCTCCCTACTTCTAACTAGTTTATAACTATTTACAGACTGAAACAATACATAAACAGAACACT
>JAMPIV010015570.1:0-52325 GCA_024509875.1 Oreohelix idahoensis
AACGCAATCATGTTCCAAAACCAAGCCGAGAAGTGTTAGCCTCATCTCAACTAGTCAAAAACAACAGTGTGCAAAAATTACTGTGCCCATTGTAACCGGTGCTAACGTTCAGCACAACCAGGTCAGAAAAAAAAAATCAAGGCGAAACATATACCTGCCTCAAAAACCAACAGATGTTCCAGCCATACAAACCCCTACCACAGTGAAACCATCACCGCAATCAAAAGATGTTAAGCCATCACCGCATTCGTCAATGTCCTCAGTGTCCCAACAATCAGCAAATGCAGTGGCGTCGCCTACCACGCCACTCACCACTGCTACTCAGTATGATGCTCGCCTAAGCAGGCGGGACATTGCAAGGTTAGAGATGGCAGGGAAACTGAAGGAACGACTAAAAGTTTGCTGAGACACGCCCCTCAAGTCTTCGATGTACAGGCCATCCCATGTACCGTCACCGCGAATGTGCACTTAATTTTTAGCAATGTACTAACTCTCCCCATGTACTCTATTTTTTCAGTCTTGGACATTTTTTTTCAAATGACTTGCTTACAGACTAAGATGTCAAAGCCTCACTGAGAAAAGTTTTTTTTTTTTTTTTTTTTTCCAGCCTTAGAATAATGATGCCCAGAAAGAAATCAAGACCAGCCCACGGAGGATTCTAGTTAGACATTTTTATTTGGATTATTGAAATAAAGATGACACAGATGATGCAATGTTCTTTGTTTACAGACACCCTTATTAGTCAGACAGTTTTTGACATTTAGAATGTTACACAAACTTTTACCTATAACACATGTGTCATACTATTCTGTTGTAACATTGATCTCTACTTTTGAAACGGATCATATTCCATGTTTCATTCACCATACTTCTTGTCCTTTCAGAACCATAGTCCTGTATTGGGGTATTTTTTTTTCATGCAGACACTGTACACCAGTAGTTTTTTTGTTTTCTTACCCCATACTAATTTTTTTCTTCGATCTATATTATGCTAAACTCCTTTATATCTCTCACCTTGATCAATCATACTGTTCATACTATGACATCTCTCAACAGCACATAATTCATACCCAAAACTAGTATTGTAGGTTATGCTATTTTTCTCCACAGGATTATTTCAAATGTACATTATTATTTTTTTAGACCCAGATGTATATTAGTACTGTCAAAAAAAAAATTTTACTGCCTATCACAAAATACCCCAATGACATTTGCGCATGCTGAATTTCTGCAAATGAAGAATCCCTTGAGAGCATTAGTATATGCTAACCCCAGATTGAACAAATTGCACCTATTTGTTGATGATGCCTTTGCCCATTTGAAATAGCATTTGCGCATGCTGAATTTGCAAAATGAAAAATCCCTTGAAATTTAGTATATGCTAAAACCCCAGATTGAAAAAACAAATTTGCACTATTTGTTGATGATGGCCTTTTTGCCCATTGTTTTAAATGAAAGCACCCCACATTACCTAGCAAATGATATACCCCATTTACCGCATGATAAACCACTAATGACACATGAGATGAGAAGCAACAACTGGTTATGTATGATGAAGATGCCATTTTTTATATTAAGGTGAAACTTTATGTTGTCACAGCTGAGATTTTTGTTGTAAAATTTTATGCACAAAAATCCCCCACATTAACATTGGAGGAGGAATAATCTTAGTCTTTCGTGGTTACGAGATAAGACAAGGATATAATAGAATTTTTGATGAATACCATAAAAAAAAAATCAGAGCAGATGATTGTTGCACATATGAGGACCATATTTGAAGTCATTATTGAAGGATTATCAGTAGACAAGAGACATAAATGAATTATGATAATCCCATGGAACCACAGGTACTAAGGACACAAAATGGAGATTAAATAATGGAGAAAAAAAAATAATGACTGAATAATTGCTACACCCAGAGGTAAAGGAAATAGAGATACATCCGCATTTTTGGAGAAGATATTTTTTTTTTTTTTGATTTTTGCTCATTGCCTTTGTAATATGAACATTGTTGTATAACAAATGACTATTCCTTATCACGAATTACAGAATGTTGTAAGATAGTTAGAATAAATTGACAATGTACTATACTCATAACATACCCAGAATTACAGGAGAGAAAATAAATAAATACGGAAACCAATGATGAAAATTTGGATTTTGGAAACTGAGATTTTGCTCACCCCCGAGGATATTTCATAAAATGATAAGAAAATAACGTTTATCCCAAGGAACAGACATGTCAAAGATAATGGTACAGTCAAATTGGAAATCGTTGAATTAATAAAATATATATTTTCCAAAATAAAATTTACAGAAATAAGAGGAATAGGAAAAAAAAAAAAAAAAAAATATATTGGAGCACCAAGAAGCGAATGATTAGAAAATTGGACTTATATCACCACCAAACGGATAAGAGAAAAAATATTTTACACTGAAAAAAAAAAATGAAATATAGAAATTTTTTGGGGGGATGGATTTTTAGAACGAGTTTATTGATAGTACTCAAAATGTCTCCCTATAACGGGAAACATACATTTGCAGGGCCCCGGGGCTTTTATTGTGAAAAAATGATTACTTATAAAAATGATGCTGGTTGTATTATCGTATGATAAATATGCTTATTATGTTTGGAGATGTTTTTACAGTAATAATGAGCAGTGGCTCATTCACTAAAAAAAAAAAAAAAAAATTTTTTTATAAAAATACAGCAAATAAGATTAAAAAAAAGTCTTGGCGCAAGAGAATGTTTATTATTTTTTAAACCAGGTTAGATTTCGAAAAGCCAGTTCTGCATTATTTAAGATAGTTTAAGCTTCGCTTCGTAACGCCAAGCATTTTTTTGGTGACCATGAGTGATTTTCCCACCATTTGGTTAGGCAGTGAGCCAATTTTTTTTTGGGAATGAATTAGAGACGAATAAGCCATTTTTTTTTGAAGTAATGTCCAATTTACGGTAGTTTTTTTTTAGCTAGCAGACGACCTCATATAGAGACATAGGACCCCAGTATAGAATTAAAAATTAACTTTAAAATTTTTTTGAACTTAGAAATTTTTGGGGATGGATTTTTGTTATTGATAGTACTCAAATGTCTCCCTACGGGATACATTTGCAGGGAAATCTGTATGTAACTGTTACCGTAAGTTTTGATACAGGCTATATTTAACATATAAAATAAATTTTTATGAAACAGAAATTAAAAAAGTCTTGGCGCAGATGTTTAATTAAACCAGGTTAGCTTCGAAAAGCCCACATTATAGGCTGAAGCTTCGCTTCGTAACGCCAAGCAAAACTAGGGTAAAGAATTGTAAAAAACCCAGGCATATATCTGATTTTCCCACCAAACCTTTGAACAAGAGACGAACCAAGAATGAAGGTCCTTAAGCTGAGAGAAAGTCAAACTAAGGAATACTAATGAATAAGAGAAAGTTTGGCTCTTCATTGAAATGAAGAGATAAGAAAAACGTGAAATCTAGACCACATTAACAAATAAACGAAGGAACACTAGACGGATAGAGGAGCCACGCCATGTTTTAGCAACTTGAAAAGATTACGAGATGCAATAAGGAATATTGCATCATTAAAATAATGCATTGACTTTTTATGCTTGTTTATTAAATGTCAACATGCTATTATGCAAATTTGGTGTGGTTACCATTTGACTTAACCCAGTTCTTGTTGGAAATTGAATAAACATTTGTTTCATTGAACACAAATGCTGTTGACGAATCATATGTTTGCAGTTAGCCATCATACCAATTATTAAAGGATCATGCCAAAGCTAATCGTTGCAGGTGCAACACAAATAATAACCATATGCTCTAAAAATAAAACATCATAGAGGATTGTCCCCGAACCTGGTAAATTCCTGTAAGTCTGTAGAGAGAAATCATCACCTCTAGCAGGCTAGCTAGTAATCAAAATCTAATACTCTCGAGTTAAACAGCAACCCCCACTACCCTGCCCGGCCACATATCAAACAAACATCAAGATAAAGATGGCAGCTAATCTATATCAAACAAACATCAAGATAAAGACGGCAGCTAATCTATATCAAACAAAACTCAAGATAAAGATAATCGAATGCCATTTTATTACATAAAACGTTACGTGACCTTGACATTACACTTGAACTTGAGATCCGACCTGTTCAACACATGACGTCACAATTTTTGCTGCCTATTTTAGCGCCCGTTTATTGGTCATTTTAGTTGTTATTTTTTATTTTGTTTTATTTTGTTTCCGAATAATGGATAAAAAATAAAACTTAGTAATCAAATAGCAGCATTCGCTCCATATTTTGACATTGTTTCACGTACACCCAATAGATACAAGCGAAGATATTACAAATGTTAAAAAGTGTACGGAATGAATTCTCAGTAAGCTTGTATACATTATTATAAATCATTATCCCGTAGGAAGCTGTTAAACATTGTAATATAACAACAAACCATTACAGTAACGACTTCTGCTAGAGTACACAAGAGTGTTTCGGCGAATTCTAGCAAGCGGTGAACTACAGTGACTGTTCAATGCTCATCCTAACAAAATATGTTTTATCATTTAAACCGTTGGCTGGCACACTCATTAAATTAAAGAATAGAATCTACTCTCTGGCAATCGCCACTGGCACATACTGCACTAACTTCAACGCTGAAGGAGAAGTCATGAAACAGGTAGTTGAAACTCTTATTGAGCACAAAGTACATGCAGAAAAACAAATGGTAATATATAAAGATGCCCTCTCATTAAAACAGCCCTGAAGAGTCACTGTGCTAAAGGATTGAAAGCTCTGATAAACTCACTTGAAAGCCTGGTCAAATGGTTCTACAAGTGTACTTCCAATGGATACCAGCACATTTCAACATACCAGGCAACGAGGGGGCAGATAAATTTGCTAAGGAAGGAGGAGCGATACAACAAAATAATATAGGGACCACTTATGAAATGGCACTGTAACTGTCTTTTTTTTCTTGTTGAGGTGATCACTGGCCCAAGACAGTATACATGTTGTTAGATGTGTAGTGCGAGCGTATGATGAATTGAGTGTGGGTGCGAATGAAGACGCGAATGTGTTTAGGCTCGTATAGATGTAGATCCTGCAACCCATACTCTCACATGCAGTAATCAAGGATGCTTTGACACTGCAGGCATGTTTCAAGACATTTATTGACGGGAACACACATAATATCAACAGGAACAGTCAGTGTAACAAGGTCATGCTGACCTGACATCGATAGGTATACATTTGGCATTCAAAAAGGTAAACATCAGAATAGACGTGCATGGTCAATAGCAAAGTTCTTCAATAATGACAGTTCGTAGCGTCGCCCTTGGCGTCTCTGACTAAACGCGTCAGATGCCTTAGTTACCTTGACACACAGGTGCAACTTGGCACTCCCTGCCAATTGCACATATCAGGCTGTAGTATAATAGCCGGAAGCACAGGCCTCGTCCTAACGTCGGCCGTGTACTTCTGTTAAATAGGTTATCATCAACCCTGCAGTAATACTTATTGTAGATATGAACTCCGCCAATCTGCGGCTCCCACAATATATCTTCGTCACTGGATTTCTGGACAATATAAGACTAACAGTCTTGGATGGCTACCTCGAGCACAAATATATAAGTTCTGAAATGGCGGATCAGTGAGCTGCTGTTCACCCTAGGTAATCCTTTACATGTTCTGCCACCGAAAAGCGTAATAATGCATAAAGGTCGGTATTACCTGGTAAATGAATCCTCAGAACTACACAAGGAATTCTGTCGTCATCCCGACGCACAGAGATTCACTGGGGGAAAACTGCCATAGCAGTTACTTCGAAGATTCTCCCCGAAAAACAATGGACTCTTGGTCCCTTCAGAAAAACAGGACCTCCCGGCTTCCCGGAAGTATATCTCACTCCCGCTTAAAAAAAAACCTTCCCATAGGCCTACGCCGAACTGTCCACCTCTGACCCTAAAGGTCAAACACAATGAATGAATAAACAAGGGAAGACAACCCCTAATCAACCTGACATCGCAGGTAAAGACACAATTATACTTATGATACAAACATAAGCAAATAACTTGACAGATGACTCCGTCGAAAATGACAGCAACATTACTACCACCCCCCTGTAAAAAAAAAATGCAATTTTTTTTTTTAATATGTTCATGAGCAAGATAGCACCAGTATCACTTCTGTGCTCATGCAAACAATGAACCTAATATCAGGTACAATAGAAGAGGGTACAAATCATCTCCCAACATAGGAGAAAATATTTCCTTTAAGCCAAACAAACTAAGGGATACCATTCAAGAAACCTAAGTTGCTGGCAATACCAATCATATATCAAACATTACTAAATAATATAATCATAGCAATATACAAATGTCAATGCTATTTTAGCAACATATCACTGATGGATGGACAAAATGAAATTTGTTAAATTATCTAAACATCATCCAAATACATTTGTATTACAACATATTATGATATTAAGGACAGACCTAAGTCTGAAAGTATATCAGGAAAAACTAGGACACAAGATTTAACTGGAATCATGTGGGCATCTAGACAATATGTCCGCCATCACATTATCCGAACCACGGATAGCTCGCACCGTGAAATGGAAAGGCTGAAGAGCAATAGCATAACGAGTAGATCTCGAGCTCTTCAAATCCTTACTTTGCATAGCCGTAAGAGCTTTTTGGTCGGTTTCCATAAAGAAATGCGCGCCCAGAAGGAACCTTTGTAGCTTAAGAATGGACCAAACCATAGCCAACAATTCACGGTCCAAAACCGAGTAATTCCTTTCTGCCGCATTCAGCTTCCTAGAAATATACATTACAGGATGCAGAGTTCCTGAATATTCCTGCATTAGTGCCGCTCCAATGCCAGTGGAAGAGGCATCACTACGAAGGACAAAAGTCTTATCAATCGTCGGTAGTCTTAAGATAGGATGAGATGAGAACCTTTTTTCAATAACGTTGAAAGTGGTGCCATAATGGAGGACAGATTCTCAATGAATCTTCCATAGAATTGTATCAATCCCAAGAGACTACGCACTTGCTTTTTTGTCTTCGGAACCGAGATATTTAATATCTTTGAAATGTTTTGGTCCTCTGTCTTCAACAGACCATGACCAACTCGATGACCTAGGAAGGAAATTTCACTAAACCCAACAAAAGCTTTAGAGGGTTTAGCAGTCAAACTATGCTCACGTAGAGTAGATAGCAATTCCTTCAGACCCACATAGTGTTCTTCCCAAGTATCGCTGAAAAGACAGATGTCGTCTAAATATGCAATGACATCTGCACGATCTGATAGAATTCGTCGCATCATGCGCACGAAAGTCGCTGGGGCGTTCATAAGCCCGAAAGGCATAAAATTCCATTGAAACAGACCCCTAGGTGTCGAAAAAGCAGTGAGAGGTTTGGCGTGTTCCGTCAGTGGGACTTGCCAATAACCTTTCGACAAGTCTAGTTTAGTAAAGAATTTAGCTTTAGAAAGTCTAATAAGTAGATCATCTAATAACGGCATAGGTTCAGCATCGAACTTCGTAACTTGATTTAATTTGCGATAATCAACGCAAAGACGTATGTTATTGTCTTTCTTTCGAACAATAACTATCGACGAAGAATAAGCTGAAGTGGATGGTTCAATTATTTGTAGTTGAATCATTTCATCCAATTCTTTCTCGACTTGTGCTTGAAAATGAATAGGTATTGGGTATGGTCTTACTCTGATCGGATTACGATCAGTAAGTATGATGTCATGTTCTATGACATCTGTGTGTCCAGGAATGTCGGTAAGGACATCCTGATATGATTGTAACGTAGAGGATACTTGACGCTGTTCCTCAAAAGACAAGTTGGAAGAGACTGTAACGTCTCTCCACGATTCCGTTGAAGTAAGTGGAATCGTAGGAAGAGGTAAGTTCACGTCAGAAAAAATAGTTTCCTCATCCTGTATAACGGACAGGGATGAGATGTGACCATGTTGAACTGGAGAGTCGTCCGTCGCCTGGAAAATAGGCTGTAAATAGTCTGGACGTTCAATAAACTCTGTTAGCATATTTATATGGAAGGTTTTATGCCTTCCATCCACATCGACAATATAGTCGACATCAGAAATTTTCGAGACTATAGTGTATGGACCCTTCCAAGAAATGAGAAGTCTATTCTCTCTTGAGGGCAGTAAGACATATGCTTTGTCTCCAGGACAAAGTTGACGTAGGCGTCTTTTCTTATTAGCAAATCGCCTAGCTTTTTCTTTCGCAAATTCGGAAGATGAAGTTGCTAACCTGCACGATTCGATAATCTTTTCTCTAAGAGCTATAACATATTCATATGACGATTGTGTATCATCGTCAATATTATCGGAAGTTATCAAATCGTGTAACAAGGACATTGGCCCGCGCGGTTGCGCGCCAAAGACAAGTTCGAAAGGAGAAAACCCTGTATGCTCGTTGGGAACCTCTCTATAGGCAAAGAGGACTGCAGGTAAAACCCTGTCCCAATCTTCAGGATGATCCTCCGTTATCTTGCCAAGTAAGTTCTTTAGTGTCCTGTTAAGACGTTCTACCAATCCATTGGACATTGGATGATAAATACTACTGAGAGACCTTTTAATGTCTAGCGTAGCCATTACCTGAGACATAACGTCCGAAATTAACTGAGTGCCGTGATCCGACAGTATTTCTCCGGGGAATCCCAGACGAGAAAATACGAGCCAAAGAGCATCAGCGATATCGACAGTTGATATGCTCTTCAGAGGAATAGCCTCTGGCCAACGCGTGCACATGTCCACGCAAGTGAGGATAAATTGGTGTCCTCTGGCTGACTTAATTTTGAACGGACCAATGATGTCTATAGCCATTTTCTGAAACGGCCGAATCGGAATATCTGCAGCCTGAATAGGAGCAGCATGTCTCGGACCCCTAGACTTGACCTCTTGACAAATTTTGCAAGATCGGCAATAAATTCGGATGTCTTTATTCACGAATGGCCAAAAGAATGACGCAAGGACTCTAGTTTTAGTTCTGGAAAAACCCATGTGTCCAGCACACTGAGAATCGTGTGCATGCCGAAGAATTAAGGCTCTCATACACTTAGGCACAAGAATTTGCGAATGCATAGACTTGTCCGAGTGTTGTACCATTCGTACCAATATACCATTCTTCATAGTAATATACGATTTGTGATTCGTATTTTGATTGGGATCCCCTTTCTTTGCAAGAAGGAAGTATTTCTTCAAAGAAGGATCCTCTTCTTGACGTTTAACAAACGAGTCATGGGAAATCACCAAGTGCTCGTCTTGGCTATCAACTTCATTACTATTATCAGATGAAGTTGGGGGATTAAGAGCTTGAGCTCTTGTCATCACTGCATTGACCGTTTGAATGTTTTCTTCTTCCCAACTAGAAATTTGTTGCGGGGTGCATTCCTTAACCCCATGAATACGACCGATTATAAGATCCGCAATAGGATTAGGAAGAAGACATGCATGGACATCTCCTGTGAAGAAAGGAGTGTCAATCCTAATAATAGCAGTAGGATAGCTTTCCATAGTACCACCAAATGTAACACATTTGATTGTTTTTCCAGTGGCACAGCAAGGATCTATCAGAGACTCCTTAACCCCGACGGTAGTACATCCCGAATCGAAAAGTACTGAGACTAGCCTATCATTTATTAGACCTTTATCTAAGATGAGAGATCCTCTCCCATCATGCGCAACTGTAGCAGGTAGAGCAGGAAGAGGGTGACCACAACTTAGCGTAGATACAGTCGATGAATCGAACAATGTTAAGCATTGGGGGCATTCAGTTGCTCTCCCAAAATCGAAAGCACAACCAGTGATAGCCCTAGAGTTACCACTATCATTTGCTGTATTACAGGCTCCATCAAACTCTTGTTGTGCAGAGTTTGCCTGTTGGTAAGGTCTTTTCTTGTTAAACCTAGGACTACCTCGATTATCATTTCCCCTGTAATTATTTTGACTATCATTTCCCCTGTAATTATTTCGACTATCATTTCCCCTGTAATTGTGATCATATTGTCTATTGTACTCATCATTCCGGTTTGAATCCCGGTTTCTAAATTCACCATCGTCATAATCTTGACGTCGAGAATGATTACCTCGAAAATTTGAATAGTTATTATTTGGATAGCCTTTGCGAAAGTGTCTCAAATTATTACCACTAAAATTACGAGAACTACCATCTTGTCTCCACTGCATAGACGAAGAACCATCATGTGTTGGATTACTCCGCTTCTGAGTGTAATTTTGATTACTTCCCCTATTCCAATTTTGTTGAGCACCCTGAAATTTTTTTTCTGAAATTAGGGCCATATGGTGTTGCCGAAGCAGCTGGCAACCCTTCTTTCACTTTAGAATTGCTAACTGTAGCATGGGGATGTGCTGTGGCATACTGACAACAGTATTCCTCCATTTCTTTTAAGTTTTTTAGGCTTACGCTCATGAAGGAATGCAAGAAAAGAATCATTAACAGATGACAAAACCTTATCTCGCAATAATAAGTCCATTAGACCTTCATATGTTTTCTCAATCTGAGACAACTCAACCCATCGTGTAAATGTACGACGTATCTTTGTAACAAAATCAGAGAAATCTACTCCATTTTCTGGCAACATTGTCCTAAAAACGAAGACGATAGTCTTCTTGTTTTAATTGGTATTTTTTTAGCAATGCTGCCCTGACAACATCATAATTAGTCCTCTCATGTTCGTCTATTGTCATAAGAGTAGTCACTGTGTCACCTGTAAAAAATGGCATCAGTTGTTCAACATATTTTTCCTTTTTTATGTTATGCGTATCGCACAAAAATTGGAATCTATCTAGATAATCTGCTACGTCATCCTTTAAAGGATTGAAATGAGGCAATTTAATCCTACTAACAAACTCCCTTGTCGTACTCGAAGTTGTTTGCTGAGCACCCGTACTCGCCAATTTCAATTTCTCTAACTCCAAAGTTGCGAGTTTTTCATCAAGTTCCATCTTCTGTTTTCTTTCCTCATGTTCCATTTTTCTGATTTCAGCCTCAGCTTGAGCTTTCCTCTCCTCTGCCGCAGCTTCTTTGTCTAATCTCTTCTGTTCAGCTTCTTTGTCTAATCTCTTTTGTTCAGCTTCTTTGTCCAATCTCTTTTGTTCAGCTTCAAATCTCCTTTCCTCCACCTGCATCTGCAATTTCTTTTGTTCAGCAGCAATATTAGCTTCTCTTTCTAATCTTTTCTCTTCTGCAGCTAATGCTTTGTCATACTGAGCAACAGCCCATTGTTCTAACTGTTGACCAGTTTTATCAAGGGCTCTCCCTTGTGTAATAAAGTAGTCCAATGTAGACATCTTGTCTACTGAGATCAGAAACCTGAAAAAAAATTAAATAAATTACCTTATCCCACTTCAATGGGAGACAAGTCTGAAATGTTAGACTTGTATACTCACTTCACTTTATTTTACTGTCTTAGTCTTAGACAAAGACTTTGTTTGTTCCTCTTGTTTATAATGTACCCAAAAAATCACTTGAGTACCTGTGGAAAAAAAAAAAACCCTTATATCCCACTCACTATGGGCACAAGTCTTTTTTTTATAAAGAACTTGAATATGTATTTCACCTTGTCTCAATCTTTGTAGATAACAAGTCTTTTATCAAAGAACTTGTATAAATATCTTATATAATATTATTTAACAAACTCTATATGAAGAGTCTACCTTATCAATAATATCAAAACATGACCAAGTATGTGTATGTAGACTGTGTATGACAGTAATGTAGTACAACCAAAAAAAAAATACAAAGACAAAAATACAAAACAATACAAATGGCAACACTGTTTTAACCAAAAATGTGTAGAGAAATACACAAGAAAGGAGAGACCTACAGAATACAAACAAAACAAATCGACAATCAAAACTGAAAAACAGACAAAATATTACAAAAACTACGTTAAGTACAATTACATCACAGCTAACATCAATAGCGACCAATTGTCACTAGCAAATTTCCAAATTAAGAAAATTTGCACCTATAGAACGCTTACAGTAAGCCTCGATCAAGTGGCATATTTACCGTAAGACCCACCAACCGAAAAACCCGCAGAAAAATACACCAAAAACAGTAGAAGTGACATAAACATATAGCAATCAATTTCAATGTGTTGCAGAACAAGTTCAGTCACAGCTGAAACTAAAATAAATTTCTTGCTCCTTGCGAACACAGAAACGAAATGTCAAACGCGCACTGAACGTCAAATCCACTGTAACATACAGTGGTATTTACGAACCAAAGTTACTATGACCTTCTCAAATTACGCCTTGCACATTGAATGTTTACAATTTCCACGTACTGTTTACAGACACTTGACCTCCAACAATGTAGCTTGAATGCTCTGACCTAGAAAAGTCTGTTGTTGAATGAAACGTGTAACAACCAGCAGTACTGTTTACAATAGGAACCCGCCTTCTATGCAGTTATGGTCCACGTAGCAAATGCCTAGTAGTTCACTTCAGTACTTGTCTTGTTATGCTTTATGTAGCATTATAATATAAATGCTCGTACTGTTTATTTGGGTCAACCGTTGATGACCTATATCTGTCCTGTTGTAGCCAAAACTTGCAAGTGTAGAATTAGCGCTGTGTGTTACGGCTGTCCCGTGTGTAGCTTAGACCCACAGATCAGAAGTGTAATGTGTACTTGTCCTTCTTGTAACTTTCTCGCCAAAACTGGAGACATCATACATGTAACAGCCAACCAGGAATGTAAATTTCTGAATCCATAAATGTCAACAATAATGTCAAATGCTCGCTCTGTTCTTTTTAAACCCACAGATCTGGTCCATCAGAAATGTAAGTTTCTAGGCCACATTGGCGACAAGAAATGTATCATAAGAGCCCACGTAACTGGTCCACCAGAAATGTAACTGTCTTTTTTTTCTTGTTGAGGTGATCACTGGCCCAAGACAGTATACATGTTGTTAGATGTGTAGTGCGAGCGTATGATGAATTGAGTGTGGGTGCGAATGAAGACGCGAATGTGTTTAGGCTCGTATAGATGTAGATCCTGCAACCCATACTCTCACATGCAGTAATCAAGGATGCTTTGACACTGCAGGCATGTTTCAAGACATTTATTGACGGGAACACACATAATATCAACAGGAACAGTCAGTGTAACAAGGTCATGCTGACCTGACATCGATAGGTATACATTTGGCATTCAAAAAGGTAAACATCAGAATAGACGTGCATGGTCAATAGCAAAGTTCTTCAATAATGACAGTTCGTAGCGTCGCCCTTGGCGTCTCTGACTAAACGCGTCAGATGCCTTAGTTACCTTGACACACAGGTGCAACTTGGCACTCCCTGCCAATTGCACATATCAGGCTGTAGTATAATAGCCGGAAGCACAGGCCTCGTCCTAACGTCGGCCGTGTACTTCTGTTAAATAGGTTATCATCAACCATGCAGTAATACTTATTGTAGATATGAACTCCGCCAATCTGCGGCTCCCACAATATATCTTCGTCACTGGATTTCTGGACAATATAAGACTAACAGTCTTGGATGGCTACCTCGAGCACAAATATATAAGTTCTGAAATGGCGGATCAGTGAGCTGCTGTTCACCCTAGGTAATCCTTTACATGTTCTGCCACCGAAAAGCGTAATAATGCATAAAGGTCGGTATTACCTGGTAAATGAATCCTCAGAACTACACAAGGAATTCTGTCGTCATCCCGACGCACAGAGATTCACTGGGGGAAAACTGCCATAGCAGTTACTTCGAAGATTCTCCCCGAAAAACAATGGACTCTTGGTCCCTTCAGAAAAACAGGACCTCCCGGCTTCCCGGAAGTATATCTCACTCCCGCTTAAAAAAAACCTTCCCATAGGCCTACGCCGAACTGTCCACCTCTGACCCTGAAGGTCAAACACAATGAATGAATAAACAAGGGAAGACAACCCCTAATCAACCTGACATCGCAGGTAAAGACACAATTATACTTATGATACAAACATAAGCAAATAACTTGACAGATGACTCCGTCGAAAATGACAGCAACAGGCACAAACAACTATAAAAGCTACATGCAAGTCCAAACGGGAAAGAGAGCGCCCAGAACATTTAAAAAATGATGCATATCATCAGCTATCTAGGCGAGACCAGATCATCATTTTCCAGCTACGCACTGGATTCAACAGATTGAGGTACCATCTATATCACAAGTTCAGGATTAGTACAACAAATATTTGTACCTGTGCATCAGTTCCATGTCAGTTGAAGATCTTATGCAGTCCTGACCAATTTACATCAGTCAACGGAGTAGTATATGGCAATAACCTACTTCTCTCCACGAAAAACTGTTTGGAGATGCCAGGGACCTTGAGCTGACTACAGCATTTATTAGAGTCATCAATGTGGAAGTCTGAGGGCGAACGAGATGCCAGGGACCTTGAGCTGACTACAGCCTTTATTAGAGTCATTAACGTGGACGTCTCAGGGCGAACGAGATGCCAGGGACCTTGAGCTGACTACAGCCTTTATTAGAGTCATTAACGTGGAAGTCTGAGGGCGAACGAGATGCCAGGGACCTTGAGCTGACTACAGCCTTTATTAGAGTCATTAACGTGGACGTCTCAGGGCGAACGAGATGCCAGGGACCTTGAGCTGACTACAGCCTTTATTAGAGTCATTAACGTGGACGTCTCAGGGCGAAAGAGATGCCAGGGACCTTGAGCTGACTACAGCCTTTATTAGGGTCATTAACGTGGAAGTCTGAGGGCGAACGAGATGCCAGGGACCTTGAGCTGACTACAGCCTTTATTAGAGTCATTAACGTGGACGTCTCAGGGCGAACGAGATGCCAGGGACCTTGAGCTCACTACAGCCTTTAATAGAGTCATTAACGTGGACGTCTGAGGGCGAACGAGGAAGAAGAAGAGGAAACTGTTAGCGTTATATGTAGCAAAATGAAATAGATAAAGAAGGTGGGGAAAGATCTCCTCTGGATGATTTAGAACAGGGAGGGTTGGGCATGTGGTTGTTGAAGACCTGTGCTCCATGAAGAGTTGAACGGTGATGATGATAACTGTGGTAAGTTGGGATATTATAAATATTTATAGGGGACTTAGTGTACTGACTGAGATCAGCTGTGAAGGTATCTGTATCTAATAAGTGTGGTGTATTACAGATGACCTTACTTTGCTACCACATTTAGACCTCAATCAGACTTATTCTGGACTATTGTGATGACTACGTTGAATGTCTAGGGTTATGATAGTGATGAAGTGTAAGTTCACAACAACCAACAGACAGATAAACACTTTAATCAAGATCCACAACACTGTACAACACTATGACAAGCACATACATATAACACTCTAGAAGACTAGCTTAAGTAAGTCAAGTGTTAACTTTTAAATTATGTATTAATTTCTTTCAATAATAGATATCCTGATCCAACTACAGAGTGAATCAGGAATCACAATCAAATGTAAACACAATGTGTATGTACAAAATTTATACAAAGGATCTTTGTCCTGACATATAATATGATTACAATATGTGTGTAGGGTTGTGATGTAGTCTTATGAGGTAATACTGGCTTTTGAAGCTAGGTTGTTGTTTGTCATCACGACTTCATGTGTTTGTTACTGGTGGAAATAATATTGATGGGTTCACAGTTTCCTTTTAATTGTAAACAATAACTGTCCCTCTTAATTTAGTATTACAGTCAATTTTAGAGGGGGTTATATAAGGATGAGCTGCTCTGGCTGACGAATTCTTAGCTCAAATGTAGGCGGCAGGAAAACTGTCTCCTCTGCTCGCTTGCTTCTCAGTTATCTTGAAATACACCACTGGTCGATATCTTGGACAAGGAGTCTGCTGCTAACCTTCTGGATTCAGCAAAACTCAGACCAGGTGCTGCTCTAATACTTCAGTACCACGGTCCCTGAAATAAGAAGGTTGTACCTCCTTCTTCAGAACTAATATATATAATCTATTTCCACACTGAAATACAGGACATTACAAACACAGAGTTCAGCGCTGTAGGCCAACTGCTAGCTTCTCATGTGACAATATACACCAGTATTCCTCTCCCTACTGGTTACAACGCCTCTGCAATTCCAGCGTTAATTCCTTCTATACAATAGGATAGGTGTCAGGTTACTATTTGGCAATCTCATATCTGCCTATGCAGTTATACTCCTCTCTGACACGCTTTTACATGGTGGAGCAATATCTAGGCTTTGCCTTCTGTTTGCTACTGAACCACACACATACAGACACAATTTATCATTTCATATTCAATTTTCATATTATATATATATATATATATATATATATATATATATATATATATATATATATATATATATATATATATATATATATATATATATATATATATATATATATATATATATATATATATATAGACGAAATATGTCTAGCTTACCACAATTCATGGAAATATACACATTGTAACGTTGACTGGCGATGAATCTGGCACAATTTTGATCTGCCTTATCCCAGGCTTTTATTAGAAAAATATTAGCGTGGTCTCAACGCACTTGCTTCTCACAAAATGTATTTTCAAAACTGGCCCTGAACTGACGCTTCTATTTGACTATATCAAACGTTCTAACCAATGAGACCATGTTTACAAGAACCTTTGAAAAATGTTACCTATCCTACATGTTGCCATTAACCACCATAATAGTATTTGCAGTTTGACCAATAAGGTTTTGCCTTACAAATTACTACAGCCAATCAAAACGTATCTAACTTGTTGGCCTCATTTCCCCTAAAGCAGTGTTTTCCAAACATGCCATGATGAGCAAATATGATCTTGTGCTGTCAGACAACCCCACTATAGTATTTTGGCTATAATTTGTTAATTACTAGCCTATTTGCATAACACATAACATATTCTTTGTCAGCAAGGCCTAAGGCACCCAAATATATAAGTTTAATGGGGCTAAGTGGCTTCGTTCAAAATATGTATTATTATAGGATAGTCGTGTATTTGTTTTTTTTTATCACCCGTTCACTTCTACATCATAGGATGTCTTCTGTACTGTCAGACTAATGTCAGGAGCTTAGACATAAATCAGTAGAATGTCAGGTTTCCCAATAAGATTTTAAACCTGTTTTGAAAACCTAACCTTGTATTGGTAGTGTTTTTTTTTTTTTTTTTTTTTTTTTTTTTCATTCCTGTTTATTTGAAAAAATCAGGTCTTCATGCCTTACGCGTGGGATTGGCGTTCACTTTTTAATCGCGAGACGACGTGGTAGTATTGCATGCGTTCCTCCGTGCATCTCTCTCTCTCTCTCTCTCTCTCTCTCTCGCTTCTAAGCCCGTCTGTCTTTTAGGTTAACGTAGTGTATATAATGACATTAATGCTAGTATGGTATCTAGGTCATTAAGCAGTTTGCGTATCTCAAGGTTTTCTAAGAAATACAGTACCCGTTTTATTTTTAGACACGCGTGTAGTTTATGTAGAAGGAGCAGAAATAGGGGTTTTCTTGTTCAGCCATTAAGGCGTTCTACACCACAGGCGTACGCTATTGTGACCGCACTGTTCTTTTACCATTCTTCTTTCCTTTTATTGAATTACTTCGTTAGGCTTTATATTTATTTTCTAATTTATATATGTGGATTAGAATTTTTCACCACAATAACATGTGGTTGTTGAAGACCTGTGCTCCATGAAGAGTTGAACGGTGATGATGATAATGCTGTGGAGAGATAAGGCGTTGATGTCAGATCTTCTTGTCTTGAGCCCTCCGCTGTAGTTCTCTGCAAGTATTCTGTATCTCTTGAAATCTTGAAACTCTGTCTCTGTCGTAAAATTAACAGTGATACAACGTTAAAATACCTCCAAAGATAACATGTAAGGATAAAAACATAATGCGTAAGCTGCTGATAGTACATGATCGCCCTGACCGCGGGTCACTACCCTCCATAAAAAATTGACTTGCTAGACGGGAAGTCAAAACGGTTACCATTTGAACGGGATGAGAACGGCGGATCAAAAGGAAAAAAATATGACTGAAAAATTGCGTGAAACTAGCAAGGATAAGGAGACGCAATTGGGAGGGGGGGGGGGGGGGGGGCGGGGGGGGAAGGAAAAATTCACGTCCCCAAATTGACACGAGGTACGGAAAGGGACGCTTATGCGATACCAAGCCTTTTATTTGAATACAGCGGCAAATGCATTACAACGCAGATGCTTGAAATATTACAAAATTTAAAAAGTAACTTTTTCTTAATATTAATGTTAGGAATATAAAAATTAGCTGGCCGGATGGCCCATTTTGAGCAGTGAAATAATATGCTTTTATTTATACAGACGGATAGATAATAATGAAGACATTGACAAAAGACTGTGTTGTTCACATCAGCGAAAGACTGCATTGAATCAAACATGTCACTAATTTGCACAAAAACCGCGACCTTGAGACTCAAGTGTTCAAACCTAGTTAGAATGAAAGAGAGGGACATTGGTGGGAGCTGTGGCTAAAAATAACTTTAAAGACAAAATTTGTAGAGGGGACGGATAGGTTGGTTCAAAAACCAAGTACGTTTTTGTGAAAACGCAAGTAGAGACGGACGGACTAACAGATAAAAATCCATACTTGACTGAAGCATGACTGAAATGACTAGTGTAGGAAATTTGAATTTGAAAAAAACACAAGGCATTGATTGGCCACAGACAATCATATTATCAGCGCTCAGACGCGCTTTTTTTGCCATTCCTCAATAGTTGTCCAGTGATAGACACAGTAAATTTTAAGTGTGGTGATTTCCAATGAAGTAAATTGAAATAAGTTCAGGGACGCCATACTATAGCCAGCAGCTCAGCTGAGTTTTGCTAGCATTTCTGTGTTCTTTATTCATAATCTGGTAAGATTGAAATTATTTCTTTGTATATTTTAAATATTGTTTAATGTTTCGAGTGATTTGATACTGTCATATCGAAATCTAGCCTTACAACAAGTAAGGATTTGCTCTAGACCCCCCGCCCTAGTTCAGGGTATAGGGACAAACAATATATATAAACTCCAGCAAGGGTTAGGAAGGACAGATCAAGTGTTGAGATCAGTGGAACATATCACCTATCCTATTCTATGGCAGGAAGCTAATAAACATATTTCGGAATATGTAGTCTGGGAGAATTTATCCTATGTGAAACCAACTTGGTAAGATGTGTTGTATGGTCAGAGAGATCTGACCCTGTCTAAGTGGTGTTATTGTAAATTGTTACGTGTAGAAGTGGCTCCTTAGGTAAGGTTCTGAACCTAAACCAATACTTTATTTCAGAGCTGTGAGTTTTTTTATGTTGACACCAAAAGGTGGTGTCAAATGCTGGGTAAATAATTGACAGTGAGGACCCGTGCAGTGTCGCATCTCGGCAGAACAGCCTTGTATTGCCCCCAAGCACGGAGAGGTGGGGCCACCCGATCTATTGCCCCCAAGCACGGAGAGGTGGGGTCACCAGATTCCAGCACCAGAACTACTCTTTCAAAGTTACGTAAGCAGGCTGGTCTGCTGGATTTACACCAACTTCATAGACATAGCACCCAAAGTGAATTACTACTAAAACATCCCATTTCCCTCCATCATTAATGGACAATGTTTGGTAGGCATAGACAGGGAGGGATGAAGCCACCCCAACAGCACATCTATTCATCGTTCTCCCAGGGAAAATAAAATTTATGAACTGTAGAAAATATTAACAAATCGTGAAAATTGTATACGTACACACCTTTTATTTATCATGCCATTTATTCATGCCATTCACTCATAAATTTCAAAATCTGTCATATGTTCTGACCAAAATAAAACCTTGGTTCAGAACAAATAAATTTAAAAAAGATTTACTTTCTAAAATTTCACCAGCTGAATTTAGTTCATTGTGTTCTAAATTTTATTGATAATATTATATTATTTAATATCTGTGTGTGTGTGTGTGTTTGTATATGTCAATACAACACATTACATTCAGTACCCTAGATTTTAACGTAGCCACATTCATTAGAAAAAAAGATAGGTGTGAGGTCGTAGTGGTAGCAAGAAAGGCCTTCTGAAAATTCACAACTACATTTTATCTCAGGAGCCTTCACAGCTGACCTCATACATCACACTTAGTAATATCACCATCATACAATACCATCAAAACCACTACAGTCTCCAGTTATTTTGTTCGCGTGATGTTGCCTGTTGCTATTTCTTTCATCTTGGACATTCCATAACAATAACTGTCCTGTAATGCTATCAGTTGGTTTCCTCACTGTGTGTCCTATCTTCCTCACTGTGTGTCCTATCTTCCTCATTGTGTGTCCTATCTTCCTCACTGTGTGTCTTATCTTCCTCACTGTGTGTCCTATCTTAATCATTGTGTGTCCTATCTTCCTCACTGTGTGTCCTATCTTCCTCACTGTGTGTCCTATCTTCCTCACTGTGTGTCCTATCTTCCTCACTGTGTGTTCTATCTTCCTCACTGTGTGTCCTATCTTCTTTACTGTGTGTCCTATCTTCCTCACTGTGTGTCCTATCTTCCATACCGTGTGTCCTATCCAACGTAAACGTATTTTGTTTACTTCTGGTTTCACTGGAAAGTGCCTGGTTATTTGCTTCAGTTCTACATTTGTGTTCTATCCGCTCCATTTTATCAGTTTTGTTTTGAGCAAAACTAATTTTAAAAGGCTGTCTTTATTATCCTGTTTGTTGCTCTCCGTATTTCTGCTTCTTTTTTTCTTTTTGGATCCATAGAAGCTGCTTGAAAAAGCAGTCAGTGACCATTACAGTTAGCGGTGTCTTGTATGGCAGCACAACTCCCCCCTCCCTCACTTAGCTCACTCCACAGTCAGCCCATGTTGCCATCTCTGGTTCCCCCCTCCCCCTACGCTGCTCACTCCACAGTCAGCCCATGTTGCCACCTCTGGTTCCCCCCCCCCCCCCTTACTTTGCTCACTCCACAGTCAGCCCATGTTGCCACTTCTGGTTCCCCCTCCCCCTACTTTGCTCACTCCGCAGTCAGCCAATGTTGCCACCTCTGGTCCCTCCCCCCCCCCCCTTCAGTTCATCCACCAAAGTTCTCCGCCAGGTTATTGTTATTATTGTTGATCAGATTCGATCTCAGTGCACTTCGGACAAAACCAAAGGTGCCCAGTCTCCCTCAACAAATGTCCAAGGGTATCAATGCTAACTGTTCCTGTATCGCTCTAGTTGTATACAGGATGGATGCATTCTCCCGCCAAGTTGTTTTAAATCAGCCACTCTTTCGCCTTCCTTCTGGGGTCCATAGTATGGCCGTACTTGGGATGATGTAAGTTTCTATTATGTCTATTTCGACTTCACCTCATTATGATGTTGCTACAGCAGTCCAAAGAAATCTTTTGTAAGAAATTCCTTTCTATTACCTTTGCGATTGATAATTTTGTTTGTTAACAATCCCTACACTTATTTAAGCCACGATCAAAGAATCGTAATGAACCTTATTGTATGTTTAACTTTGTGCGTTGTGGTTCTGTGACTTATTTAGCTTATTGTGACAAACCAGTGATTACAGTAAACGATCAGGCAATCATCTGCAAGAACCCTGATTTCAAACACGCAACTTTGACGTCATTTTTACTCTGTGATGTTCGTTACATCGATTTTTTTTTTCAATTACAGGGTCATGGAAGTTATATGTATAAATCAATAATTAATTACCTGCTATAATTATAGAGGCTAGAGTAACCATTTGCTCTCTAAAGGGTTGCTGTTCACGTCACCTTAAGATTTTTTCTAACTGCCTTGACACTACACAATAAATGTATGTTAATGAAACTCGACCATTGGCCTGGTCTGATTGGAGGAACTCTTTTGTTCCAAGTGTTTACAATTCTCCAGGTTTCTCGGTATCAATCACCATGACGATAAGGTTTTGTTTGGTTTGTTTCTTTTATTTTAAATTAATTTTTGTTGTTGTAAATTAAGGAATACTTCTTCTTCTTCTTCTTCGTACACTCTCAGACGTCCACTTGAATGTTCTCAAAGAAAGCAGTAGTCAGTTTGAGGCTATTTGAATCCCCGTAAAGCTTTTCCACGAAAGGAGCTGGCGTCGGCCATATGCACTTTCTCTGTACCACATATAAGGGGCAACTTTGAAGCAGATGTTCAGCAGTCATTTTATCAGTGCCACAGTTACACTGATCGGTAGTTCCTGTCTTTAGCTTGTTGAATAGATGGTATCTCAATCTGTTGTGGCCAGTGCGGAGTCTGAAGATTACCACTTGTTCTCTTCTGTGGAGCTGGTAGTAAGCATCATTCTGTGTGTGTGCCCTGGATGTTCTACATACCTATTGTACCTGACCCGTGTAGCTCCCGGGGGCTCTCGGAAGAGACAAAGATAGAGTATGCCTACCGCGTGCTCAGACACTTCGTACAATTCGACTAATATGAGGTTGTGCATAAGGCTGACAACCTCATCATGTTAAATTAACTGCCGCTGAAATCACCCTACAAGATCACGTGACTGCTTGCTGAAGGCTTCCTGCAAAGGGGAACCAGCTACAATTGTGGCTCCATGCTCCATAAATGAATGACAATAAATGAATGATAATAAATGATGAAGGAATGATACCCTATTACAATGTGTCCCAAACTTACAATAATCGAGTACCCCTTATGGGAGTTTAGACTTACCGGAGTACACCTCTACAGCGAAGATATATATATATATACGTGTAAAAGCCTGTCATAAGACGAGAATTAAATTCAAAAGACCAATACCTAACGGCAATTTTACGTATTCAAAAGTATTTTAAAAAACCAAAATATTTGTGTTACATCTGATGTTAAAAGTCTGAACATGACAGAAGAGCATCTTGATGTTCTGTTGTTTTAATCTGGTACCCGGTACAACTTAAATCATAGATCTCCACATCTTCCAGTAAAATTTTACTAATAATGTCGTTTTACACTCTTTAATATTAATATATTTTTAATGAAAAAATACACCGATATAAGGGAACCAAAGAATTGTGTACAATGTATGAAAGATAGATGTTAGTGGCACCGTCATTTGCACATTCTTCTTTGGTAAGTGATACTATTTTCGGGAGAGTACATATAAGGGAAACAATACAATTAATGTCTAACTTTCAACCAAAGTTGCATCCCTTAGCGTTACGCACTGACAGAAAAAGCTGGTATATATAGGGTATATAATGTGTGCTCCGCGTAGTTTCCGATAGGGGGGGGGGGGGGCCAAGGTTAGATAAGGTCTACTGCTACTTCAGGCATGTCGTACAAGGCCACTAATATGAGTTGAGTTTGTGCGTGACGCTGGCAACATTATCATATAAAAGATATTGTTACAGAAACCACTGCTGGAAGAACATACAAATGCTGGCTGTAGGCTTCCTAAAAGGGAACCAACTGTAGTAATAGGCTTCCATGCTCCAGAAGGAGCAGAAAGTAAAATGATGATTATTAGGGCTAGAATTTTAATGATTTTGCATTTTCTTTCTGGTTTTTGTTGGCAGACCCGAAATGGTGCTCAGCTCAATATAAATGTCTTTCATAAAACAAAAACAATAACAAAAAAATCAAGGAATTTCAGTTTGGCACACTAACAGTAAACAAAATTAAATTTTTTAGGTTCTATTTGTTTTGTTTAACGCCGTTCATTGTCTTCTTTAAATATTACAAAAGAATGTTTGTTTTCCTCGGAAACTACAAATTAAAATTGTATTTCCAAGTCATTTTTAAAAAGTGTTTAGAGCATATTTAGGTTTTTTTTTTTTGGTCATAAATGCATTTTAATAGGTCATTTTCCATAAATTTTTAGGTCATTAAAATCCTAGCCCTCATGAATATATATATACATTTTTTCTTTCGTTCAACTTAAACATTAAAAAAATAATTGTCATTGTCAATATGTATTCGAAACTAGCACAGGATGAACACACTGAGATTGTTCCCACATACGCAAGACATTTCCTGTAATTTCAGATTTTAAATAAATCATATAGCATACTTCTTATACGGATCCAGTTTTTTGGGCCCCCTGTTTGTGTATATATATATATATATATATATATATATATATATATATATATATATATATATATATATATATATATATATATATATATATATATATATATATATATATAATCTCACAGCACAAGAAGGCCGACGTGTATATGTTGAAGGCCTTTGCTCTAATGTAAACTGAAATCTAATGAATTAAATGAAATGTCTTCAGTAATAGGATAAAGATCGCCCAATGTATAATTAACTTTTTGTGCGTTTGCCCTCGTGTACTCAGTACAAACCTGCTCCAGACATTAGATATTGTACGTCCCAGTAACTGTATCCCCGCTTTAATCAGCCGTACACATAATTTTTCTTTTATTGTTTAATAAGGGTGTTTATATTTATAGATGTTGTGCATGCCAATAGCAGCTATTTCTTAATGTCGTGGGTTTATACACCGTAGGTCGTGGTGACACAGACCACTTTATTCCTAAATATAGGAACATGACGTCATCTTTTAAAAAATTTTTTCTTCTAGCTGCTGTTTCTTATTTGATAATTAATTTTGTGTCTCTCAATTAACTGATTGCTGTGTCTCTCAGTGACTTAGTTAACAGATTTTTGTGTCTCTTAGTGACTTAGTTAACTGATTTATGTGTCTCTCAGTGACTTAGTTAACTGATTTCTGTGTCTCTCAGTGACCTAGTTAACTGATTTCCGTGTCAATCAGTGACTTAGTTAACTGATTTCTGTGTATCTCAGTCATTTAATGAATTGATTCTGCGTCTCTCAGCCATTTAATTAATTGATTCTGCGCCTCTCAGCCATTTAATTAATTGATTCTGCGTCTCTCAGTCATTTAATTAATTGATTCTGCGTCTCTCAGCCATTTAATTAATTGATTCTGCGTCTCTCAGCCATTTAATTAATTGATTCTGCGTCTCTCGGCCATTTAATTAATTGATTCTGCGTCTCTCAGCCATTTAATTAATTGATTCTGCGTCTCTCAGCCATTTAGGTAACTCATTGTGTGTTGTGGAAACTCTAGGGTTAGAGAGGTAGAGGTAGACCAATAAACACACGGAGAAGAGAATTGAAGACAAAAGTGAAAATGATGAGGAAAACATTGAAAGAGCTTGAGCTGATGACACGTGACAGGAGGACTTGAGCTGATGACTTGTGACAGGAGGACTTGGCATGTGCTTGTTGAAGGCCTATGCTTCTTGGAGAACTGTTGTGAAGTCGAATTCACAACCCGTCATTCTGACCAAACAGTGCGCCATACTTTATAAAAACTGTATGGTAGACGAGCCAATGAAAGGCTTCCTCATGTAGTGTTTACAAAACGATCAGACATTCAACATGGCGATCTCAAACCTGTGCAAACCAGTTGAGGATGGAATTAAAAGACATCATTATGAGCGAAGTACCACCTGGAAGAGGTTAGTAATTTAAAAATAAGAATGTTGCTGAACCCGTCTGTGCAAAGATTTCCACGAATAGTATTATAGGGATGGAGAAATCTCGAGTGGAATGCATCGAGACATCAGGTTAGTCCATAATTTTGCTGTTTAGGTTACGCATAGGAAAAGATGGGAGTATGTAATTAAAAGACAATTAGCTAGAAAGTTAAAGAATAATCCAGGAGAAAAATTGTGATCACAGTGAACTGGATTGTGTTGTTACTGATATATTATGTCCTGTGCGTCTGCTAGCACTCTGAAACTGTATCTCACCCCTACATCTGTGATAGTGGGATAGTGATAGACAATATAGTGGTTAATCCAATATGTTTCAGGTTATATCCTGTCATCCGAGTACACATTAAAGAGTCAGCCACTACTGAAAGGAACTAGTGGTGCGAGCGCCCTTGATGTTCATAGGGACAATCACCCAGTATCCACTGCCTGGAGGAATTTCATTTGACCTTTCCTTCCATGTCAGAAGAGGGACCGGCTTCAATACAATAGATAAGTGGCCAAACAAGGCTACTGTTCAGAGTATCCCATTAACATCACTATTACAGACAGTAATAACAAATGATGACATATGTTTGGGCATAGCTATAGCCAGTGTAGACAATCATCCAATAACTGTGTAATAAAATGGTTCTTAAGATATAAATATTCTACAACCCGAGGGAGTTCAACCAAGAGAGAAGAACTTTCTACAAAATTAGATACTTTTGGAACAATTTACAAATGATTTTATTTATTTAAGGTTGCAATCTAATTTTGAGTTTCGTGAAAGATTTTCATAGGGAAAAGAAAGCTTGTATAAAATAAATTGTAAATATTTACCAGCAGACTTACTTAAATTATTTAAGTTAAGTTACAGTTTTTGTTGGTAGATAGTTTAGTTAATACCCCTAGCAGAGCTTAATATATACACAGAGGAGGATCTGGAGAGGAGCAAGTAGGAACTTAGGGTAATATATTACCATCTTTCCTAGGAACGTATACAGCTTGATCCTATCTTTGATGTCCATACACCCTTACTCTTTTCAGAGAAGGGGGTATTGCTTATAAGACCAGACTCTTATCTGGCACTATCCTGGTATCACCTGATACAACTTTGTGTCCAGGATAATTTATCTTTCATATAATAATCTACCCTCTCGTGACAGGACCTTAAGGGTATTTATTGATTGATTGATTGAGTTTGTGTCTCTTAGAAATTTAGGTAACTCATTCTCTGTGGAGCTGGGAGACCACCGCTGTAGCTAACCACCACTGTAGGTAGCCACCATTGTAGCTAGCCACCACTGTAGCTAACCCCCACTGTAGCTAACCACCACTGTAGGTAGCCACCATTGTAGCTAGCCACCACTGTAACTAACCCCCACTGTAGCTAACCACCACTGTAGGTAGCCACCATTGTAGCTAACCACCACTGTAGCTAACCCCCACTGTAGCTAGCCACCAATGTAGCTAGCCACCAATGTAGGTAGCCACCACTGTAGCTAACCACCACTGTAGCTAGCCACCAATGTAGCTCGCCACCAATGTAGGTAGCCACCACTGTAGCTAACCACCACTGTAGCTAGCCACCAATGTAGCTAGCTACCAATGTAGGTAGCCACCACTGTAGCTAACCACCACTGTAGCTAGCCACCAATGTAGGTAGCCACCACTGTAGCTAACCACCACTGTAGCTAACCACCACTATAGCTAGCCACCAATGTAGCTATCCGCCAATGTAGGTAGCCACCACTGTAGCTAACCACCACTGTAGCTAACCACCACCGTAGCTAGCCACCAATGTAAGTAGCCACCACTGTAGCTAGCCGCCACTGTATCTAACTATCACTGTAGCTAGCCCTATTCCAGCACACCTGCACCAGGTATTCACTTGACCTTGGAGCCAGTTACCTGACAAGGTGAATGTGCCAGTCCTATGTACGACCTGATATTACTCACCTTATTCGACATGCTTCATGAAGCAGTAGCTGTATTCTTTATTTGTCTTCCAAGAGTCCCCCGAGAACTACCCTGGGCGTTCCATTATATAAATGACGCAAGCCTAAATATCTAGAATTCTAAGAATTACCCATTTTTCTATCTAAGTGAAATATTCTGTAACGAACAATGACTAAAATTCAGGGCACCTCTACGGCAAAATATGGGGAAAGGCTCGCATTGCACTGTGAAAGCTAAATTGAACACCGATTAAAATAGTACGCACACCTTTATTTTCTTGTAGTCGTGGTGCATTGACTATAAAACTCAGCCATGATACGTCTGACTACAAACATCCAATAAACGTTGGAGTTGAATGGCAAGGAATGAAATAACCAGAGGTGACTTAGTGCCATCATCATGGCAAGGAATAAAATAACCAGAGGTGACTTACTGACATCATCATGGCAAGGAATGAAATAACCAGAGGTGACTTAGTGACATCATCATGGCAAGGAATGAAATAACCAGAGGTGACGTAGTGCCATCATCATGGCAAGGAATGAAATAACCAGAGGTGACTTAGTGACATCATCATGGCAAGGAATGAAATAACCAGAGGTGACGTAGTGCCATCATCATGGCAAGGAATGAAATAACCAGAGGTGACTTAGTGACATCATCATGGCAAGGAATGAAATGACCAGAGGTGACTTAGTGACATCATCATGGCAAGGAATGAAATAACCAGAGGTGACGTAGTGCCATCATCATGGCAAGGAATGAAATAACCAGAGGTGACTTAGTGACATCATCATGGCAAGGAATGAAATAACCAGAGGTGACTTAGTGACATCATCATGGCAAGGAATGAAATAACCAGAGGTGACGTAGTGCCATCATCATGGCAAGGAATGAAATAACCAGAGGTGACTTAGTGACATCATCATGGCAAGGAATGAAATAACCAGAGGTGACGTAGTGCCATCATCATGGCAAGGAATGAAATAACCAGAGGTGACTTAGTGACATCATCATGGCAAGGAATGAAATAACCAGAGGTGACTTAGTGACATCATCATGGCAAGGAAGGAAATAACCAGATGTGACGTAGTGCCATCATCATGGCAAGGAATGAAATAACCAGAGGTGACTTAGTGACATCCTCATGGCAAGGAATGAAATAACCAGAGGTGACGTAGTGCCATCATCATGGCAAGGAATGAAATAATCAGAGGTGACTTAGTGACATCATCATGGTAAGGAATAAAATAACCTGAGGTGACTTAGTGACATCATCATGGCAAGGAATGAAATAACCAGAGGTGACTTAGTGACATCATCGAGGCGAGGAATAAAATAACCAAATGTGACTTAGTGACATCATCATGGCAAGGAATGAAATAACCAGAGGTGACTTAGTGACATCATCATGGCAAGGAATGAAATAACCAGAGGTGACGTAGTGCCATCATCATGGCAAGGAATGAAATAACCAGAGGTGACTTAGTGACATCATCATGGCAAGGAATGAAATAACCAGAGGTGACTTAGTGACATCATCATGGCAAGGAATGAAATAACCAGAGGTGACTTAGTGACATCATCATGGCAAGGAATGAAATAACCAGATGTGACGTAGTGCCATCATCATGGCAAGGAATGAAATAACCAGAGGTGACTTAGTGACATCATCATGGCAAGGAATGAAATAACCAGAGGTGACTTAGTGCCATCATCATGACATGCAGCAGACAGAGTACAATATAATTCATTCTCAACTCTCATTCCCCCCGGGGTCTGGCTTTGGCGGTTTACTTGCTCGCAGGGCCTCTGAGAGGGGGGGGGGGGGCAATGGCCTCACATTCTCGGGGGGGGGGGGGGGCGGGGAGGCCTCAAATTTACACTTTTGACGTTAACTCTTAATTTGGTTATAGTTACAGACACAGAAATACACCGGCAGGTTTGAAAGAAGACGACGTTCATCATACCAATTTACACAACCTCAGTAAAGTGTAAAACAACAAACAGCACAACTTAACCTCCATTTATATTCAACCCTCCTCAATTATGTGTAGAAACAGACAACAATATATTTTTTTCAGTTTGTAAGTAGGTTGAAAAATAATGTTGGCTGTTGTAATATAACCCACGAGAATGCAGGACTGGAGTTTTGAAACAGCCAAAAAGTAAGTTAATGTTTTTCTAGTAAAGATACAAACATAGTTACATACAGAGTTTCAATTGACCTATTTTTACAGTATTTCTCAAAGTGTTCTGGTTATTTATTGGTTTGTTTTTTTTATCGCAAATTTTAAAGTTTAATCCCATACATTAATAGGTCACCATTCACTATGAAAACGAGATTTGATAGTGGCGCAAGCAAGAGACGGGCTAAAAAAAAGCACATGAAGCTGCAGCTAATTCATCGAGATCAATTACCCCATTTTTCAACTCATCCCACTCAATGGAAAGTGCTACATACAATGAAACTTGTGCAAATTCAACGGATATTATTTCAATGATATTAAATGACTGTGAACGCATTGTTCAAGAAAGTGATGCACCAGCACACGCAGCAGAAGATTTTGTGTTTGATTAGGCAGAAGAAAGTACCCCAGATGACAAAAATTCAACAGCTACAGAGAATACTACACTAAAAATATCTAACAATACTATCAGTATCGAAAGAGATATGTTATCAGTAGCACCAACACAGTCATCAGAAGATCCCATTTGCGAACCGGAAACTCGTCAGCAACAGGAAAATCTTACATATCTTCTTCTTCTTCGTTCGCCCTGAAAAGGACGGTGGTTGCGTTGTGTCTGTTTACGCCTAAGCTGTGATATCTGCACCTTTCGGTCGACACATCCGACTTCAGCACGGCATTTTTTAGGGACCCATCTTACATATCAAGAATCATTTATCAGTACTAGCACTTCGTTTGTGAATGACATTGGAGTTATTGACAAGAACAATGCAGTTCAAATGCAGTCTTTTCTCAAAATCACAACTTTTGAAATTGCAAGTAAGATTCTACATGATGCTGAAAATCATGCTTTCCCTACTCGTCTGCTGACAAAAATTCTACCCAACGATGAAACGTGCACCAGAGACTGGTTATGTTGGAGTACAGTAAAACAATCTCTGTACTGTTGTGACATGTTTCATTTTCAATAAATGTTCCACAAATACATCACTGTTGGCCAATAAAACAGGTTGGAGCATCAACAGAGGCTGGAGGAAGTTGAAAGACAGAATACCATCACACGAGAGTTCAACATCCCACAAAGAAAACTATGTGGCATGGAAGTCAGCAAGTATAGCTTCTTCTGCTGATAAGTCACTAGAGAATGTACTCTTGGCTCATTTCACAACAGAAGTCAATTCGTGGAAGAAAATTCTTGAGCGGATCCTGGATGTTATTCTTTTTCTTTCCGAGCGGGGACTGGCGTTCTTTGGTTCTAGAAACCGCATAGGACATGGAAACAGCAATGGACACTTTCTAGGCATAATTGAACTGCTTAGTAAATATGATGCACGTCTCTTTGAACATGTTGAAAACGTTCGAGAGTCACAAAAGAATCAGAAGCGCATGCAAGTACACATCCAGAATGAATTCAATAACATTTGTGGATCATTTGTACAAAAATCTATTCTTAATGAGATCCAAAATGCCAAATATTTTTCAATAATTGTTGATGCTACACCAACGGGCTGATCACCCGTTTGCCAGTCACTTTGATTACGGAAACAACAACAAACGGATTGATTTGTCGTTGCCATAAAGACGCCATTAGGCGTGATGGGAACAACGGCAAAGAAAATCTATTCGCTGTTGCCCTTAAGACGCCACTAGGCGTAATGGCCACTGACTGCTTTGCCGGTCGTTGGCTAAGGACGGAAGAAGAAGAAGAAGTTGATGCTACGCCAGATAGTTCTAACAAGGAACAAACCACTATCGTCATTCGATATATAAAGATTTTCAATAACAGCTCAGAATTTTCAATCGAAGACAGGTTTTTGTGTTTTGATAATTTCACAAAAAAGACTGGAAGGGAAATTGCTGCTCGAGTTCTAACAATTCTAGAAGAGTTAGGGTTAGATTTTCAATTCTGCATCGGGCAAGGCTGTGATAATGGATCGACCATGGCTGGCAAATATAATGGTGTACAATCAATTCTCATTGAGCATAACCCTAGATGCATTTTCTCTAGCTGTGGAAACCACACATTAAACCTTGTAGGTGTTGACTGTGCTGAATCATGTAAAGAGGCAGTCAAGTACTTGTACTTTGGAAAAATACAACAAATGTACAATTTATTCAGTAGCAGTCCTCAAAGGTGGGAAATCTTAAAGCTACATCTTCCTGTGTCACTGCATGGGATGTCAAAAACTAGATGGTCTGCAAGGATTGATGGAGTAAGACAAATTGCACATCATATGGGTGAAGTAAGAAAGGCTTTAAGTGAACTGGAATATCTCAATCTCACTGCACAGGCTCGAATTGAACTTACTTCTACCCAGAAATACATGTCAAAAATAGAATTTGTTCTAATGACATCCCTGTGGGTTAAGTTACATACAATGATCCACCAGACTAATCTGGTGATTGAAGCACGTAATGCTACGCTTGATGTTGAGAGAGGTAACACTGAAAGCCTCATTGCTGACATTCAGCAGGTTCGTGAACAGTGGGTTGCGATCTTGAATGAGGCCAAATTGGTAGCGCAGAGTCGGAATATTGGTACATCATCTCAGTTTACCTGCAGCCGTAAACTTTGTAATGATTCTGATGTTGAGCGACATTATAGAATCAATGTCTTCTTTGTTATTGTTGACTCAATAATATCAGGTCTTAGAAGGCGGTTTGAGTCACTCAATATAATTTGTAACCTGCTTGAGTTTCTCTGGAAATTTAGTGACCTCAGTATTGAAGATCTACGTTCATCAGCAGAAAAATTCCAAAGGAAGTACGCAAAAGAAATATCACTGGATCTGTTTGATGAGATGATTTTCCTCAAGCGAATACATTTCGTCAACTTTAAACTGAATTGTAAGCTAAGCGAATTACTTCAAGAAATACTCCAACTTGGACTTTCTGGTGTGTTTCCCAATGTCACTGTTGCGTTGAGGATTTTTCTGATTTTACTCGCATCAGTAGCTTCGGGTGAAACAGGTTCTGAAACAGGTCAAGAATTACTACCGTTCAACTATGGGACAAGATCGTTTGAATGCCTTGCTATGCTTAACTTAAACTATGACATTGCAAGAGAACTAGATTTGTCCAGTTTAATTAGTGAATCTGCACACAAAAAAGCTAGAAAATCACATGTTCAATAAAAATGGAAACGTTTATTGCAAAGTGTTACAATGTTCTTTTTCAGTGTTAAAATCGTTATTGTATTAAATGTAAACATTAAAAATTTACTAATAGTTTTGTATCATTGTTTTCGCACTTCTTCATGTTTTAATTTACTGCGGGGGCCTCAGAAATGGAAATGGCCCGGGCCTCTCTTGACCTATGTGAGGGCCTGCTTGCTTGTTTGGAGGCTCTGATGATCTAGTTTTTTCATTACGATATACTTATTCTTAATTTTGTGATTGTCACGAAGTGGTTTTAATTTTATAGAGTGTGCCTGAATGAAAGCAAGACCCTAGTATGAGAAAGTCTGAGAAAATAGAATTTAGATGGAAAATGACATGCCTGTGGACAGACGCGACTATTGGCTCAAGGGATAGAACCAGGATTTGAATCTCCCCTTGCCGCTTCGTGACTTTAGACTGGCTATAGTCTCGCCCTCCTCTGACTTCCTTTAAATACAAGGAGATAAGGTGTATAAATACGACCACAAACACCACTATACAGACAACATAGAGTAAGTATAGTAAAGAATAGAAGCTGATCCAGTAAATAATATATGTATATATTTATTTACATACAAGAAAAACATAAAATGGCATATTACGTCATCAAGTCAGTCGATAGCGTGCACTGTTGCACGGCCTGGAAAAACCAAAGTAACAATTAAATTGAGAGACACGAGAGACAAAAAAAAACCCCAAATCACATTCACTCTTTCTGTCACCCTGCTGAGGAACAATAAAAATGGTTAGTGATTTAAAACCAACTCTAATTTGGTGGGGCTATCACTTTAGCCTCCACTCTCTAACATTAATAAGCTTTATACTGTCTCAGTCCTGGTGACTCTTCCTCAACGAACGGCTACACAGCTTTCTACTAGTTAGGCGATAGGCGCCGATAACTACACCACAAGAAATGCTAAAATAATAGACTTGGTTTTTCGAACGCAGACTCAGTGTCTATCCGTCCAATGGATACTGAACAGACCCTACTGGTCCTGTCTATTTTCTCCCTCCTTCTCTATCTCTCTCTCTTGGTCTCAGTGTCTCTCTAACACTCGAGGGCTCATGATGCGGCGTCTCCGTTACTCTCTTTCGATTTCTATCAGGACCTAGGTATGGTAACCCTGTCACCTGTTCCTGATTTTGGTGATGACGATGTTCGGATATCAAGCATGAGGGACTTGATTAACTGTAGACAAAACTTCTCTGCTGCTGAATAGCTTCCCTCTTTTAACCCGCTCCGGAGTTAGAGGGAAAAAAACACAGCCTTGATTTCAGGCTGTACAAAATGAAACTAGTCTCCCGGCCACCTGCCGTTGCTAGAGACTATAATAGCGATGCTCTCGGCTGTATGATAAATAAACCTCGGTCCAGCTGAAGCATAGGGACTTCACTGCCAGAGACCATAGGGTAATTTTCTTTTGCTCCTGACGATACTCGAGTACACTGACCCTGAGATATGTCTTTTGCCGTGGATAATTTTATTTGACAAAATTATGCTCCCCACTGTTTCGCCGAGACTCGCTGAAATTAAAAGAAACAGCGTCTAATGTACACCCTCTCTAAAATCGCTTACATCTAACATATACGATACATAAAATAATTCTATACACGTGTCTCTTCATCCTCACTTCTTCCCTCCTTTCTCTCGTTCTGCACACAATACATAAAATACCACTATCCCACGTGGCCTCTTCATCCCCCTCCTTCTACTAAAATCTGCCAGGTAAAATAAACAAAACCTCCCGACACCGTCTGACACGTTACATGGCCGTTACGCATGGCCGATCACGTGTTCAAACTTGACAAAAATAGGGAAATCCTTTTACCCATTAACACAGGAGTTTCCCCGGCTTACTCCTATTTAAATTAAATCTCGCTATAGGAATAGTTTACCAACGGGCTGATCACCCGTTTGCCAGTCACTTCGATTACGGAAACAACAGCACATGGGTTGATTTGCCGTTGCCCTAAAGACGCCAATAGGCGTGATGGGAAACAATGGCAAAGAAAACCTATCTGCTGTTGCCCTAAGACGCCACTAGGCGTAATGGCCACTGACTGCTTTGACGGTCGGTGGCTAAGGACGGAAGAAGAAAAAGATAGGAATAGTTTCCTCCCCTAAGCAGTATAATTCATTTACAACGTAAATCTGAACCCTCCGACAATATTTCTCACGTTTTTAAGGCTCAGAAAAATTAACGAACACACCAGGGATTTCCCCATAAATTTACATTAGAAAATATACAGGAATAAATGGGGGGTTTCCCAATATTCTACCATTAGGAGCACACGTGTCTCTCATAACTTCACACTCTCCGATCTACTGCCAAAAAAATCCTAAAAAAACTTATGCACACATTTTACGTTTACATCGTTCTACAAAGATAATAATTAATGGCGCTACCGTTTAAACTTTAAGTTAATGTCTCCCACTGACTTAACGTACGGGCCGAGATTTCTCAAAAACCCCACTAATAAGTAAAACGATTAATAAAATAGGTACATACCAAATTATCGCGGTTTTTCCCCCAATGGAGACGATAATTGCGAAGTCTTGCGGCTGACACTTATTTTTCATAGAGAACGAATCCCCGTTTTCTGTCTCATTATATACAAGAGAAAACACCCACGCGAATTCCTCCCACGTCTATCCTAAGTTTTCACTCGGACCAATGGGAGCGCTAGGAAAAATCAATACTGGCCACCTACGCAATCCAGCGTGGCTTAAAATTGTGTCACGTCCTGTGACGGCCGCGTGTTTCCGGACTCGTGATACCGCGTGTCAGGAAATTGCGTCACATTACGAGATGGTCTCGTGCCTCTGACGCGTCATACAGGAGTGCCCGAAAATATCGATTTTCGTAAACAATGGAATCTACGGGAATCGCGAAAAATATAGGAGAGGGTAAAACTGATGCTAGAATAAAATAAACCTACCATCATAAAACGAACCCGTTTAGTTTTCCTACTCAAAATTACCAAACACGATATATTCCCATGGGAAGAACCAAGGCAAACCCATATAATTACAAAGTGAAGAGGAATGGTGAAACTCAAAACAGAATCGGGCCTGATGAAAGTCAGAATTACAGTGTAGCATCACAGTGATCAGGTACTGTTAATGAATGCTGTTATACTACCTTGTAATGTTGTATTGCCCTCAAATTAATACTTTAAGTACGCTGGAGAATGTTTGAGTAACAGTAACAAAAGATGAGCAAGAGGAAGGTAGAATGCAAGAGGGGACTGTGCCCGATTTTCAACCCTTGGCAAATTAATTGCTTTCGTATATGTCTATCTAACTATCTACCTAGTCTGATTCTAGTCTTGAGTTTGGGACGGCAAAGACAGCGAGGAAAGTAACTGTTTACCCCACCTCAACTTGATGAACCTAGTATCATTGCACTCATTGCAGCAGTATCTGCTATGAGACTCAAAGCTGCTCACCTCTCGTAAAGTCTTTCGCGTCATTCAGTAGCAGACCGTTTGAATATTTCATGAGTTCTTATAACACACCTCTCAATATGTCTCAAATCACTTATTTACTGTATGAGGAATTCGATTTTTATCAGTCTTGTTGTTATTTTTATTTATTTCTTTTTAAATTATTATCATTAATTTTTTTTTAAATTCTTTATTTGTCATTCTTTTCTTTGTTAATTTATTTTAAAAACATACTTTAATTATGATGATTATTGCCAATGTATGATGATTATTGCCAATGTATGATGATTATTGCCAATGTATGATGTTATATAGCTGGAACAGAATCAGAACTTCAAGACCTTACCTCTAGACTGGAGAAAGTAACAAGAACGTATGGGATGGAAATTAATATAGAAAAAAGCAAGAAATTGGTGAATAGCCATAAGAAACATGTTCCGACCAACATTACGTTAAATGGGCAAACGTTAGAAGAAGTTAACACCTTTAAATATCTGGGGTCCACTATATGTAGTGATGGAAGATCAATTAAAGAAATCAAGACAAGACTTGAGATGGCCTCAGCTGCCATGACAAGGCTGAATGTGATCTGTAAAAGTAACATCAGTTTTCCTGTGAAGATCAAATTATACAAATCATTTGTATTACCTATTCTCTTGTATGGGTGTGAGGGCTAGACACTCACTGCAGATACGGAGCGAAGGATTCAGGCTTTCGAGTATAAATGTTATAAAAGAATTTTGCGCATTTGCTATAAAGAGCACAAAACAAATGTCTATGTTAGAGAGAAAATAAACACTTATGCAGGCCTCCAAGAACCACTTTTGTCAGTTGTGAAACGTCGAAAGCTTGCCTGGTTTGGGCATGTAACTCGTCATGACTCCCTTTCGAAAACGATCCTCCAGGGAACAGTCGAAGGTAAACGGAGAAGAGGAAGGCAAAGAAAATCCTGGGCTGATAACATCAAGGAATGGGCAGGGCACGATTTTTCCACACTTGTACGCATTGCTGAGGATAGAGAGCAGTGGAGGACCCTGTCTGCTGATGCTTCCACCATGGTACCCCTACGACCCATGACGGGTTACGGGTTGAGATGATGATGATGTTATATTACTTTTTAATGATAAATGCCTTAAATAATGCTTAAAGTAAATGTGAGGATGAAAGGATACAGTATACATGATGACAGAGAGAGGATGGCAGAATGTCAGACGGAACTGCGTGTCCAATTCTTAACCTTTTGAAAATAAAGTCCGTTCGTTCGTTCAGATTCTAGTTCAGGCTTATCAGCAAATAGTTTTACTTCAAGTAATCGATTCCGGCCCTAATGGGAAATACTATGGATGGGTTAGCTATTCGGTTTTAAAACTGGGTTACCCTTAGACCTTTCATTTTATAAGGAATCGTAATCTTTGAAATTCTTATTACCTCAGACTGATTATATTACAGGCGATACGTAGACCTTGTCTACAAGAGTGGCCCTAAAGGAAAACTTGAGAACGTGAACTAATTAGTTCCCCTGGAAGTTCATTAGTATTATTCATTAATAAAATAAAGACAAGATATAACCAGAAGAATAATTTTCTCCTTAATCTCTTGGTACTTTACTTATTTTTTTTTATTTTTTTTTTTTCATGTGCTTTGTTGTTGAGAACGATGTATGACATCATAAATATAAATTGGCATGTTGTTCATTAGTATATGGTGGTGCTGTCATGAAATACAGAGAAGATTTAACTAGGTCAACATTTCACTTTTTTATTTCTTGCTTTGTTTTTTTCTTTTTTTTTTCATTGTTGTTGTTTTTTAATTTTTTTTTTTTTTTTTTTGCTTGATGACAAGAAGGTAAAAAAAATAATAAACATAAATGGCTATGTTAGGTCATTAAGCGTCCGATTGACAGAGTCGTTAGGGCGCTGGTCTATAGCGGCTAAGGTGCCGGGTTCAATTCACTGTATCATCACGCTCCAGTCCACCCAGCTGTAAATGGGTACCTGACTTTGCTCTTGAGATAGGGAAGGAAAAAGCAGCGAGGAAGTGAACTGGTCACCCCATCTCTCAATGCTGGACCTAGTACAGTGAAGTCTCTAACACTTCTCTCCCCTACAGCAGTACCTGCTACAGGACTAAATTGTTTATGTTAAGTCATTATAATAGTTCTTAATGACATGAAGAGAAGATTTAACCAGTAGAGCCTGTTCCTTCTTCATGTCGCAGCCACTCGTTAGAAATATAAAACTAACATCAGGGCCGGATTAAGGCCAACTGATACCCTAAGCACAGCCCCTCCCACCTCCCGGCACTTCCATTGTTTAACTGACAAGACATTAAGACTCAATAAATGCTGAAGAGACTGAAAATTCAATTTTATTCCTGGCCAGACTCCACTGAAATTCCTGCAGAAAAACGTTTGTAAGACAGGCAAACATACTGAACTCTAGGTCTACGTCTGACACGTTCAGTCACTCACCATACCAAAGAAAAGTTTTTTTTTTTTTTAACAATTTGGATTAAAGTCGAACACGACAGATATTGAAAATTACAAAAAATTCGACTAAAGACGACTGTGGCAGTGAAAGATATGCGAGTTAAGGGCATGATAGGTAGAGGGAAAATTATGTGGTGCCCCTCTTCCCTTGGTGCCCTAAGGACGTGCTTATTTTGATTAATGGTTAATCCAGCACTGTGGTTTGGCCATGTCTGCAGAATGGGAGAAGATCGGCTACCACGACAAGCATCGGAAACAAAGAGCCAGGGATCCAGACCTCCAGGACGACCCAGAGTCCGCTGGGAGGACAACATTAGACAATCTTTGAAGGACCGAGGACTAGAATGGAACCAGGCCAGGAAGAAGACAGCTGATAGAATAGTCTGGCGCTCTCTCTTCCAAACCTCTACACCTCACGGTAGAAGAGGAACGACTAAGTAAGTAAGTAAGTTAATCCAGCACTGACTAACACAAAAGAAACAGAGGTGACCGGTAAATCGAACCTAGGACAATCCGAACGGCGCTGTAGCTTCGCTACGGGAGTGAATCGTGACAAACCAAACCGCCATCTCAGCACATCAAATAGTGCTTTGTGGACAGTGGTCATTGTCGCGACCCCTCCACATAACTATAGAATATATGACCGGGAGACGACCCCGACTAATTATAGAAGCAGTTACTTCTATAACTTTCCTATTCACCAGCAAGGGCCAGATAACACAAGACAAAGACTGCACTACAGTGTCCGGTAAATTATAGCAGAATGTGAGCAGTACAGAATAATTAATACTTCTTTATAGTAGCATATGTATGAACATAGAAAAAAAGGGGAAATGAGAAGCCTATGAACATTATCATAAACACAAATGGGTATGCTATCATGGTTCTTTCATGAAATAAAGAAATTATTTAACTAGGAGAATCTTTTCCTTCTTCATTTATTGGAACTTACTTTTTTATTTTTGCTTGATGGCAGTGAAAGAAGACAACTTTCGCAAGCCTGACCCATGAAGAGGGTTCCGTTTATCGATACATTGAGTGCTTCATATCTAGAAGCTTACTACTCCAGTATAAGATAAAATCAAGTGATAATTGAATAGACTGACAGTATGGCCTTCACGAACTATTCGGAGGAGAAACTTAATGTAATGAGAAAAGCCTAAAACAGACATAGAAGTACAACCTGAAGCAGACATCCTTGGAAAAAAGCAGCTGGAAATCTTTGGCGACATAATATATCTTCACTGTCACAAAATGTTTGGAGTCGGGGACGCAATGAAAAGTAACACACCACAAATTTATTTTCAACTTAAAGGTTACTTTCACAATTGCCTCCAGCTGGCTGTAAAATAGGTGTGAAGTTCAAAGGCAACCAAGGTTGGAGTGGGGTCAAGTCTCTGCTCAAGACAACTGGAGGCTGACACTTAGGAGTCATGACCCAAGTGGGCCCGCCCCCTTCAAGTGTAAAGGAGATTAATGGGCCGAAACACTTGTCCGACAGAGGGACTCCTGATGACAGAATTGCCTCAAGTTGTATCGTTCTGTGTAGAGTTTCCTATTGTGTGGTTAGCGAAGCAAACAGAAGATGAAAACAAAGAATAAAGAGGAGTTATTGCACATTCGATTACATAAATTATTTATTTGTACGGACTAATCTTGTACAGAATCTTGTACAGAATCTTGTACAGAATCTTGTACAGAATCTTGTACAGAAGTTCTCCCACTGACGCTTTTGTTGAGATATAATCTACGGCAGTGGTAGGCAACCCAGCAGTTGCGGGGATCTAGTTGAGAAATACTGAGCTCTCTACTGATCTACCGTGATAGAATAATGGCTAAAGAGTTCGGCACAAAATCGGTTTCAATTTTAGAATGAACAGTCTGTCGGCCTGACTTTCAGTGATATAATTACTAGCTGTCTTGGAGGAATTTTTAATATGTCCGAAATGTCCTATGCGCAAAAATTCGTCCATTCTCCCACTTCGTCACCTAAAGGTTTACACAATCATCCCGCGTAATCTAGCTGTCGATCCCGGTGGACCGGTTGCCTGCTCTTTGAAGTCTGAACAACAAAACATTCACCTCATGAAAACCATGAGCCGTGGAGCAAGTGCTGAGACATAATAATAATTTCTGACAGTAAAGTACACGATATAACCCATTAAATTACAACCACTTGAGTACAAACCTACAATTGTGTACAGAGGTGAGTTCCCACTATGGCAGCTGTTGATTGTAGTATTATTGATTTATCTTTGAAAGCGCAATACAATTTAATTTTGTCCGTATTTTGATACCAGTAACAGCATACGATTGGCAGAGCACTGGCCTCTCACGGCAAAGGTTCCGGGTTTGAAACACGGTGTCATTCTCTCCAATTTACCGAGCTGTGAATGGGTTCCTTACTCTGTTCTGTGAGAGAGAAACTGAGATCTTGAAAGCGAACAGTACTAGTTCTTGGCATATCTGAATATATATTTACCTGCGCAGGTAAGCAAATATCTTAAACGAAATAACTTAGAAACTAGATGAGCCTAAAAGACTAAAAGAATAATGTAAATAAAAGGCCATTAATATGTTAAAAATTAATAATAATTTCATGCTTTATAAATGATTAATATACCTTAATGATTTTATACTTCTTCATATAAGATATTAATGTCATTATTTCATGCTTCTCTTCACATAAGTTTATATTATGATCTTCATGCTCTTATTGTAAAAGAGAATGTTTGATGATTGGTTGTATAATACTATTGATTTCATTATTTACAATTAATGGAAAAGAATTTCAATGAAGGAAAGCACAGAAAACATAATGCGATTACTATCGTCAGTCTTGCGTGACTCTCGGCTGAATTGAATGGTGTGTGTGTGTAAACGACATGACAAGGTAAACAATGGAAGGACAAACCAACAAGCGACTGAACGATTTCTGAGACATATAAACGGACTCTGCTTTCCATAATTACGAGACCTGAAAAGTTTTCAGAAAAAGAGAAGTCAAGTCAATATGAGGTTGTGTAAATTCATTTAAATAATTAACGTAACTACAGTGTTATTCTTGTCAGTCCTGTAACTGTTATTTTTTATTCAGAATTGACATCATTGCACTCAAGGCAAACCCATAGGTGCTCAGTCTCCCTCAGCAAACGTCAAAGGGTATGAATGCTAATTGTTCCTGTTGCGCGCTGGTTGTACATTCGTCAGATGCATCTTCTACTGCGTTCATGTCTGCCAATCTTACGCCTAAAGCCAAACTCCAGCAGTCTTAGCCTTGATGATTCATCGATTGCAGTGTCATTCTCAAATAGGCGATCATTAATTGTCCTCAGTATCTCTCCCTTGTCCATATAGAATGCACCTACTTAACATATAGGTGCTCTTGAAGCTAGTCTATCAGCTCTTTCATTGCCGCGCACCCCTGCATGACCAGGACAGTAGATCCACATCAGTTCTTGCAGATTCGAGGTTTCTATGGAGGTTTTCCATTCATTCCGTAGCCATCCATTTTGGATCTTCCGAAGCAAGGACTGTGAGTCTGACACATTAACTGCCCTTGTTAATGAAGTTTCAGACACCCACCTTAAACCCGGAGTAGCTGCTTCTAACTCCATTCTCATGCTTGAAGTTGTTGTCATGTAAACCCGCTATGTTCAGCGATGATCCTGCTCTTAACTCTAGCCGAGAAGCACTATCCTGATTTCTCACCACGGACTACAGACCCCTAAGTGTACACAATAGCATTATCCCCGGCATTATCATTTATCAGTTAATCAATTTCCAGTTCTGCTTTCCCATTGCTCTAAGCTCTGCATTTTCTGCCAAGGCTGATAATGTCCTATTAGTAGGTCGTCAGGTTCTCGCCTGACTTATTTCATTTCCCCCCTTGAACTAGCCAGTTAGCTAAAGACGCTGTCGTGCAGATATCAGGAAGAGTGCTAGCCCATCAGCCTAGTTCCTTGTAGCCAGAGGAAGTCAAAAGCACCCCTTCCCCAATCTACTCTATTCTACCAGCCAAGACCATAATGAACAGGCACTAGTAAAAGAGATTGAACAAGTTGTGACAGAATTGACCGTTCTCTTTTCTTGATTTTCTCTTCTCTCCGTCATTATTGATCTACTTCTCATTTTACGTACTGAAACCCTGTGCGCCATTCATTTGTTTACACTGTCTTCCTTTAATTTATGTAATGCCTGGGTTTAATTGGCCATCTCTTGTGAGATTAGACACAGGTAGGGCAAAATTGGCCTCAAGTCATGCTTATCAATTTCGTGTAGTGATACCAGATGTTATAGGAAGATAACGACAGTGAATGACAGCGCCCGGATTAATACGTAAACAAAGCGGAGATGAGTTTATCCTATCGCTTATACGGCTATTGTTATCCCCGACGTTCAATCTGGGAAAATACATAACAAACCGTAGGTGTAGACATGGTCAACCAAGTAATTGACAGAACCGAGATTTGTTGTAGACAATAGTTACGATAAGTTATCAATCTGGAAATATATTATCAATGATAGATCTATGAAGTGGTGAGTGTAAACATGATAAATATTAACTAAAGAGACTATGTCTTATATGGGAGTGACTTTTTAAAAAATCACATCTTAAACGTCTCGCAATAATTTTCCATGAAAGGGTAGTGGGGATAAACTCTACCAAAATACGTAAATTGATTGCTATTGGTTTGGTTTTTGAGATGTTAAAATACAACATTTCTGATTGGAGCTTTGTCATTGTCACATATCTGTTTTCGCTCTCTTTCCTCTCTGGCAGTATTGATCTACCTTTATTGTGCGTAATATTTATGTGCGCTATTCGATTATTGGCACATTCTATTTTCCTACCTTCGACAGTATTTGGTATTTTTGTGTCAATGTTTACACTTCTTCCATTCATACGTGTCGTGTTTGCCTGCTCATCGCGGAGATGAGTCACATGTAAACTCAGATTGACAACCAGCCATTTTTTTGTAATGACACACGGTGTTTGTTTGCATAGGGAGTGCCGGTCAATTATCGATCTGGTGGCATATTACAGCCACACTTAATACGTCGGAAATGCGGTAATAAACTTCCGGAGAGGCTTGTTATAAGCAAGATAAATGCAAGAAGGTGCAGTGGTAATCGTTACTGAGAATTGACGGAAATACCAATTCCATATATGGAGAGTGACAGTTTGAATTTTACAAATGGATGAGTCATGCAGAAAAGTCCAAGAGGAAACTTATCATATTATGCGCTTTCGAATGCTATTGGCTAGCAGTTTAGAGGCTACAATACATTCACGTTGATTTGAAGTTTAGTCGAAAACGCAAGGTGTAAATGTGAGCAGGAAAGCTGCAACATAACGTAGAAGATTTTAGACATACAACACTACATTCCAGAATCATCAAAGCAGACAGCTCGGACTGAAGCCAGGAAAGATGATTTCATCAAATGTATTTATTTACTATCCTTTGTAATAAGTGTATGTATATTTAAACATACCGAACCAGGCACAAGCCACTTGTTTCTGTCCAGTCGAAATTTTCCCAGTAAATTAACCAAAAGAATGGTGATTTTCATCATATCCCCTGAGTTAAATGATATACGCTCACGGAGAGTAAAAATTCAGAGAAAAGAATCGGTTGACTGTGACAGATTAATATCAGTAAAAGAAAGACTTAGCAGTGGAATTTGTTCGTTTATTCCCTCTAAAATTTGTGGTACGAGTTTACTGGACCATTTGAGGTACGATTCTACGATACCAGCTGTACTGGTCTTCTGTGGTTCAAAGCTTGCGATCGACACTTGAAACCCACATTCAACGGGTTGTGAAGATACCTGCCTTGGCCAGGAGACGTGCCCTCGCCACAGAGACGAATTGACGGAAACAGCATAATCAAAACACCACCAGTTTTGACGCTAATGGGTATTTTTAGCAGGCCAATGCAATAGAACGTATTGATCTATATTCTACATCTACGTAAACTTTCTGAAGCCGATATCAGTTTCAATGACGAAATCTATTTTTAGTAATCACCAGTTCATATTTATTTACATTTGTTCCAAAGTAATTGATCATTAAATTTGTTATACTTTGTTTTGTTTTTTTTTCTGTTTGTTTGTTTGTTTTTACAAATTCATAGTTTATTTAGCTATTACAGAGACAAGTGCATACGGGTGAATTAGCATCTTTAATATATCTATACTTATATCTATAGAGCCAAATAATAATTAGAATTTTACTGTTAATTCAGTTGGCGACTTGAACGAGCTAAATTACATTATATAATACCTCTTCACAAAAGTTGTCGGGCAGCTAAAAGTTAACATCGCTAAGACACATTCAGAATTGTTCTTGACTTCTGAAATATCTTGTGGATACTCCCTCAAGGTAGAAGCTACATCATCCTTCTATCTGCATCTCTGCCAAGAGTAATCTTGTGCGAAGGTAGACACCTTTGAAGACCCGCATTAGATACTGTAGGTTTTGATCATTGTTGGACCATCACTACAGAGAAAAGGGGAGGCAACCCGTGACAGTCATATAGTAGCAACATGGATGCGTAGGCCGAATGTTGCTTACAATCTAGTATATTCTGAGACTACGGTACTGCTAATTCAACTCGTCTAGACGACAGTCAGACAAGCCAGGATAAGGAATAGTATTTTACTCAGGACCTTGCATCTGAGCATCCTCTGGACTTACACAGTAAGAAACCTCTACATTTACTAACATGGAAAGCCTGGAATCCTAGGAACCGGAACGCGAAGTCATAGTGGGATTCTATTATAAAGTAATACCCCAGACCAGGTGTAAGAGGCATCTTAATCAAGTTGCCGAAACTATTTCAGTGAGCCAGAAGTCTGTATTGCCCAAAGTTATTTGGGGTAAGTTGTACATTTTATCATTCTATATTTTGAAATATTAACATGTGAAAATTTCTAGTGGATGTCCAAGTTCATACGAGGCTGGCAACCTCAGCATATAGAATGATGGTTTCATGAACCACCACTGCAAGACCTGGTGACTGCTTCATGCAGGTTTCTCATAGAAAACAAAACGCAGAGGTAGTCTCAAGCTCCATGTGAAGCAGGAAGTGGATGATGACAGAAATAATGTACATAATTATTATATTAACCTTTTCAAGCAGTGCATATGTATATGTAAACATTTTTATATAAATGCAATGGGTGTTTTCCGCTCACTTGGATTAACATTAATGCTCAGAGGGAGTAAAGTTCTGAAGTAGATGGGATGGTGGAATGAAAAAAAAAAAGGGGGGGGGCCATCCGATTTTCCTATCAGGGAACCCAATACTCAGGAGGGTATGTGTTTCTGTCTCATTTTATGATACTAGTCAGTGGTACCAATTGGTGGTACTAGTCTGTGGAACACATGTGGCATAAGTGACCTTCAATCAAAGCTAGACGCCAACATCAGACGAGTTTTAAAGACGCTGGACCATTATCGTAATTACCCCACGATAGCACGAGGGACTGTTGCTGCCACAAGACTTGACCAGTGACGAGAGCGAACCAGTCTATAAAGAACCAACACCGGCTGCAGCAGAAGACTACCGACACCGTACTAGCAACTAAGTACCCACTTAAAGCTGCCAAATGAATTCTTAAAACGAACATTTCAAACCAAATCATCACCTGTGATAAATCTTTCAAGGAATATTTCCTATGGCACCCCATATTTATTTTACATTGTTAACTACATTGATTATTAAATTTGTTATTTGTATATACACATTGATTGTTGATTTAATCATTTTTGAGTGAACTGCACCCGTATGTCTCAGTCATTTTAAATACCAGCAAACAGCGATTTTAAAATAATATTTTATTGAATTAAATCAGTTGGGGGCTCATCAAACGAGCAAAATTCTTTCTCCTCAAAGAAGGTCTGGGCAGACAAAAAAGATTATTACGGCCTGGATAATATGAGCTGTAGTACTTGATCTCTTAAATTCCTATGAGTTTCGCTAGAACTGAAGCATCATTCTTCAGTTCAAATCTCTGCCGAGAGTAATCTTGAGCGAAAGGTAAATACTTTTAAGACCCTCGTAAGATACTCTGAATTTTGGCCATTGATGGACCAACACTGCACAGCACGTAGATAAATCACGTGACACTCGTCTACTCTCGTTTAGTCGTATTAAAACATCACCGAAACTCGAACTCTACTGGCTAGTAACTAACAGATCCAGAGCTAGCCAATGATTAAAGACTTTAATTCTGAAACTTTGTCCTAAACGGACAAAGACAGCATCATTTTTTTTTTCTTAAAGAGAACGTAGAACTTTAAATGTATGTCTTGGTAACGGTTAACACTGGTTTTCCTTTTATGTTAATAACGATACATGTTTAATTCCTGCATTAAATGTCACCATATATTTTACCATTTACTTTAAACCTTGGAGATGTATTGTGAATTATAGTTTTTGTCCAGAATACTAAATTACTAACATCTACTCCATCTTTCTGTGTATCAGCTATTTAAAAACTACTGTATCTACTTTGGTTCTATATCGACAGTGAGTGGGTGAGTGTAACAAAGGCAAGTGTCACCAGAATTAATTACCAGAGTACTTCCCTAACAGTGTGTAGCATACCTGTCACTTTCTGTAACCCTTTTACACGTCTCTTCAACACAATAGTGTCCCCCTGTCTTATGTTAGTCTATCTGGAGCGAAATCTGAGCCTGTCCACCTCCTATAGACTAAAATCTTGACGTGGTATACAACTGAACATCTTCAGTCATCGAAATCACTACTTTCTCTACCTGCATGCGACAACCATAAAGAAGCAAAAACCTCAACAGACAATAGTAAATTCCAAGTTAGGAAAGAAAAGCCTGCTGGAACTGACAAAGACAAAAAAGACATAATTTAAGCAGGATAATCTTTCATTTTCTTCCTACTTTTTAAATTTGTGTTTGTTTTGTGTGACTTTCTCGAGTTTAAAAACAAAACCCATCCATCATCGTCTCACTAAACAACATCAAAACCTCGTTCGATTACGCTTTCAGCGAATACGATATTCTGTCCCTTGAGACACGTGGATTAATTAAATCGAGTGGAGGCATTTCTGTAAATCTATTTCCTCCACGATACAGATAAGTAATAGGTAATGAATAATTCACGAAAACAGTTCGGGAGACAGAGTATAGTAGAATAGACCAGAGGTTTTTTGTTTTGTTTTCTTGTTTTTGTTTTTTAATCTTGTTCCTGTCATACTCATGCATAAGTAATGATGCGTACTTGTCGGCTGGTCAGATGGCTAGAGACATTTCACTGAAGTGGAGACATTAGTGGTACCAAAGAAAACCGAGTAATCTTGTGAAGATAAGCGCCGAATGGCAGAGCGGATAAAGAGCTTCTTTCTCGTGGCAAAGTTATCGGGTTTGTTGTGTAACAGCATAGTAATAACTGAGAATATTGTGGTTAGGGAATAGGAAGGTGTATGGGTTATTTATTGTAGTGATCTTGTTGTGTTCACTGGTGTGAATGCGGTATGCGTGATGTTTGGCAGAACGAGATCTGGTTACTGTTCTCGTGTTTTAGGTGTAAGTGAGTGAGCTAACAGTGAGTTGGTTGGGATGGTAGAGTTTGGGAGTCGGCTGAGAGATTCGGATGTGTAATGATGTGTTTTCAAGTAAAGTTGTGAATATTGTAGAAAGGAGCCGTTTCTGTGTGATTCGGACATGTTGTGATTTAGATCAAGTGCTCTAGTGATATATGAGAGCCGAGATGAGTATTTGAGTATGGGCATGAGTGTAGAGGCGTAGATACACCACCCATAGTTTCTGGTTCAAGTTTGACTGACCAGAAGTGATTGTTGTTGCTGTAGACGTACTGTGAATCTCATCACTTGTTTCGTCAAATAAATTGTGGTGCTGTTGTAAACAGCGTGTTATTCGATGACTTATGCATGTTCCCGTATCAGTGTACTGTGTTGAAATTTATCCTAACAGAGCCTATGAACCCGGGCATACGGTGGGTGTTAAACATCAAACAACACCATCGTAACAGGGTTTAAAACCTGTTAGCGTCTTGCTCCAGTCTACTCAGCTGTAAATGGACACTTAGCGCTGCATTTGAGTTAGAGAACGTAAAGGAAACCCGGGTAGTTCTGAGGGGGGTGGGGTGGGGGTGGGGGGGGTCTCAGGTGAGAAAAAGAAAGGATATGACTACTGCTACCTTCAAACAAGGCGACTAATATAAAATTGTGCGTGAGGCTGGCAACAGTATCGTGTCAAATACATTTCTACAGAAACCACCGACGCAAGAGTGTGTACATTTGGTGCAGGCTTCCTACGAAAGGGACCAGCTGCACTTGTGGCTCCATGCTCCATAAGGAGCGAACAGGAAAATGATGAGGATGGCAAAGATAGTGAGGAGGAAAATCGATCACTCCCACCTCATATAACTTAGACCTATTGAGGGTGTAGTCTGTGACACTTACTTCCCATTCAGCTGTATAATCTCAGACTGTTGCTGTTGGAGCCGGGGATGAGTGGAAGACTCTGGCGATGGATGAGGTACACAATGAGAATGCCTGTTGAAAGCCTTACAAGGTAGTTCTTCTTCTGGAAATTCCAGGGTAGGAGAGGTAGAGGGAAACATAATAAAATAGGAAGAAGTGAACTATTGACTGACATGAATTGGATAAAGAAGACGTAGACAGACCTTGAGCAAATGGCACTGAACATGTGGACCTGGCACTGAACATGTGGACCTGGCACTGAACATGTGGACGTGGCAATGAACATGTGGACGTGGCACTAAACATGTGGACGTGGCACTGAACATGTGGACCTGGCACTGAACATGTGGACCTGGCACTGAACATGTGGACGTAGCACTGAACATGTGGAAGTGGCACTGAACATGTGGACCTGGCACTGAACATGTGGACCTGGCACTGAACATGTGGACCTGGCACTGAACATGTGGACATGGCACTGAACATGTGGACGTGGCACTGAACATGTGGACCTGGCACTGAACATGTGGACCTGGCACAAATTTGTTGAATTGTTATGCTCCGCGGGGAGTTATGGGTTAATGATGACTATAATGAATGATATTCTCATGATGACTATAATGAATGATATTCTCATGATGACTATAATGAATGATATTCTCATGATGACTATAATGAATGATATTCTCATGATGACTATAATGAATGATATTCTCATGATGACTATAATGAATGATATTCTCATGTTGACTATAATGAATGATATTCTCATGATGACTATAATGAATGATATTCTCATGATGACTATAATGAATGATATTCTCATGGCCCGTGTAGTTCACCTGGATCTCTGGGAAAACAAATAAAAAACAGGACGTTTGCTTCCTACAAGGGGTGTCGCAAGAGGTGACGATTAATGAGGTTTTGCTGTTACATAAAATAAAAGGTAAGTAAGTGGATAATTACTGCATTACAAGGACTTTTATGTTTGGACATTCCCCATAATATAACCTTGTGTCTAGGACAAACGAAGTGCGCCTCGCCAAAACCAGGTAAAACTTATATTTAAGGAAAAAAAACTGCTACATAAAGTAGACAGCAATGTAAGTAGATAAGTTTTACATAAAGTAGGCCACAATGTAAGTAGATAAGTATTACATAAAGTAGACCACAATGTAAGTAGATAAGTTTTACATAAAGTAGACCACAATGTAAGTAGATAAGTTTTACATAAAGTAGGCCACAATGTAAGTAGATAAGTATTACATAAAGTTCAAGGAAAAATAAGAAGACAATCACTATATAAAGTAGGATTAAAGAAAATAGATAATTATTATATTGTGACAGAATGTGGCAACCGCTCTCGATCTGTTTCACTACGGCAGTATTAGTTACATTTTTTGTACTGATTTTTATTGCGTGCTTTCAATTGTCGCACTTTTATTCTTTCTTTCTCTGCTAGGTGTAGCAGATATTTGGTATTTCATTCTTACACTCCTCACAGCGATCGTCGTCATGTCTGTGTGTTTACCTGTCTATTCATGCGAATAGAATAGACGGTGATGCAAGGTTGACCGACAGAAATCCTACTGTACCACAAGGGTGTAACTGTTTTCGCACGTAAATGGCCAAGCGAGTTTACTTAGCGATGACATGGCTCGTGTGACCGACTAATTATTGTCGTGATAAGACACAACACAGATGGTCAAACAGGAGTTTTTGTGTTTGCACAAAAAGCGCCGGTCAAGAATCGACCAGGTGGGATGACAGACACACCTGAGCGGAAATAATGTAATATTTCCTGGTAGATGTAAGAAGTTATATGTAATCATTGACGACAATATTTGAATGTTACGATTGCCATATATGGGAAACGTGACCTTTACATCATGTTCAAAATTTTCCCATGTTGGAAAAATTTTTAATTTCCCCACGGGACATGCATGTTTGAAAACGATAGGCTTTTTACTTAGCTTCGTAACAAACACATGTGTTGGAAGACAGGGAATTTAACCTGACTATTTTTGCAGTCTCTTTCACTGTGAAAATTTACTGTGAGATTCACGCTTGCCAAGACGACACCAGACCTTGCCAGAGTTAGAATTCAGAATTCCTTTTATCAGGCCGGACTTTTTCTTGGAGAATCTTGACGGACTTACAAAAACAGCCGAGGAAATCTGTATCATTTTAATAAGGAAACCGGGACTGAGGAAACTTAAAACACACGGAGTCATAGAGGGAGTTATCTTATTAAAGAAACAACCTCCCAGACGCGTGTAAGAGGCCGATTCAAGTCTCTTTTATTCATCTGAGCAAAAATGTCTGTGAGCCATGATTGGCTTATTGGTGGTATCAGCAGAAAGTACTATCTCTGGAACAAGAACGGACAAGTGGCCTAAGTTTTAAGACGAGGGACCAACTTTGTAGACTCTCCTTGACATTTCTGGGAAACGAGCTACACCCAACAACCTTGACCAGCGACGAGCGTGAGCAGTGTTAAAGGAACCCATCAGCGGGAGCAGAAACTACTGTTGGCAGCTAAGTACAAAATATACGCTGCCAAAGTGAACTTTCTTTCATCGAATCTACTATCAATCAATGATGAAACTTTTGTTCTAAACTATTCAATTATTTTCAAACTGTTAAAACTTAAGTGATTATTAAATTTTGTTATTTGTAATTTACAAATTTAACTTCGATTTAATCATTTTAAAGTTACTGCATGTTTTTCTCAGTCAATTTACTACATACACTCTAAACAGAGCTATACCAGAATAATAAGAATTCTACTGATGTATTAGGATTTTTCGGACACTCTGTAAAGCTATCTTCCTGTTTCCACTATGTCATACTGAGAATAGATGCTCACTATATGTTTACTGGGGTTGGGGGGGGGGGGATGGGCCAATCCAGTGGTGGCTCCAATGCGTTTAGGCTGAACGGGAAACCTCTAAATTATTGTGTAGGCACAACGTGTTTGTGTGAGCACGGGAGTGTATATCACAATAAGGATTTAAGATAACAATATCGTTCACAGCAAAAGCAGAACAGGTTTTCCGTCGTTAAGGTTGCATTAACACAAAAATAATATTTA
>JAMPIV010015571.1:0-122652 GCA_024509875.1 Oreohelix idahoensis
TATTCGTCACTCCCGTGGTTATGTTCATTCTCCTCACCGTAGTCCCTCCCCTCCGCCTCCACCTCCACCTGTCACACCTCCATCCCGTAGATTACGCATTCCCCCCCGTTGTCCACCTACCATTCCACAGCCTCCACCACGAAGCTCTGTCCCGTCCACTCCTGTTGTCCATGCCATTGTCCCTACTTCCCAACCTATACAGCACGATCCTCGCCTGTCATCGCAAGACATCGTAAGATTGGAAGCGATGAATATTGTCGCGAAGTTGTTTACGAATTGAATTTTAGTTCCAGTTATTGTTCCACTAACATATGTGATTTAACTATTTGCCATTTCTCCATTGAGTACCTTAGTCCGTTGATTGCCATGTTTCCAATCCTTGCATTATTTCCGGTTATTGTTATACCGGTACAGTCATTTTTATTATTGAGACTTACCCATGTTTCCCATACCTTATCACCAAGTTTCGTGGTTCCATTTTCATTTTGTTCCATTATTTTATTTTATCACCCACTTCAGTTGAAGTGTAGGGTGATAGCCATATTTTATGGGCACCCGCCATTTTTGTTTCCAGTTCTCCTTTGCGACGTTAACTCGCTTGTCATGATGTATTATGTTTTATAATGTATTTTGAGAGATATTTGATAACTATCGACCCATAAAAGCGGTTTGCTAGTTGGTTGATGATTGTTCAGTTCCATTACTGTTATATTTTTGCCCATTATTATTGCTAATGGTTCCTACCATGTCATCCCCTGTCATTACATATGTGCATTAATTATGTCCATCAGTCCCTACTTATGTCCCTTGATTATGTCCATCAGTCCCTACTTATGTCCCTTGATTATGTCCATCAGTCCCTACTTAAATACCTTAACTATGTCCCCACCACTTACAATTAATTCTTGAAATGTTAATTGAGTCATCCATCATTCCATATATTGATTGTTGTATTCCATCCGACATGATTTCTGGTGGGATACCTGAACCCCGATATTTTTTTTAGGGATTAATCATTTTTTTAGGGACTTGTTGCTGACACTTGTTGCTGAGTTATTTGCCGGTTGAAGATCATGCACTGAGTATGGTTACTTTAGTGATCTTTTGTTAATCGTGCTTTGTTTATTATTACGCGAATTAGGGTGAAGGTGTTCATACAACTCAGTAGCATGGTATGAAGAAGTAGTTCATGTAACTTGAACTCAGCAACATTAATGAAGTAATTAATGCCTTCAGATTGAGTCCGTAATATTTAATCACATGTACACACAGGATGATCATTTCAAATAGGAACAGAACATAAGTCCTTATAAGTCATGCATAAATTAATCAATAACGTAGACTGCTGGTTTACGTGTCAATGTCCGTTTAAGGATACAATGCAGTATTGTCGTCAGAACATCACAGCTATATGCACGCGCAGCTAGACATGGCTACCTGCCGACAGTGAGACTGCGAGTCTGAATCTTTCATACGAATTTGACGATTATTCTCCTCCTTCTGAGAATTCTAGTTAAATACTAACCTCCATAAATTTTCCTCTCATATAGAGTTCTAGGACTGACCCTGATCCATCAAAAATGCACATAAAATGGCTATATCATGCCATTGAATTGGAAGGTTAGAAAAACGCAGCTATTCAGCTTGGCGGTCAAGTAACAAAGGGTAGCGTCTCCTAGTTACCGACTGTGTCCTAAACAACGCTAGACACGTCATAATCGATCGTGTATGGAGCGTTCAATAATTGAAACATCTATCGCAATATATTAAATGTCTTAACCTTTACAATTGCACGTCTGGTAACCTTTAGCAGACGGCGTTAATATCATATACCGTAACAATTCCCTGTACACCGGGGGAAAAAAAAATCGATAGATTTTTTTTCAAGATCTATCCGACTTAACAATTTTTCAAAAAAAAAAAAATTAACACAATCGTGACATATGGCCGACGATGTTCCGAGTAGAACCGTGTCGCGGTCATGTCAACTAACTATTTGTCATAGTCATCTAACATTAATCACATTATATATCAATATTATACATATTATTATATCAACTAAATAAATGTCTAATGTCAATAGTGAATGATAGAATTAAATTAAAGTAAGGTCTGTCGTATTAGTATGTCATATAGGAATTAATTTGACTAATTAAAATTAAATTAATTAATTAAACTAAGAGTTAAATTATTAAGGTTCTAATGTAACGCGATGTTATGAGAGAAGAAAAGACAAAATAAGTGAGAAGAAATAGAAAGAAATTCGAATATAAGTTTAACTTAATTGGGTGTGTTAAGTGTTAGTGAATAATAACTGTCTAATTTAACTAACTAAATAATGTATAGGTACATTAAAAAAAAAATATTAATCTAATACTTGTGTGAGATTTATTTTCTCTTTTCATAATTTCTTCTTTTTATATTTCGTTCTCTTTTTTTTTTTTTTTGTTCTTTCATTTCATTTTTTTCTCACATTTCATTTTATTGATAATAATTCAATTAAGAAGTTAAGTTAACTAATTAATTAGTATAGGATATGATGATCCATCCGTAGTCTTGATCCTGATGAATTCTTTTAGGCAAAAATGTTCAAACGTTTACGTTGGAAAGAAATGTCATTTATCCCAGCATCCAAGAATTAAGTGCACATAGGATAATAAGTTCGACTTGTCGTCAGATATTGTTCCATGATTGTTCAACGAATATTCATATATCGTGTATGGACGTTAGACGAAGTTTCAATGACAATATGTATACCTTGATTGTCTTTTAGTTCAATTCTGTGATGCATATAGTGTTTATAAAGTTTAAATTGAAGGCAAGGTTAGTTCCCTATAGTTGATATGTTTTAGGAATGTTAATGTTGATTATTCGTCGTCAATAGGATTACGTGACAACGCATCCGCCACAATGTTTTCAGTGCCAGGAATATGTTCAATGGAGAATTCAAATGGCTGTAGGATGATTGCATATCTGGCGAGTTTTTGGCTCTTATGGTTAGATCGACGCAAAGATGCTACAGCACGTTGGTCCGTCTGTATGGTGAAGGGAGCACCAAGCAGGAACTTTTCAAGTTTAGTTATTGCCCATATCACAGATAAAAGTTCCTTGTCCACTGTGGAATACTTTGTTTCTGCCGGCTTTAGCTTTCTTGAAATATATAAGGTAGGATGTAGAATGCCATCATGGTTCTGGAGCAGGCATGCACCAATGCCGTAGTTACTAGCATCTGTTCGTAAGAAAAATCTTTTGGAAGCATCGGGAAGTCTTAAAATTGGTTCATGCGAGAACAAATTTATAATTTTGTTGAAAGTTTCATTGCATGTACCAGTCCATGTCACCTTCACCGGCATGTCTTTTTTTAACAATGAAGACAATACAGCCGTGATGGATGACAAGTTTGGTATGAATCTACTGTAATATTGAACAAGTCCTAACAAACTCCTGACCTGTTTCTTCGTCTGAGGAACTGCTATGTTTAGAATTTTGGAGACTGTACTAGGTAACGTTCGGATATATCCCGATCCAATGATATGTCCCAAAAAGGTTATCTCATTACACGCGATTTGCACCTTTGTAGGTTTAGCAGTTAGATGATAATTCCTTAGAGTGTCGAAAACATATCTAAGTCCCGAAACATGTTCCTCAAACGACGAACTAAACAAGCATATGTCGTCAATATATGTAATAACGTCTGGTCTACCTGATAAAATTTGTCGCATCAGGCGAATGAAGGTAGCTGGCGCATTAACAAGCCCAAAAGGCATCACATTCCACTGGTATAGACCTTGTGGAGTGGAAAATGCGGTGTAGTACTTAGCCTTTTCGGTCAGTGGTATCTGCCAATAACCTTTAGTTAAGTCTATCTTACTAAATATAGTTGCGTTGGATAGACGTTGCAGTAAGTCGTCGATAAGTGGATGTGGTTCGCTGTCAACTATAGTCTTAGCATTTAATTTTCTATAATCAACACATAGTCTGATGTTATTGTCCTTCTTCCGGACAATCACTAATGGAGAAGAGAATGGCGAATTACTAGTCTCAGTGATTCCCAGAGACAACATCTGTTCAAGTTCCTTAGTAGTTTTAGCAAGGAAATGTAAAGGAACCGAATAGGGATGTACACGAATAGGTGTATCATCATTGAGAGTAATGTCATGACTGATAGCCGATGTGCGACCCGGGACGTCGGTCAACACATCTGGATAAGATTGTAATAGATTAGCAATCTGTAGACGCTGTTGCGGTGTAACCGTTGAAGAGATGGTTACATCCCGCCAAGATTCAGTAGGTTGAACTACTGGTACCGGTAACGGTAACTGTACCTCAGGAAAAGAAGATTCTTCTTCCTGGATGACAGATAAGTTAGAATAATAACAAGTAGATACTGTGGTGTCATCTAGTTCATGAAAAATTGACTGCAAATGTTCAGGACGTGTATGAAATTGTTTGAGCATGTTAATATGAAATATCTTTTTGTGTCCCTTGATATCTAAGACGTAATCAACGTCGGAAATTTTATCAATGACTTTGTAAGGACCATTCCAAGATATCAATAATTTATTGTTATTGTGAGGAAGTAACACATAAGCCTCGTCGCCTGGGAATAATTGGCGTAATCGTCGAGACCTATTTTGTAGAGATCGAGCCTTAGCTTTTGCAGCCTCAGAAGAAGCTGTTGCCAACTGGCAAGACTCAATAATGTTCTTCCGAAGATTAATCACGTACTCGTAAGATGACTGAGTGTCCTGAGTCATCTCCGCGTCAATTAATAAGTCTTTTATTAGTCCCATAGGACCTCTTGGGGGAGCGCCAAAAACTAATTCAAAGGGAGAGAAGCCAGTTTGTTCATGCGGTACCTCCCGATAAGCAAATAGAACAGCTGGGAGTGCTCTGTCCCAGTCATGAGGGTGCTTAACAGTAACCTTATGTAGTAGTTGTTTAAGTGTACGGTTAAGTCTTTCAACCGCACCATTACTCATAGGATGATAAATACTACTTAAATTCCTATCAATGTTCCAAGTTTTCATGACTTCCTTCATGGTGTCAGATATGAACTGTGACCCATGGTCTGATAAAAGTTTTCTAGGAAACCCTATTCTAGAAAAGATGAGATGTAGTGCATCAGCTACATCTGTGGTAGTGGTGGTCTTTAATGGGATAGCTTCTGGCCATCGTGTGCACAAATCAATGCACGTAAGGACGAATCTATGTCCTCTGGCCGATAGTAGCAATGGACCAATAATATCTATGGCCATCTTGTCAAAAGGTCTTACTGAGATATCGCAAGCCTGAATAGGCGCCGTGTGAAAAGCTCCACGTGCTTTCACTTCTTGGCATGTAGTACAGGAACGTACATACTGCGAAATATCTCTTGACACTCCTGGCCAAAAGAATGAAGACAGTACTCGAGATCGTGTTCGAGTATATCCCATATGTCCAGCACAATGTGAGTCATGTGCATGTTGAAGAATGTACCGTCTAAAAGTATACGGGACCATAACTTGTTGTTTCATTTGTGATTTGTCATTGAAACATCTAATCAATATGTCATTTTTAATAACAAAACAATGTTTGTTATTATTACCTGAGGATAGATTGTCAACTTTATCAACCAGCTTAAAAATTTTTTTTAAAGATTTATCCTCTTTTTGTTTGGTTGCAAATGTTTCCCTGTCAATAGGTGAATTGACTACAAATTCCTCTTGGTTGTCTGCATCCATTTTATTATCATCAACTTTCTCCATGAGTTGAGTCTGCGCTCTAGTCGTCACGGCGTTTCCAGTGCATAGGTTATGTTTCTCCCATTCTATAATCTCATCTGGAGTACAATCTTTACTGCCGTGTATACGACCAACCATCAGATCAGCTATAGGCTTTTTTAGCATACATACTTTTACGTTCCCTGTGAAAAAAGGTGTGTTAACATGAATAATAGCTGTGGGGTAAAACTCAATAGTTCCACCAAATGTCATGCAACGGACATATTCCCCCGTTGCACAGCTAGGATGTACCAGCGACTGTCGTACACCAATCGTTGTGGATCCTGAATCCCTCAGCACTGAGACGACGGATCCATTAACTAATCCCCTGTTAAAAATTAGTAGGCCTGTTCCATCGTTGACTGCAAGACCTACCTCTGGTGTAATATGTCCGCAGTTAAGCACTGTTTCTTTCGCCTTCTGAAAAATAAGATTGCATTGTTGGCAACTATTTGCCACATTATAATTAATAGCAAAACATGCAGCAGAAGACTGTGTTGTATTATTGTCAAGTGGGACCTGAGCTATAGGGGTAGTATTATTTGTAACTGCCGCCCCTGTATTATGGTTGTAATGAGATGATCCCCGAGAATGAGATCGATTTCGAGTATAATTGTTAGAATTATCTCGTCGTCCTCTATAGTAACTATTATCTCGATGTCTCGAGCCATGATTATTACCATTCCAGTTACTATTATTATTGGGAGTATGTGATCGATTATAATTAGTGTTATGTTGACCATTGTGGTAGTTTGTTTGAGGTGAATAATTTCTATCTCGTGATCTACCTCTGTTGAACTCATTTTTATTGTTGAAATCATTATTATGTCCCTTCTGAAAGTTAACATTGTGATTTCTTTGGAACCTGCTTCTGTCTACACTGTGATGTCTTTGTTTGTTATTATGATTGTAGGCCATATTAGACGCCACAGGTAGAGGTTCTCTTAATGAGGAGTTAGAAATGGTTGCAATCGGATGTGCCGAACAGTAGTTTAAAGAAATTTTTTCTAACTCGTCCATAGTACCTGGTTTACGCTCCTGCAAATATGCAAAAAATGGCTGGCTAACCGAAGATAATACTTTATCCCGTAGTAGTAAATCAACTAATTTGTCGTATGATTTGTTGACTTCTGCCTGTTCAACCCATCTATTAAATGTATTGCGTATGTTCGCAATGAATCCTGCAAAATCTTTTGGAGATTCAGGTAAAATTCCCTTAAATTTCAACCTACAGTGTTCCTCGTCCAGGTGAAACCTTCGTAAAAGCAAGGACTTAATAGCACCGTAGTTATTTGCTATTGATGGGTCAGCATTTTGAGAAGCCGTCAGTGGTTCTCCAACCAAGAATTCATTTAACTTGAGTACCCATGACTCTTCAGGCAAATGGTTAGTTTTGCAAGTTTGTTCAAAACGTGACAGGAACGATGAAAGGTCGTCCACGTTCAAGTTGAGAGTGGGTAATTTAAAGTTATAGAAATGTTTAGTTTGGCTGGATGATGATCGATTTTGTGCGTTATTATTCTGGTTTGCATCAGCACTTTGTGCTTGTAATCTTGCTGTCTCCAATTTAATACGCGCCAATTCCATTTCTTGTTGTAAAATAATTTCCTCTCGTTTCAATTTATTCTCTTCTTCCTGTCTGGCGATTGCTCTTTGCTCTTCTCTTTCACGTTGAGCAATCTCTCTCAATCTATTTTCCTTGTCAATTTGCTTCATCTCACGTTCTGCTTCCTCTTTCTTTAATGCAGCCTTTTGTTCCTCTTCCTCTTTCTTTAATGCAGCCTTTTTCTCTGCTTCTTTTCTTTCATGTTTTTCCAGTTCTGCCTCAGCAAACTGACGAAGTTCTTGAGATTTATAACCATATTCCCTACCAATTTTAACGAAATGGTCTATAGTAAGCATTTTGACTTTATCTGTAAGTAATTATTGATAATTACTGATTAAAATAGTCAATAGTAGCTTCAGAGTAATTATTATACTTACTCAACTTAGAAATATTCAATATAAATAATCACAATAGTACTGAACTCTAATGTCTAAGTTCAACTAATAGACAATATTTTGTAACAATATTGTATCTAAGTACTAACTATATCATAAATAGTTATGATATCTGTTAACTATAATGTAATTACATCACACAATTAATCTCAATATCCAATAATGTTGGGTATGATTCCTAGTAATTATATTGTTCAATGTACTAAGTCACTCTCTTAGTACCAGAAAAGTATATTAAATAATATACAATGGGTCTATTACCTCAAAGGTAAACTATAAGATTATTTTATTTGGTCAATATATATATATTATATTATTATGCCCTAGGCATCTCTTATAAATTGTAGTGCTACTTTCTTGGACTATCACTGCATAATTATGCAATGTCCCATATTAACCTTAAATATCAGAAAAAATTAATTAAATTAAATTACAAGTGTATTATTGCATATAATATCATATTATTAATGTAGTATTTAATATATATCATGAGGACAAACAAAACAATGATGCAACTAAAGGGTACAAACAATGCCAAGACGCAAACAAGACATTTTCACAATTAAAAATGAATTTATGAACTAAATAAAACAAGCGGAAGTGTCACAAGCCAAATGAAGGGTCAAGGTCTGACCCGAGGTCAACTTAATATTCAAAGTACACAAAAAAAAATGACTGCAACAAATGATGACATCACAGGACTCATAACGGACGACCATTTAACAATCATCAAATAAATGATAGTAAGAGGAGACTGGACGAAATAGTTAACGAATATGATACAAAACTGAATAAAATTGTTAACTGAGTACGAATAAAATACACCAGTTATCTACGGAACGGTACAGCTAACACAAATCGTCAAACGACAGCAGATTTGGACAGATAGTCCAATGGCAAACCTCAATGGGGCTTCCAAAAGTGCAATCGTTTAACTGCCCTAAGAAACGACCGAAATCAATTCAGGCATCGTGAGAGCCACAGAATCTAATTTCGGTTCATCCTCCCTACCTCCCACGAATTAACAACACATTAAGACAACAAAAAGTACATTAAACATAGGTAAAAACATGCCGATGTAGGCAGAGGGCATGGACTCAGTTAGCACTGTTTGCAATAACAACAGTTAAACACCTAGACTTATCTTTTCCGTTGCTTAGATCAGTGCTGAGGTCGTCAACAGCTAGGCCTGTGCCTTTGACTTCTGCTCCTGATGGGCAGGCAACGGTAGTCCATCCTGTGCATCTTGATAAATTTGAAGCGAACTAGAAAGGCGTTGAAAAGATGTCTTCTTCACGGCGACAATGCAACAGTGACGTCATGTTGCTATTCATGATCACGTGCGTCACGTCAGCTTCGTAATGGTCATGTGATCGAAACTTGATCGTAAATATTATGGTTAATCTGTGCGTAAGGAACAGAAGTTTGTTTCTTTTTTTCTGTCGTTCCCCGCATTCGGCCGCCACTTGTTGCTGAGTTATTTGCCGGTTGAAGATCATGCACTGAGTATGGTTACTTTAGTGATCTCTTGTTAATCGTGCTTTGTTTAGTATTACGCGAATTAGGGTGAAGGTGTTCATACAACTCAGTAGCATGGTATGAAGAAGTAGTTCATGTAACTTGAACTCAGCAACATTAATGAAGTAATTAATGCCTTCAGATTGAGTCCGTAATATTTAATCACATGTACACACAGGATGATCATTTCAAATAGGAACAGAACATAAGTCCTTATAAGTCATGCATAAATTAATCAATAACGTAGACTGCTGGTTTACGTGTCAATGTCCGTTTAAGGATACAATGCAGTATTGTCGTCAGAACATCACAGCTATATGCACGCGCAGCTAGACATGGCTACCTGCCGACAGTGAGACTGCGAGTCTGAATCTTTCATACGAATTTGACGATTATTCTCCTCCTTCTGAGAATTCTAGTTAAATACTAACCTCCATAAATTTTCCTCTCATATAGAGTTCTAGGACTGACCCTGATCCATCAAAAATGCACATAAAATGGCTATATCATGCCATTGAATTGGAAGGTTAGAAAAACGCAGCTATTCAGCTTGGCGGTCAAGTAACAAAGGGTAGCGTCTCCTAGTTACCGACTGTGTCCTAAACAACGCTAGACACGTCATAATCGATCGTGTATGGAGCGTTCAATAATTGAAACATCTATCGCAATATATTAAATGTCTTAACCTTTACAATTGCACGTCTGGTAACCTTTAGCAGACGGCGTTAATATCATATACCGTAACAGGACTAAAGTGTCTCCCTACGGGATACACTTTGGCGGCCCCCGGGCGTATGTAACAGGGTAGACTATTAAGTAGCTACAATTGTTAGCCTTATAGTAAAGTATTTTATGAATGACTAGTTAGATAAATAAACTACTAGTCAAGAATCAATGACATCATCAGTCATGACACACATGAACCCATGATGTCATCAAACCTTGTGTGGCCTCCATACAAGTCAGACCGGAAAACATTTAGATTAGAGAGAACTTCAAACAATGGTTGGTCATCATGACATAGAAACAATAATTTCAGACTAGAGGATTTGTAGATGGTTAGGTTAAAGATTATTTTAACAGTCCACTAGCCCCCAAGACCAATCATTAGAAAGTTTCCGGTCTTAACTCCAATAAGAAATACTTCCTCTGGCGAGCCATAGCACCAGACCAGTATAAAGACTGATGCATCTTAGTAACCAGTCAGAGAGCTTGAGACAGTTATCTCAAAGCTAGAGCCAGACTGAAGGCGTCTTCTTTCTTGAGGTTTGTGTGTGCTGTGGTGTAGCTGTTCAGCTAACAGCTTCGTTTTGTTTCCATATTTGGTTTTTTCTAACCAAGAGGAATAATTATTATAAGATGGCAGCGCCAGCAGTTCCGATTTTCCCTGTCAACATGGAGGAAGACTTTGAAGGTGGAGCTTTCCATAAGCCAGGTACTTTGATTATTAGTGTTACCGGCCCACAGGCAAATAGGGCTTCATATTCTCTGATAGCGAGCATTCTCGCAGGGCCTGCAGGTGTGGGCACAGGTGGGATTGCCACCCTATATCGCTTTGCAAGACCTTTCAAATGGTATGCCACATTGACAGCCGCGGCCCAGCTCAAGCATTATAAAGGCCTTCATGGGAAACGATTGGAATGGACCAACCCACAAATGTCGGTGTATATTGAGCACCAAGATAAAGAAAAAGCCAAGGGGATCTTGAATTGGATTCCACCAACTATGAAGGTTGAGACGGTGCAACGACTGGCGGCAGCAGCGACCGGAGATAAGGACGCCGAGGTAACCAGAATAAAAACGGCCTCTGATAAATGGAATATCATGTATAAACCATCGACTTGTCAGGTCCCTCATTTTATGCATTTAAAAATAGCGGGACAAGAAGAAAAATTCCAGCGGATATGGGTGTCGTTGCCAGGCAGGAAAATTCAATGTGCAATCTGCGGGTTAGACACCCATTGGGTGAACCAATGCCCCAAGAAGCGAGCGCCACATCCCCAGGTCAAGAAAATGAGGGAAGAAGAGACAGCTGTCGACAAAACACCGGCAGAGCAGAGCAGGGCAGACGAGCCCCCTACCCCAGATTGCCCAGATGCCAGTGAGGGCGATGGATATAGCAAAGTTGTTAATAACAAGAAAGAAAAGAAAGAAATAAATAGAAAGAGATTCCTGCTCCAGGCAACAGAGCCTGTGAGATCAAAAGAAGTAAAGCGTAGTGAAAGCAGGTCGCCGGGCAAGCCCTCCCCTAGACGGAGAGGCTTACCACCATCACCCAGGGCGCCTACGCCGGTGCCCTCCCCGAGAGGGAACTCGTCGACACCTGTCGCCGACGAGCGTGTTATGTCAGCACCTAACAGCAGAAGATCATCACCAACAAGACATGAGGTTCTAGAGGCGCCGACGCCGTTCAATACGCAAGCCTCCTCCTGTTGGGCGGCAACTACAGAAGAGGACGACATGGAGGCCATGTTGTCTCAAGCAGATATCTTCATAGATGGGCAAGCCTTTTGAACATGTGAGTAAATGAGTTTACTACTAGAAGTTCCTTCCCCGTGCACTGAGGCCCAGTGCAGACAGACCTGTCCAGTTCCCAAGTATAGGAAAGCCTTGGTTGCACCTACAACAAGAACAGACAGTGAGCTGCCGGTGTCCGGAGAAATGAACTTTTTTCCTTTATTTCATAGTGATGTAATTTTAAAAGTAAAACGTGTAAACACCTATAGTTTAGGGAGTGTGTATTATTATTATTATTATTTAAGAGTTGTGCTTAATGTAAGTAGTTCTTTCATGTTTTTGCTTTTACACACAAACACACACACACACTTACACTTTTAAATGCGCACAGTTTTACTTATGCAGCCAACCCTCCCCCCCCCCCCCCCCCCCCCCCCCCCCCCGTCAAGGCGGGAAGGTCTGACAGTGCGGCTTTGCCTGCACCTGGCCCGAACTATCAGGGCAATTTGACGAATAGCCAGTCCTCAGTCACTATGCAGTCTAGCAACCAAGAATTTAGGTTAATCGGTCAGCCCTCATGCACTGATTGGTCTAACAATGTAAACACGAATGTGTCGAGCGGCCTAGTTAAGACAGAAGGCGGTCAGCCCACAGTCACACCTCTGGTGTGTAAACCATGTGCAAAAAGTGACCAGCCTATCACTTTGCCTATTACAACCCTTAAAACACATGATAAACCATCAACTAGCGCTTTGTTGAATATTTCACCTGTAGCGGGTAGCCAGCCTCAGACCACTACTCCGCTTCGTAATTCAAAAAAGACGAATGGTCCAGTCCCCGTTTTGTCAAATATTTTAGATATGGCAAGTGCCCACTCTGCCACTTTGCCAGGTAGACAGTTTGCAACAAGTGGCCAACCCTCAGATACCACTTTGTCAAGCAGCCTAGTTCTAATATCCCTCAATATCAACGGTTTGAGGAATAAGCTGGAGCACATTATCAAACTGATTAAAAAAGATAAACCTGATTTTTTGTTCTTGCAACAGACAGGGATTACGTCCCACTTTTCTGCCAGTCGGATTGTAACTAGATTAGGACTTAAACACGGCTGGTTCGCCCTAGGCCCCAGGCATAGCAGTGTCGCCATCTTACAAATTAACGAAGATTGGGACACAGTACATTATAGGACAGACGGTTGTGGCAGAACCGTCATAATTCAAATACAGAGCAAACACAATAAACATGACACGCACACGCTCATTAATATATACGCACCCGCAGTAGACACTGACCAACCCAAATTTTACGACGGACTGTATGACACTATAGATAAGCACTACAAAGGAACTAGAATAGTGTTAGGGGGAGATTTTAACTGTGTTTTGGCCAATTTAGACAGTAGTTCCTTAGGCCCCGTATCTCAGAGAAAGAAAATTCAAATACCCCTATCAATACGACATTTACAACCCATTCTTGACAAACATGACCTAGTAGACGTTTACAGAAAACTACAACCGAACACACAAGCTTTCACATTTCACGACAAGACAAACCCATATTTTAGACAGGCCTCAAGACTGGACAGGTTCTACGCATCCAATAATTACAATATACACAAAACTTACCATATAAAAAACACGCTTAAATTTACAGATCACCAAGCAGTATACACAGTTCTAAGTACGGGACACACATATACAAAATTAAAGAGATCCCCGCATTGGAAATTCAACAATAACTTGCTAACAAATACCTTCTTCACAGATACAATAACGCAACTCATTCAGGGTTACACACAGGATATCCCCAATAACAACATTGCAGAATATTGGGACCTGCTAAAAAACACAATAAGGGACAGAACACAGACTTTAGCAACAACAATACACAGGGCTTTTAAGAGGGAACAAAATATATTGGAAGACGCAATAAGTTTAACTAAACAGATAGACACATCTAACCCACACATTCATACTTTAGAAGAGAAATTAGACCTGTACAAACAACACACATACCAAGGGGCTCTCCTTAGGTCAAAATTAAATACTATTACACAAGAAACACCCAGTAGACAATATTTAGCGATTGAACAAAATGTACAACACAGTAGGCAGATCCAGGAAATATTTGACATGAATGAGAAACAACAGACAGAAGACATTAATATTAGACACGCTTTTTTTGAATATTACACAAAATTATACGCTAAAGAACCAACTAACGTAAACATACAGGATAAATTTCTACACTACACAAAACGTTTAAGTGATGATGAGAGCAAGAAATTAGACGAAACTTTAACTTTAGAAAACTTAAGGGAAGCGATCAGTACTTTCCAGAAAAATAAATCACCCGGCCCAGATGGGTTAACGGCAGAATTTTACTTTTTCTTTTTCCCAATTTTAGGCCCCCTTTTAATTAAAGTATTTGAGGAAGCCTTCCAGAAAGGAGAGCTTCCGAATAGTTTAAATGAATCCTTTATTACTTTAATACCTAAAGATAATGCTGACAGAAAGTCAATAAAAAATTACAGGCCTATTTCGCTTTTAAATACTGATTATAAAATCTTGGCCAAAGCTCTCACTCTGAAACTTAAATTATTCATGAAGAATTTGGTTCATCCTGACCAACAATGTAGTGTACATGGTAGGAACATTTGTAGACATACACACTTCATAAGGGATTTCATTACATACACGCATGATAGACAGTGTCAAAGTGCAATACTATCACTAGATCAGGAAAAAGCCTTTGACAGGGTATCACATTCCTTCCTACACAAAACTTTACAAGCAAACAACATAGGTACATACTTTAGAACATGGATAGAGATCTTTATATAAAAAACCCCACAGTAGAATACTAATTAATCACAGTTTAAGTGACCCAGTTAGGCTGACACGATCAGTGAGACAGGGTTGCCCTTTGTCTCCCCTGTTATACGTTTTAACACTAGAACCAGTGCTGGAAAAAATAAGACAAGATGTAAACATCACGGGGACCTTTGTACCCGGGCAAGGTGAAAGAAAATCATTAGCGTATGCTGATGATACTTTATTCCTTCCAGCAACTGTAGATTCCATAAGAAAGATATTAGAAACCTTTACAGAGTTTGGATACGCTAACGAATCCAAACTAAATATTCAAAAATCTAGTTTAATGGGATTAGGTAAATGGGCAAATAAGACAGATTTCCACTTTCAGTTAACGCAAGTTAACAGAATCAAAATTTATGGGATAAACTATTCTTGTAGCCCCCACGACCCTAATACAGAGACATGGGTAAAGTTAGTAGATAAAATTCAAAACATGTTAGAGAAATATAAATACAAGACAGCAACTATTTTTGGGAGAAGTATCATAGTGAACTGCTTCATTATGCCTAAAATAATATATACAGCAAATATCCAGATTATGCCAAAGTCAGTGGTAACTAAAAGAAATGTACTAATTAGGAATTTCATTTTTAAGGGCACCTTTAAAAGCATTAAACATTTAACCCTAATACAGCTCAAACATAAAGGGGGATAGCTTTACAAGATATCAACACTAAAATTAAAGCTTTAAGGATTAAATATATAGGGGAGATAATTAAAAACCCAAGCTTGTACCCTCTAGCACATTACTATATCGGACTTAGGCTAATTAAGTTACACAAACTAGAAAACAACCAACCACATTCCTTTGACACCCCACCACCTTTTTATAGGATATGCATAGAAAATCTAAAAGGGAATGAACAGTTAATAAAACAAGACACTAAACTCATATACAAACTTTTAGTAGGAGCACAGGAACCCCACTTAGGTACTCGAATAAAACGAGGGTACAACCTTTTCATAACAGACTACACACAAAGCTTCACAAACATCCATGCAATAGACGTCAAGCCACAAGCCAAACAAGTTACATTTAGGTTACTGTACGGTTTAACACCTATCATGAGTAAGCATTCAGCAATGAAAGCAGGCAAGGCGCCACCAAGGTGTAAACTGTGCAGTAACAACACAATAGAAACAGAGGACCACTTGTTTTACACATGTAAAACAGTGGCCCCCACATTAAATAAACTAAGAACACTGATAGCTTCCAAAACACCGCAATCACTCAACATGTATCAAGCGGTCATGTTGAATACTTTACCGACTTTACCGAGACAGACGGAGCTTAAACTCTTAACTTTATTAGCAGAAGTTAGATACTTAGTGTGGATATGTAGAAATAGGGCAGTACATGACGGCATACATTACGACAGTAGAATATTTTCACAGATATACGAACAAATAACAAAAAAACATAACAGAACAACTTTAAAAATATTTCTTGCTGCTTAAATACTTCTTTGTTTAACTATACAATGTGAAGCAAGTAGCTTTATTTATAAATACTTCTGTAAATATCAAGCAATATAAATATCATTTATCATTTATGTCTTCACTAATCACCTCATGGTAGAGTGTCATCATCATTTAGTCAATGTACCATCAATCATTTCACCTCCATTCATCATCCATGTGAACATTGACTTGAATAAAAGTTATTTGGGGGGAGGGGTGAGGGGGGGGGGGGGTTATCGTTAGTATGGTTTATTATGTGATATTGTTTATAATTTGGTATATTGTTTTAATATTGACTTGTTGCAATGCTAGGCTGGGGGAGGGAAGGGTGGGGGGGGGGAGGGGGGGGGGGGAGTTATTAGTCTTTGTCTTTTATAACATGTGATAATGTAAAAATTCTTTGTAAATTGATATATTTACCTGAATAAAGGTTTTTAAAAAAAAAAAAAAAAAAAAAAAGTTCTTTAGTTTAGGTTTGGAGCAGCCTGGCGCTACGACTACTATTGAACAAAAGCCCTTGACTCCTACGTTTTATCTAGAGACCTCCTACCGACCAGGAAGGTTAGTGAACCAGCGCTAACCCCTGCCACGATTATGTGAGTGGTTCATTCCACTTGAAGTAAGTTCGAACTAGTTTTGATTGAAGTCTCGAATCGTATTTTATTTCGCTAGGATTTCCACAGATCATAAAACGACTAGAGTATTAAGGAGCCGTAAGCCTTTCGCCTTGGAGGCTAAAGCTGGCAGTTTTGCTTTCCCCCACCAGAAATTTATCTCGAGATGCCACTGTTTGAAATACGATACAAAATTAAAGAACATCTTTTATAACCATTTGGACTTATCAAATGCTCTGCACCATTGAAAGTTTCCATTGACTGTTCGAGTTGCTAATTACTTACTACCCTTTGAAGAATCAATACTAAATCTGTAAAGGCACTTACGAGTTCTCTTAATTACCTGGGTTATCCTCTCTCCTGGAAGCAACACCTTTGGTGTGTAACCAGTCTTCCCCAGAAGAACCCCTACAAAGAAAGTCCTGGGATTGTTTCCCTTATATCAAGTGATAGACGGATTTACATCCCCTCCACAAAATCCACGGTCACAACAGCTGGAGTCCTTGTCAGGACTGCGCAATATTAGCTATAAGAGCTTACAGTCCTTTTCAGGGCTTAGCTTTTAAATGCTGGATGCCAAAGAGTTTATCTTCTTCTTCTTCCACTGCTTCTTCGCTTCATTCGTTTCTTCGTTCAATTTAATATTCCATTGATGTAGTAATATCTTTAAAGGGAAATCACTTATTTTGTCAAATTTAGGACCAAAGGGAAGTAATCAAGACAGACTTTAGAAAAAAATATGTAAATGATGTCTATAATCCACTGATGTATTTTACTGATTGTATGACGTACTTCTTTAGTTGACATAAACACGGCTACATTGACTATATTGACTACATTGACTACATTGCCTAAATGAGGATTTTGATCTTTAGTGGCCCGTCATCATCGGAGGATCGTCTTTGGTAGTAGGAAACAGATACCATAATCTGTACATATGTTTTCGGTTTTTTATACAAAAGAATCACAACAAAAGCAGTGAGTTGAGCATAGCAGATTGCAGTGTGGGTGATTAAAGGACTACCTCTGCAATTCACAGGATAGTATCATTGGGATACCTGTCCAGGGAATACGTATCATGGAAATCAACACTGATAAATGACGAGAAGTGACAATACCTGACCTAGATAATAGTTACCTTGAAGAAACAAAATCCAGAAGTAGCCAATGGCCAAAATGATAAACAAAGACATTAATACATTATAATTTGCCAACTTGTGATTTGTGTAAATATATATCTGCAATCTTTACCAACCTTCTATTTTAAACTAATAAATGGACAGATACATTTTGAAAATCGCACTTGATGAATTTTGTAAAAGACCAGATCTGTTAGAAATTTTGTTGTTGTGTGGAAAGAGACTTATTTAATATTTAAATTGGTAGGGATAATTAACGAACTACAATTCACATCGACTATTAATAGAGACACCCTTGGAGCATAGGATAGGTCTTACGAGACGGTGACTTACTTCACAGCTCTTTTCTACTTTACCATCTAGGACTGTGCAGTTAACTACCTGTGAGGATATTGCCTCCCCTGCTTTGCAGTAGTGGTCCAACAGTGGATAAAACTCAAGAGTATCTAATATTTGCTTCAAAGATATCTACCTTCGCACAAGATTACTCTTGGCAGATTTGTAAATAGAAGGGTAATGACGCTTCTATCTCAATGGGGATTCACAAGATATTCAGATAAACGAAAACAATGCTGCATTGGCTGAGCACGTTAATTCTAGAATCCGCCGACATCTTTTGTGAAGAATTAAGCAATGATTAATCTTAGCTCGTTCAAGCCCCCACCTCTGATTTACTCAGTGCAATTCTTATTATTCACCCGTGTGTTACCGGGGTCCGAAAGGGGAGCAAAGAATAGTAACACTGTCCCCTGCCAAGCATGTCGTAGAAGGCGACTAAGGAGGGTTGGGCATGGGGCCGGTTACCCCATCCTGTAAAAAAAATTTAAACCACAAAAAACTTCAACAAATATGGACAAGTCAAATAAAGAAAATAAAACACAGCCATCCAAGACAGGGAAGGTCCTCTCGCGGGGAGGCGTATGATGCAACACAGAGAAAGCCGAAAGGAGTCTGTGTTGCTGACTAACCTTCTTTCTTCTAGGAGAACTTCCAGATTTGGCACCTGGAATGTTCGGACATTAGGGGAGAGTTGGAAACAGAGGTGAAAATGGTGAGGAGAACATGGAAAGAACTTGAGATGATGGCACGTGACAGGAGGACTTGGCATGTGTTTGTTGAAGGCCTATGCTCCTTTGGGAGTGGAGGGTTATGAATGAATGAATTCTTATTATTATGGTATGGCTCTGTTTAGAGTGTGCAGAAAATTTACTGAGACCAACATGCAGTACATTTAAAATGATTAAATCGAAGTTAAAATTGTAAATTTACAAATAACAAAATTTAATAATCTCTTAAGTATTAACAGTTTGAAACTAATTGAATAGTTTAACAGAAAAGGTTCATCATTGATGGATAGTAGGTTCTATGGGAACAAAGTTCACTTTGGCAGCTTATATATTGCACTTAGCTGCCAGTGTTTGTTTCTGCTCCCGCTGGGTTGGTTCTTTTTACACTGCTCACGCTCGTCGCTGGTCAAGGTTGTAGGGTGCAGCTCGTTCCCAGGAGTGTCAGGGAGAGTCTACCAAGTTGATCCTTCGTCTTAAAACTCAGGCCATTGTTCCAGAGATAGTACACTTCAACTGGTACCGCCACCAACAACTATGGTAAAAGAATAGAAAAGAACAGCTCTCCTGTGTATTGTGTTTCCCGACACATACTTATGTGTCCCCTTTTTCCTATTCTACCATCCCATTTATCTCAGAATTTCCCTTCGATGAGAATTAAATTTAATCCCTCGAGAGAAAACTTTCTTTACGTTTAAATTGAATAGCTTTTATAGTTACTTTACATTTAAATGAAGAGGTTAATAGTACAGATAAAATATGTTTACATTTACATTTCCACTGATTGAAAAGCGTTCACAATATAAATTGAATATGTTTTCATTTATGTTTACATTGATTTGATAAGTTTGAAACTTTCATTAATTTTAAAGCGAATATGTTAACATTGACATTTACACTGGTTTGAAACTGTAAGTATTATACTTAAAATGTACATCATTTCTTTCATCTTTCCCCCCTGCTCCATATGGAACTTGGGACTACTGATGCGTTTAGTTCTCCTTAAGAAACTATCAATAAAGCAGTCGCCAGCCCGTGCAGTGGTGGTTCATGAAATCATCATTCTATGCGCTGAGGTTGCCAGCCTCAAATGACTGGGACATCCACTAGCGATTTTCACATATTAATATTCACATGGTAATTTATACATATTAGTTCACGTTAGTAATGAAAATATAAAATGTAAAATGACAATTTACGCCAATCCTTGCTCATAAACATTTTTGCTCAGATGAATGACGTTAAGGCAGAAGCAGATGCCTTTTTACACGTGTACTTGGGATCATTAATTTTAACTTTAATTCCCTCCCTGACTTCGTGTGTTTAATTTCCTCAGATATTCCGGTTTTCCTTATTTAAAATTATAGAGATTTCCTGGGCTGATTTGTAAGTCCTGATATATACTCCAATAAAAGGGTCCGGTCTGATAAAATAGAATTCTGAATTCTAGGCTTCACTCAGGTAAGGTCTGCTTGTGTCATCTTGGAAAGCGATCTTCACTGTAAATTTGACTGACTGAAGCGTCCGGTTATATTCACTGTCGTACCCCGCTCTGTTTGTTATGAAGCTAGGCAAAAGCTCCAATCATTTCAAACATGCTGGTTGGGGGGAGGGAATTTTCAAAATATTCGTGAAATGGACAAATGTTGAACGTAGGGGTCAAGTCTTCCGTATAAGGTATGAAAATATCCGATCCCTGGCAGGTGAACTCATTAACACATCTGTAAACTCATACGACAATGTGTTTCAGATGTAACAAATTATTACTCTAAAGTCATCTTGCCAGTCCTGTTTGTCCATAAGATGTCTTCCCGTATCACCGGCTTGACAGTCTGGCCTTTTCAGCTGTTAACAAATATGCTGAGCGATTCTAGTTTTTAATCTGTAGTCTAATGTCGACTGCACTCGCGATTAGCCAACATGGGTGTCGTTAATATTATCTCTGCCGCTCCTTTCGAAGCTTTAGCGAAGGGACGGGTAACAAACAGACGTGATGACTTATCAGTGAGAGGGGTGTAAGTAGGAAAATACAAAATATTTGCTACAGTGGACAGAGAAAAAAGAAGGGTGCGACTCGGAAAAAATCGCAATAAAATCAGTACAAAAATGTAACTGATTACTGCCGTAGTGAAAGAAAGATCGGAAAGAGGTCGCCCCAAAATTCATCTTGTGACACTACCTGACTTGCCCCGTGCCAATCCTACTCTAGTTCACCAGATTTAATGTTGATGCTTGTACATTTCAACATATTTTATTTCATGATTATAATTAGATACTGTGAATGTGAGTATGCTATTATTTTACCTTTACAACGTTGAATTCCTTTAAACTGATATGTAAAATGTATGTGAGAATAAATGAATTCAGTATAAAAGATGAGAGAAAGGAAGGGCGTAATGTCAGACGGGCCTGCGTGCCCAATTCTCAACCTTTTGAAAATAAAGTTCGTTCGTTCGTTCGTTCCCTTCTCAATTTCTGGAAACTATATATTTTTTTTCTTTTCAACTTCCATCTCGCTACAAGTAGGAATAACAAAGAGAAGTCCTCTTCAAGTCCTCCTGTCGCGAAAAACCCATTTGTCAAGTTCTCTAGTTGCATGATACCCATTTGTCCAGTTCTCCTCTCGTGTGACACACATTTGTCAAGTCCTTCTGTTCCAATGACACCCATTTGTCAAGTCCCCTTGTGGCGTGACACACATTTATCACGTCCTCCTTTCGCATGACGCATTCTCATCAAGTCTTACTGTCGCGTGACACGCATTTGTCACGTCCTCCTGTCGCGTGACACACATTTGTCAAGTCCTACTTTCGCGTAACACCTTTTGTCCACGTCTTCCTGTCGCGTGCCACAGCTCAGTGTGTTTTTTAATGTATTAAGTCCCTTTCATGTCTATCCCAAAGCCCTTCTCCGTGTGTCTTTCGGACTCCCTCTGTTTCTCAAGCCGTGTGTTATTAGGGCCGGATTAGTAATTTAAGATTAGTAACGCGATGCCCGACAAGGTATGTCATAGAAGGCACCAAAGAGGGCTGGGCATAAGACTGACTACCCCGTCCGGTTGATACTTTAAGTCAAGGAAAACACAACAACAGCATGAGCAGATAATCCAAAGCAAATAATTCAACTCAGCAAATCAAGATAGAAGGAGGTCTTGTGCAAGAATGCTGTGATGTAACCCTGAGAAAGCCGACAGTATCTCATCCTTCTTCTAGTAAATTCTCGAGACAGCTCCTGAAAGGAACTAGCTTGTCTTCCAAAAAAATCGTCTGAATACACTATGGCAAATGAACACGCCACCTTCTAGTAAACTAAACAAAACTCCAACGTATCCTGTCTGTAAGTCTCTCTCTCTCTCTCTCTCTCTCTCTCTCTCTCTCTCTCTCTCTCTCTCTCTCTCTCTCTCTCTCTCTCTCTCTCTCTCTCTCTCTCTCTCTCTCTCTCTCTCTCTCTCTCTATTGTTCATGATATCAGTGCAAGACAAAACTAACTATAGCATAAATCACAAACGTCTTTACTTGACGAGAGCTAAACTTTAACTGTGTTAAATAAGTCCGTATTTCGTATTCCAGTACAACTCTTACAACTCATATCATTTCACATTTTTAGCGAACTTTTATAACCATCTGATTTCGTCTTCTATCCCTAGACGAATAAAGTGTGGATAAGTCTTTTAAACTAACTGCAGAATTTATAGGTCAAGATTATTTCCCGTTGACAAAAACGTGTGAACAATAACTTTTCATCTACAACACAACAAAGGTTCCCAACATTTTAGGGTCCCAGTACCCCATGGGCTTTTCAAACCTTCTCGTATCCCCCTATTTAATATGAAGGAGTGTACCATACATATGCACATGAGAAACTAAAGAAATTAATTATTCGTAAAGAAAACTTTACTTTGTACGTAACTACACAGGAAGCATCGTAAAGCTGTTAAACATGTATCTGAACACAATCAAGTAAATTAATGCGACCTCTGCTTCTGTGTCTTGTCAACCATCAATTTTATTTTTGATTTAGATTTTGAAATAGATACCCGCATATCATATTCAGCCTTCAGTCTGTTTCTTGCTTTAGATGTCTTCTTCTTTGTACACTCTCAGGCGTCACCTTTCAAAGAAATCAGTAGTCAGCTTGAGGCTTTTTCTATCTCCATAGAGCTTTTTCAGGAATGGTACTGATGATGGCCACATGTGCTTTCTCTGTTCCTCATAAGTTGGGCATCTTTGAAGCAGATGTTCAGCTTTAGATTTGATCGAGAACAAGACTCGCAGTTTTCTCTTCAATCCAAATTTTTATTTTTTGGTGTCACTAACAGTTCTACTTTTAGAATTTTTCAGTAGAAGAATATTTATTTACCAGATTTTCTCTGTACCCCCTTGACAAGCTTCTCGTGCGACCAGGGGGGTACGCGTTTCCCAGGCTGGGAATCAGTGCTTTACAAGTAGAATCATACATGAAATAATAATTCCAGAAACTACTACCAACTTCATTATAACCAGCAGTGGCACTAACAGTAGTACCACCACTAACAATTTATTAGCTGGAATACAGCCAACAGTGTCTCGGTAGCTACAACTACCAGTGTTAGTATTACTTCTACCAACATCTCTTACTATCAGTGGTATCGTACTCCTGCTGTCGCTATCAATAGCTGCTACTTCTTATTCACCACAGTTGGTTCTATAACCCAATTTTCAAATTAATTACAGTAAATTCTATAACCCAGTTCTCATATTAATCACGATTCGGTCTACTATCCAAATATCTCAAGTTAATTTATCAAAACTAAGTCAAAACAACTCACCGTTTTGATAACATAACATGTCAATTCTTGCTCTGGCATCCCAAGAGTAAGGGAAACAGGGGAAGATCTAAAACGAACTGAGGATTTAATAGAAGACAGTCTAAATAAGGCATAAAGAAAACATGGACAGGTCTTGAACGGATGACACAGGACAGGAAGACTTGGCTTGAACTTGTTGAACTCCTCAAGAAGTTTATAAGAGTAATGAGATTATGAAGTTATAAAGCCACTCTTTCAAATAAATAACAATTATTTCTATTACCCACTTTCTGAAGTTAAAAACGATTAATTCTACAAACCAGTTCTTCCAAATTAAACCTGATTAGTTTTCCAATCCAGCTCTCCATCATTAAACATCATTAGTTCTACAGTCCAGCTCGCCCACATTAAACGCGATCGGTTTTACAATCCAACATTAAGCACCATTAATTCTGTTGTCGAACTCTCCCTAAATAAACACGATTAGTTTTCAATCCAACATTAAACACCATTAATTCTTTTATCCACCTCTTCCAGATTAAAAATGATTAGTTTTCCAATCCGGCTCTCACACATTAAACACCATTAGTTGTGTTATCCAGCTCTTCCAAATTGTACACGATTAGTTCAACAATCCAACTTTCTCGAATTAAACACGATTAATTCTACAATCTAGCTCGTATGAATTAAATACAATTACTTTTACAATCCAACTCTGGAATTTGTACCACAATCCAACTCTCCCGAGTTAAAAACTCTAAAGTCCAACTATCCCAGATTAAGCAACTAATAGTTCTGTAACTCAGCTCGCCATAATTAAGTATGGTCAGTTTTAAAAAAGTAAATCAAATTGTGCATTTCTCGATTGTTTCACAGCTGGTGAGCACATTCCTAATCTTAAGCTGTGCCAACGTGATAGGGCTGACCCACAAATTCCTGTCTGACATAGCTCACAGACGGGCCTTCCTGGAAGCCAGAAACTCTGTGGACTCTATGATCAAGCTAGAAAAAGAGAAACAACAACAGGTAGTGGTCATGCTAGAAGTGAATGAGCAGCTGTTCGAATGTTGGACGTCGTGTTGGTAATGGGAATTTTAGCTTTATTGGACGTGGAAACATTGTGATTTTCAGATGTGTTATGTAGCTGAAGACTATGTCCTACTTTAGGCTGTACAAGTTCATAAAAGCACATTATATGGGGAAGACTATAATGGCGTTTGGTATACAGTACTTGTAGAAGCTATCAGTGTTTCTCAAACTTGTAGAAAAATTCAAATGTTTCTCGGTCTTACAGACAGAATCAATGTGTCTCGGTCTTACAGACAGAATCAATGTGTCTCGGTCTTACAGACAGAATCAATGTTTCTCAATTCTCCTATAAAGAATCATTATTTCTCAATCTTAGTTTCTCAGTCTTGCAGAGAAAGATCAGTTCTTCTTATCTTGTTGAGAGAATCAGTGTTATATAAATTCAGATTCTTAATCTTGTAGAAGGAATCAAGTTTGGTAAATTCTGATTTTTAATCTTGTAGAAAGAATCAGTGTTACATAAACTTGGATTCTTAATCTTGTAGAAAGAATCAGTGTTACATAAATTCAGATTGTTAATCTTGTAGATAGAATAAATGTTACGTAAACTCGGATTCTTAACCTTGTAGAAGAAATCAATGTTTCTTCCGCAACCAAAAGATATGTCAAGGCCTAAAAACCCAACCCCTGCAGACCTAAGAAGAACAGTCCCAACTGAGATGGTTTGGCCATGTCTGCAGAATGGGAGAAGATCGGCTACGACGACAAGTATGGGAAACTAAGAGCCAGGGATCCAGACCTCCAGGATGACCCAGAGTCCGTTGGGAGGACAATATTAACCAATCTTTGAAGGACCGAGGACTAGAATGGAACCATGTCACGAGGAAGACAGCCGGTAGCATAGTATGGCGCTCTCTCTTCCAAGTCTCTACACCTCACAGTAGAAGAGGAACGACTAAGTAAGCAAGTATGAAGTCTAATATAGACTGAGAAATTGAGAACTGGTAGATTAAACAAATAAACTCTCATATATTCTGATATTATATTACAGTCACCTTTAATATGTTATGTCTTTATTACTATTAATTTTATGTAATAATTATACATGTTCCGCCATATGTGAAAACTAGCAGATACTGTATGAGAATGTTCTAGCAACGTAGACGATCCGCTTTATCTATAATTGTTCAAAATTGAATGTCGTTTCCCCGCTTTCAAACACACTCGCCCATTTTTACAACGTACCCAAGGCTTTCACGCATACACACACAGGCGCGCCCTTTTTAGAACTTTCCTCAGGGTTTCACACACACTCACACACTTTTTATAACAAATATATATAATATACAATTTTAGGACATACTAGGACAGGGAAAAAACACACACATGCACAATTTGGACATTTTCATTTACACAATTAATAAGGAGCGCCCGATTGGCAGAGTTATTATCGCGGCAAAAGTACCGGGTTCGAAACACGATGGCGTCACGCTTAAGTCTACCCAGCAGTAAATGGGTACCTACCTCTGCTCTTAAGTTAGGGAAGGCAAAGACAGCGAGGAAAGGTACTGACCACCTCACCTTCAGAAGCTGGACCTAGAATAGTGAAGTCTCTAACACTTCACTCCCTATGGCAGTATCAGCTGTAGGATCACCTTTTCCTGTAAACAATAATTGGTCATGAGTGATAATGACAACAGTAATTGGTCAGGAGTGATAATGACAACAATAATTGGTCAGAAGTGATAATGACAACAATAATTGGTCAGGAGTGATAATGACAACAATAAGTGATAATGACAACAATAATTGGAGGAGTGATAATGACAACAATAATTGGTCAGGAGTGATAATGACAACAATAATTGGTCAGGAGTGATAATGACAACAATAATTGGTCAGGAGTGATAATGACAACAATAATTGGTCAGGAGTGATAATGACAACAATAATTGGTCAGGAGTGATAATGACAACAATAATTGGTGAGGAGTGATAATGACAACAGTAACAATAATTGGTCAGGAGTGATAATGACAACAATAATTGGTCAGGAGTGATAATGACAACAATAATTGGTCAGGAGTGATAATGACAACAATAATTGGTCAGGAGTGATAATGACAACAATAATTGGTCAGGAGTGATAATGACAACAATAATTGGTCAGGAGTGATAATGACAACAATAATTGGTCAGGAGTGATAATGACAGGAGTGATAATGACAACAATAATTGGTCAGGAGTGATAATGACAACAATAATTGGTCACGAGTGATAATGACAACAATAATTGGTCAGGAGTGATAATGACAACGGTAATTGGTCAGGAGTGATAATGACAACAATAATTGGTCAGGAGTGATAATGACAACAATAATTGGTCAGGAGTGATAATGACAACAATAATTGGTCAGGAGTGATAATGACAACAATAATTGGTCAGGAGTGATAATGACAACAATAATTGGTCAGGAGTGATAATGACAACAGTAATTGGTCAGGAGTGATAATGACAACAGTAATTGGTCAGGAGTGATAATGACAACAATAATTGGTGCAACAGTAATTGGTCAGGAGTGATAATGACAACAATAATTGGTCAGGAGTGATAATGACAACAATAATTGGTCAGGAGTGATAATGACAACAATAATTAGCGGTAATTTAACGGACTTTCTAACATTAAAGGCACTATATATTCTAATTACAGCCCATCGGAAGATCAACAGGATAATTTTCTTCTTTAGTAAACAAAAACAGAATCAAGATAGCAGGAAAAATGGACAGCATACAACTGGATCCTAGATAGCATAGAAAGGAATAAAAAACGGGCTGTGTTTGTAGCAAGGCGCGTTGTGCAAGGCCGTCCTTATTTTGGAATGCAAGGAGTAAAATAAATAGAGAGAGACTTTAAAAATAAATAGAGGGAGATTTTAAAAATAAATAGAGGGAGATTTTAAAAATAAATAGAGGGAGATTTTAAAAGTTCATGAAGAATGGAACTGGAGACAGATTTTAAAAGGAGAAAGGAGAATGGAAAGAACTTGACCGTGTGGTACAAGACTGGAGAGCTTCTTCTTCTTCTTCTTCTTCTTCTTCTTCTTCTTCTTCTTCTTCTTCTTCTTCTTCTTCTTCTGCGTTCGTCCTGAAAAGTACGTTTGTTACGTTGTGTCGCCGTTTACAGCAAAGCTGCGATATTTGCGCTTTTCGGCCCGACACATCCGGTTTCAGCATGGCATTTTTGGGACTGGGTTAGCCTTCCCTCTTCGATCCCTACTCTCTCAGCCAGACTGCAGTGATGCAGCCTGTTTCCAGGACCACCACTTGGAGGTGGAGTAGGGTCTTGGTCAGCTCTGGTTCGCTGACCCTGATGCAAGCAGTCAAGCTATGGGTCGCTGACTGTATTTATCTCTGTTGCTGCGTCTTCGGTCCCACTGGAGAGCTTGACATGTCCCGATTGAATGCCTATGCTCCAATGCGAGCTAAACGGTAATTATGATGATAAGAATATACAAAGTACAGACTACACAGATAGAACCGTTAAGCACTTTTATTTCAAATAATTTAACAGCGTTAAGGCAGCTTTCACATATTATGTAAGTGTGTTCGATACAAATAGAGACCATAGAAACAGAAGCCTTAAATCTTTATATAAAATGGTAACACTAACCTGGACTGGATTAAGATAAGTCTTGTGACATCACTGTTGTGAATACGAATTATTAGAACTATAAGGTGTTTTTGATTTGTACAAGGCATGTATTGTTAATAAATGACTGACTTAACGGTTTTATTTTCATTACCATAGTTGGCTTAAGAAATTGAATAAATTTTTGTCGTTTCTCACATAAAGTGTGACTTTTTTCCTAGCCAAAATAGTGACTTTTTTCTGTGACTTTTTTCCTGTGACATTATTTCTGCTCATCCCTACAGACACAATTAGTAGCATCTAAGTTCTGTGAGAAGAGATAGATAATTACTGAAGCAGTTCTTCCACCTGTTCATGATTGGTTAGTCATTATTTTTATCTGAGTTCAGGATGAACTTCTGGTCAGCTGTATACCGAGTAACTTGGTCACCGAAATTAAGAGAGACTTGCAGGAGAACATGAGAGAGCCTCGACCTACTTTGTTTCACGACTTGTATGTGGAGAGATACGACAATGTCAGGTATGTATTCTGTATATATACTGTTCAAAAAAAGAAACGCATAGCTACTGAAGGCACACACATAACCATAATTTTGACATTCAATAACATTTTTAATTTAATGAGTTAATTGTTCAAATTGCACACAAGAATACCTTAGCTGTTGTAAACCTGTCTCTGAGGTGACGAAGCCGAATAAAGCGATCCGCCGCTGCTGTTGTCACTCTGGGTCGTCCACTGTGATGCCGGTCTTCAACTGAGCCAGTGGCTTGGAACCGGTGCCAAAGTCGACTGATGGTACTCTGGTGCACGTTTAGATGCCTGGCAACCTGACTTTGACTTTCGCCTGCATGCAGTCGGACAATAGCAATGTTCCTTAAATTTATCGATAGAGACGCCATAAATGTCTGCTTGAAAATGAACTGAATTTTTTTTGTGTAGCGTTATCCTTTTATAGGGTTTCAGTTGCGTAGTCAGTGAAAAGTGTTCACCCCAAATTTTGTTGCTTTCACGTGCGCGCAACATGAGCTGTGGTCAAAAATTGCGTCATAAACACTATTGACCACTGCGTTGTAACGATTACAAAAACGAACGCAATTCAGGTCAACACGCGCATTTGACACTGTAAAGAACATTTGAGGCTGGTTTTTATATACCCTAGCACCAAATTTTACTTCTTCTTCTTCTTCTTTGATCCATAACCACCAACCGTCAAAGCAGTCAGCGGCCATCACGCCTGGTGGCGTCTTGTAGGGCAGCAACAAATTGAATCCACTTTGCTCGGTCGGCGGCCATCCTTCGTACAGTGCCCCAACTGTGGTTCATTCTTTGCATTTCAGCTTCCACAGTTCTCCGCCAAGTTGTTTTTGGTCGGCCTCTCTTTCGCTTTCCCTCGTGGGTCCATAGCATAGCTGTTCTTGTGATGGTATCAGGGTCCCTTCTGAGGACGTGGCCAACCCAACTCCAGCGGCTGCCAGCTATGATGGTGTGCATGTCTTCCTGGTTACTCCGAATTAGTAGTTCTTGGTTGCTGATGGTGTTTGGCCAAAAGATTCGGAGCATTTTCCTTAGGCAGATTGTGTGGAAGGAGGACAGTTTCGACATTTCCTTCTCTGTTACTCTCCAACATTCCGCACCATAGAGAAGCACAGAAAGTACACAGCTCTCATACAGTCTTAATTTGGTGTTTGTGCTGTACTGTGAAGACTTCCAAATGTTGTTGAGAACAGCAAAGGCTGTTCTCGCTTTATTCATTCTGTTGTTAATGTCCTTGCTTGTTCCGCCGTCAGGTGTTACTATGCATCCTAGGTAAGTAAATGTGTCTGTCTGTTCTAACTTCTGGTTCCTTACTGTTATTGGCTCAGGATTGCCCACATTTAGTGTCATGACCTCTGTCTTCTTCAAATTGATGTTCAGGCCAACCTGCTGGCCATACTTATTCAATCTATTGGTTTTGTCTTGAATGTGTTGATGTGAATGCGCGAGTAGTACAATGTCATCTGCATATTCCAGGTCTTCCAGTGTAGAAAATGTTGTCCATCTAATTCCTCTTGGACTGCCCTCCGTTGTCTGGCACATCACCCAATCTATGACTGTAAAAAATAATGTTGTTGATAAGGGGCATCCTTGTCGTACTCCTGTTTTCACTTCGAAAGTTACATTACTCGATCCAACACTGCACGTAAAGTTAGAATAGAGGCTTTTTATGATGGAAACAATGCGGCTGGGAATTCCATAAGCCCTCAGAATTTTCCATAGGCTGTCCCTGTGTATGCTGTCGAAAGCCTTTTCAAAATCAACAAAGTTAATGTACAGCTGTCTCTGCCATTCTGAGCACTGCTCTATAATGTTCCTGAGGGTAAATATATGATCTGCACATCTTCTGTTCTTTCTGAAGCACGCTTGTTCTTTCCTCAGTTTATGGTCAACTGCTTTTGAAATTCTCTGGATGATTATCCTGCCTAGTATTTTGCTGGGAACTGAGGGGAGGGTAATTCCTCTCCAGTTGTTGCAGTCTTACAAGGTCACCCTTCTTGGGCAATTTGACAATTATTCCTTTACTCCACTCTGTTGGTGTTGTCTCAGTTTCCCAGACTTGTGCAAATAGTGGTTCTAATAGTTCTGCTGCTAGTTCAGGGTCTGTCTTAAATAGCTCAGCATTTAGATGGTCTTGACAAGGCGCTTTTCCATTTTTTAGCCCTTTGATAGCTGTGATGATTTCTTCTTTTCATGGAATGTCTGTATTTACATCTAAGTCACTTTCAGCCTCAGGAACATTCAGCTGAGTCTCTGGTGGTTCCTTATTCAGTGTTTCTCTGAAGTGCTCTGCCCATCTTGTTTCCTGCCCCTGTGCTGTGGCGATGAGATTTCCTTGCTTGTCTCTTACTAACGTTATGTTGTTTGCACCTCGTTTTCCACTGATAGCTTTAGTTATTTTATAGACTGTGCTTTGTTCATTTCTCAGTGCTGCCTCTTCTGCCTGTCTTGCAAGGTCATCCAGAAATGTCCTTATGTTAGCACGGGTTTGACGTTTTACTTCCTTGTTCAGCTGACTGTACTGTTCACTATATATTGCCTTTAACCTGGGAGACTTAGCTTCGGTTTTCTTTCTTTTCATTTCCTTTCTCTTCGCTATGGTGTTTAGCGTTTCTGCTGTTATCCAGTCTTGGCTCTTTCTTTCCTGGAATCCCAAGCATGACTTTCTGCTTTCTTTGTATATTGTTGAGATGGTGTTGAATTTCTGGTCGACATCGTCGGTCTCTGTTCTTTCCTGGCTTTTGGTAATCAGATATCGTCTCTTTACGTCAACCACGAACGCTTTTCTTGTGAGGGGGTCCTTAAGTTTCGTGATGTTGTATCTTTTCTGTTTGACTACAACTGGTCCAGCAGCTCTGAGTTTCACCTTCAGTCTTGCTACTACTAGGTGATGATCACTTCCCACATCTGCGCCTCTTCTTACTTTCACGTCTTGTAGTGCATGTCTCCATCTGCCATTGATCATTATGTGATCTATCTAGTTTTTGTCTCGTCCGTTTGGTGATTCCCATGTTAACTTGTGCACTTCTTTGTGTTGAAAAAGTGTTCCTCCAATGACCAGGTTGTTAATACTGCAGAAGCTTATTAATTTGTCCCCATTCTCATTTACTGTTCCACTGCCGCATTTTCCCATTACTCTTTCGTTATAATTATTATTTGTTCCAACTTTCGCATTTAGGTCTCCCATTACTATAATAAGATCGTACCTGGGTACAGTTTCCATTTCCTTTTGTACCTATTGATAGAACTCGTCCTTGATCTCTTCATTGCTGTCGTTTGTTGGTGCATAGCATTGTATAATTGTGGTGTTGGTGAATCTCCCTCTCAGTCTTGCTCTTATTAGTCTGTTGTTAATGGGTTTCCATTCCAGTAAAGACCTTTCCATTCCTTTCTTCAGGATAATGGCTAAACCTTCGTTGTGCTGACCATCCTCTCTACCAGAATAAAGTACTGTTTCCCCTGTAGCTGTTTTTATTCTCCCCGTCTCGGTCCATCTGCTGTCATGTATTCCCAGGATATGTAGTTTGTAATTCCTCATCTCTGCTGTGATCTGTCTCAGCTTTCCTGCCTCATTCATGGTTCTGACATTCCAAAAACCAATTCTGGTTTCGTGTTTTACGGTCTGGGCATCCGTTTTCATGCCAGTGGCTTCCTTTCGGCTTTCACCACTGTCAGTCATACGAGCCTGAGACTCCGGATGTCCGTCCCGCATCACAGTTTTTTCATTTATTGCCGTTTCCGTAACATGTGCGATTTTTTACATAGACAGGGGTGTCGGCCCTGTGCTAAAACCCCCAACCTGGAGGACCAGGGTACCAGCTTTTGCCTGACCCCTACCCACGCAGACCAGTCCAGCTTGGTTGAACCTTCCAGGAGTAAAACTCCCACTGGCATAGCTCTGGGGATTGTCAGGGCACACAAGCTGCCATACTGCTACAAGGTATAGGTACCATTGATGGCAGAAATTTTACTTACAAACTCATAAAAACGCGCCCTCGGATAGCTATGCGTTTCTTTTTTTGAACAGTATATTATTAGGTTTATCATCATCATCACCACCATCATCTTCCTCATCATCATCATTTTCGCCCCATATAGGGCATGGAGCTACGACTGAAACTGGTCCCCTGACAGGAAGCCTGCACAAAACATTTCCATGCTCCTGCACGAGTGGTTTCTATAGCAATTTATTTTTAGAGGATGAGGTTTAGGACCAGGAAACGTACCATTTTATCAGTTATAGGAAACTGTACAGAGCATTATAACCTGATTATACAGAAAATTAATTAAATAGTATGCGTTATTGTATCTATATTGATTCTAACCCAATGTGACACATTAGGCTTTGTAGTATGCATCTCGATTCTATATTAAAAATGCATTCCCACCAGTATCGTTTCTGTATGGGTTCTGACTTAATTAATAATACAAACCTGATATCCTTGTTTACATGCTAGTTCTATTACAATAATAAATTCCGTCTTTGGGTTATAATCCGGACAGTTCTAATCCCGACAGCCAAAATCTCAACAGGCTAAAATTGTTACAAGTTATGATACCAGCACCCGTAAAATGTCTGAATACCAACACATAAATAAAAAAAAAAGAATTTCATTTAATTTTTTTCGGCAATTTTTGGTTTATAATGCTTTTACGCTTACAAGAAATACGTACACCGCAAATATTGGGCGTTGAAATACGTACACCACAAATATTGGACGTTGAAATACGTACACCACAAATATTGGACGTTGAAATACGTACACCAAAAATATTGGACGTTTTGTGAAATTAATGAAGTTTCATACATGTATGTGTATGTATGTGTATGTATGTGTGTACGTGTATGTGTGTATGTGTGTATGTGTGTCTGTATGTTATGTGTGTATGTGCATGTGTGTGTATGTGTGTATGTATGTGTTTGTGTATGTATATGTGTATGTGTGTGTATGTGTATGTGTATATGTGTATCTGTGTGTATGTGTATGTGTGTATGTGTATGTGTGTATTTGTATGTATGTATGTGTATGTGTGTATGTGTGTGTATGTGTATGTGTGTGTATGTGTGTGTATGTGTGTGTATGTGTATATGTGTGTATATGTATACGTGTATGTGTACGTGTATGTGTATGTGTAGTTCCCGGTGGTCCCTGAAGAAACAAATCAAGAACAGGCCTACTTCACCCCCAGACATGTCGTTCCATGTAAAAAACAAATTGTCACATAAACCACTTCTACAAGAACATGTAACTGCTTGTGGTTGGTGCTGCATGTTTCCTGCATGGGGATCACATGTAGTGGTGGTTCCATGCTCCATTAGGAGCGCACGGAAAATTACTCATTATAATGATACACATACTAAATGTCATTAATTTAAAAAAAAAATTTTAATTGAGGTAATTTCCTAATACTCGTGGCTGAACGCTCAGCAGTGAATATGTGTATAATATTTGTAGTTTCGTACCATTTAGAGTTAGGATTAGGGTTAGGGTTAACCCTAATACTAACCCTAACTCTAAATAGTACGAAATGTACACATTATAGACATATTCACTGCTGAGCGTTCAGCCACGAGAACCATAATTCAATATATGCATATCACATTCTTTTATTTTTGTTACACAACTTGAAGTTAATATAAGTCACGTGTGTTGTCCGGTCGTCTGTTAGAAGACAAAGAAAACATATGATTACTGCTTCCTCTGACATGTCGTAAAGACCACTAATGAGGTGCTGGATCTGGCAACCTCGTAATGTAAAAACATGTTACAGACACCACTGCTGTAAGACCACATGAATGGTTGGTTGCTGCCTCTCTGAAATGGCGCCAACTGGAGAACTGCCTCCGTAGGGAGTTACAAGAGAAACGAGTGAATGAATGAACTATAATTAATGAATGAACTATAATTAATGAATGAACTATAATTAATGATTTACTTTAACTATATTATTGTTTAGAAATCCAGAACCCGTGACCTGACCATTTTTGGGATTTTGGAATGTGGGATTATGGCTGCAGGAATTCTGACCAGAATTCTATATTCCAAACATTTCATATTCGTTTGTCTTTCTACATGGGTTCTCTCTAGCAATGCCGCCCCTTCAACACCCCCCCCCCCCCCCACTTTTTTAAAATACAGTGACAAGAAGATAAAAGGGCTGAAAGGCTTGTCTACCAGGCGAACCGAGTCTGACAATCATATAGAAACGACACTGTTGGGAATGCATTGTTAATATAGAATCGAGATGCATACTACAAAGCCTAATGTGTCACATTGGGTTAGAATCAATATAGATATGACAACGCATATTATTTAATTATAACTATTTGTTATTGTAGTGGGTTTGATGGTATTGTATGATGGTGATATTACTAAATGTAATGTATGAGGCCAGCTGTGAAGGCTCCTGAGATAAAATGTAGTTGTGAATTGTCAGAAGGCCTTTCTTGCTACCACTACGACCTCACACTCAAATTTTTTTTTCTTAATGAATGTGGCTATGTAAAATGTCTAGGGTAATGATGTGTAATGTGGTGTGATAGTTATAGATACACCCACAGATATTTAAGCAGACTAATAATATTTAACAAATATTATAATACACTGAACTAACTCAAGAGTGTAAAATTTTTGATAGAATTATATTACATTTATTTGTTCTGGATCAGGTTTTATGTTGACCAGAACTTTTTTTTAAAAAAAGATTTAAAATTTTATGAAAGAAATGCATGGAATGTTACATAATAAATGCAAGAGTGTACATATATAAGTACTAGACTAGTTAGTTTTATTAAAATGTTCTAGTAGTCATCTACTTGGGAGGATAGTTAATGCTTGTGCTGTTGGGGTGGCCTCATCACACCTGTCTATATTGACTACACAGTGTCCAGTAAATTGCAGGAATTTTATGGGGTATTAGTAACTAAAAGGCGTTGGTGAACTTCCAGCAGACCAGAGGCTCACTCATCTTGCATATGTAGCTCTGGTGCTGAAATCTGGTGGTCCCACCTCTCCGTGTTGGCGGGCAATAATAGTGGTCTCTGTCACAACGTACTGCACAGATACACTCGAGTAAAATCACCAACTGAATGGACACCGCCTTGTTCACAACTGAAACTCACAGCTCTGCAATCAAAGTATTGGCTATGTGTCAAAATTCTATTCTCTACCCACGTCTGGACACAACACGGACACAACAACCACATCATACAGACAGGTCAGATCTCTCTGACCAAACAGCACATTTACCATGGTGGTTTTACATCAGATAGGTCCTCCCAGACTATAGATTCTGAAAAATATTTATTAGTTTCCTTCCCTAAAAGTGGATAGGTAATATGTTTCATTATTCTCAACACTTGATCTGTCTTTCCTAACCCTTGCTGGAGTTTATGTATATTGTTGGTCCCTAGACCCTGACTTGGGCGGGGGGTCTAGAGCAAATCCCTACTTGTTTGTAAGGCTAGATTATGATATGGCAGTATCAAATCACTCGAACATTAAACAATATTCAAAAATATACAAAGAAATAATTTCAATCTTACCAGATTATGAATAAAGAACACAGAAATGCTAGCAAAACTCAGCTGAGCTGCTGGCTATAGTATGGCGTCCCTGAACTTATTTCACTTTCTTTCATTTGGAAATCACCACACTTTAAAATACTGTGTCTATCATCGAACAACTATTGAGGAATGGCCCCACTTGCGCGTCTGAGCGCCGATAAAATGATTGTCTGTGGCCAATCACTGCCTAGGTTTATTTCAAATTCAAATTTCCTACCCTAAAGTCATTTCAGTCATGCTTCAGTCAAGTATGGATGTTTATCTGTTAGTCTGTCCGTCTCTACTTGTTTTTTTTTTTCTAAACGTACTTGATTTTTGAACCAACCTTTCTCTCCCCTCCAAAATTTTGTCGTTAAAAGTTATATTTAGACACAGCTCCCACCAATGTCCCTTCGCTTCCCTACTAAGTAGATTTGAACACCTGCGTCTCGAGGTCGTGTTTTTTTGTGCAAATAGCGACACTTTTTATTCCATACAGTATGTCGCTGATGTGAACAACACTGTCTTTTGTCATTATCTTCAATATTATCTATCCGTCTGTAAAATTAAGAACATATTAGTTCACTGCTCAGAATGGGCCATCCGGCCAGCTAATTTTTATATTCCTAACATTAATATTACGAAAAAGTTACTTTTTAATTTTTGTAATATTCCAAACATCTGCGTTCTGCCGATGAATTCAAATCAAAGGCTTGGTATCGCAAAAGCGACCAATAAATGACTGTGGCGTAACATATCCAAGGTCCCTTCTGTCGAGTTCCTTGCTTTATGTCAACTTGGGAAACGTGACTTTTCTCCGTTTCCCCCCCCAATTGCGTCTCCTTAGCCTTTCTAGTCTCACGCAATCTTTCCAGTCATATTTTTTTCCTTTTATCCGCCGTTCCCCTCCTGTCTAGCAAGTCAATTTTTATGGAGGGTGATGACCCGCGGTCTGGGCGATCATGTACTATCAGCAGCCTACGCATTATGTTTTTATCCTTACATGTTATCTTTGGAGGTATTTTACCGTTGTATCTCTGTCAATTTCACTACACATCTCCCCACTTGAAAACATGCCTATGGCAAGTTCCAAAACCAGCGATACACATAGGTAAAATTACTCCTCACGTCTGCCACTACTCTAATTTTGATCACAGGGGTGCCGACTGAGGAAATCTGCACCGACATTCAATTTACGGCTTGCATAAGCGACTGGTTTCAGTTCCCCATCAGGTGAAGATGATCTTTGCAACAAAGCCCCTCCTAGTCCTACATTACTTGCATCGGTTCTTAAGACAAAGTCCTGTGTCAAATCAGGCAGTTTGAGAATAGGCTTGCTAGTGAGTTTTTCCTTTAACTCTTGGAACGCTAGTTCACATTGTGCAGTCCAAATAATTTTATCTGGAAGTCCCTTGCGAGTCAGATCAGTCAGAGGAGCACAAATAGCGTTAAAATTCTTGATGTATTTCTGATAAAATCCGCATAACGACACAAATGATCGCACGTCCTTTTTTGTTTGCGGCCTAGGTGCTCTCTGCAGTTTTTCCAAGTTCTTAGGATCAGGGGTCATATTACCCTGATATACAGTGTGTCCCAAGAATTCCAACTCTTTGCATCCAATACAACATTTTGTTGGCCTAGCAGTTAAGTTCGCCTCCCGAAGTCTATCAAACAACATCTCCAGAGCTTCAATGTGTTCTTCAAATGTCTCTGTGGCGACGAGAATATCATCCATGAAATTCGTGATACATGGGTTATTCAGGGGATCCAACAATTTGCGCATCATCCTTGAAAACACACTCGGAGCATTTTTCAGTCCGAATGGTAGCATATTGAATTCATAATGTCCATCCGAAGTGCTAAAAGCCAAATAAGGTCTCACTTCAGGCTTCACTGGGATCTGGTAATAGCCTTTACTAAGATCCACCTTTGAAAAGTATTTTGCCTTGTTCAGTCTGGCAAATAACTGTTTTGTGTCTGGTAATGGATCCACTTGTCCTTCTGTGACAGCATTCAGTTTCCTGTAATCTATGCACAGTCTGTGTTCCCCAGACGGTTTTCTCAACAAAACGACACTAGAACTAAAAGATGATTCACTGTGCGAAATAATCCCCTCCTTCAACAAATACTCTATTTCTTCCTTCAATGCCTTCTCCTTCGCGAACGGAATAGAATAGGCTCTCATACAGATTGGGTTTGAGTCTACCAGTTTCATGTCATACTGTAGCAAATTTGTATGGCCTGGTTTATCTGTTAATACATCTGTATGTTCCTCCAGAACCTGTTGAACTCTCTCCCTCTGGTTTTTAGTCAGGTGCTTACTGACTTTTACCTGTGCTGCGGTTTCACAAGGATGTAATGGGTATTCATGTGAGGTGAGTGGTTCTTTTTGCATCTGGGTTGCAATAGCCAAGGTCAATAAGGGGGTGCTTTCCTGGAGTGGTCTGTCCAGATACTTCTTTAACAGGTTTACATGATAAACTTTCTCCTTCCCCTTTTTGTCAATTTTATAGTTTGTTCTAGACACCTTCTCTAGAACCGTATATGGACCTTGCCAACCAATTTGTAATTTATTCTGGCTTCCGGGTAGTAGAAGCAGCACCTTCTCTCCGACTGCCAGTTCCCTGTCCTTTGCCTTCCTATTAAAATATGCTGCATGTTTCTTCCTGGCTTGCTTCAAATTATCATTTGCCAGTTTCCATCCAGCTTTCAAACGAGTGGTCAGTTCGTTCACGTATTGATACGATGAGGTAACAGTCTCTTCCGCCTTCTCATCTGTCCAGGTCCTTAATAGAGCTTCTAATGGACCTTTTATTGGCCTCCCAAATAGCAGAGTTGCGGGAGCCATCCCGGTTGAACTATGTGGTACCTCCCGGTACGCAAACAATGCGGCGGGCAGGAATTGATCCCACAGATCCGGTTTTTCGTGTGCCAGCTTTCTCAGGATAGAAATGAGAGTCCCGTTGAACCTCTCTACCTGGCCGTTCCCTTGTGGATGGTACGGACTACAATGAAAGTGTCTGGCTTGAAATAGCTTAAAAACTTCTTCCGTTAGTTTCCCCTTGAACTGAGAACCATTATCCGTCAAGATTTGATGCGGGAATCCTAATCGGGTAAATATTGTAAGTAGTGCCTCTGCTACATGTTTTGAATCAATTGATGGCAGGGCTACCGCCTCTCCCCACATAGAACAAGTGTCCACCAGAGTAAGGATGTAACTGTTCCTCCTCTTGGTCCGAGTGAGAGGTCCTACAATATCCACTGCAACCCTCTCAAAAGGTGTTCCCACTATGGGCATTTCCCCTAGAGTTGCAGGAGCAGTCCAGTGCTTTGGAGCTACCCTTTGACATTCTGGGCAGGATTTGACATATCTTTTTATATCCTCCGTTATCCCTGGCCAGAAGTAATGACAAGCTATACGCTGTCCTGTGGCGCTGATCCCCATGTGACCACTGAAGGGAATCGCATGCCCGAGTTCCATCACTTTATCTCTATATGAAGTGGGAAGAACCAGCTGGTTGTGACCATTTGTTCCAGTTCCGGCCTTCCTGTATAAGAGTTTGTTCTTCATGAAATATTCCCCCTTGCTCGGAGGTGTGTGGCATTTGGGCAATTTTTTAAAACAGGGCTTGAGTGTCCTATCCTCAGCCTGCGCCTTCCTCATCTCCTCTGGATGAGCATTTATAGGTTCACCTTCTTCCTCCTTCTTCTGTGACCTGGTCTGCACTGTCGCCATGATCACAGGTTTCTCGGGATTCCCCAAGAAGACGTATCTACACCCCAATATCAGAGGGTAGATTGGTTCATCTATCACTGCTGCTCTGATTTCTCCCTCCACATAGCGAGTTTTCACCGTTATCCTTGCGATGGGAAGTGTCATGAGTGGTATGTCCTTAGTCGCCCCTTGTATTTCCACTGTTTCTGTGGTATACTGACTTGGGTCCACTAGGCTAGACTTCACAACTGAATCATAATCCAAACCTGTATCATAAAGGCACCTTATGGTGACCCCATTACAAATAACATCCTCACAAACTGGGGGGTGATAAGGTTCCTGTTGTCCATTAGGATTAACCTTTAATCTTCGCGTCCCCGACTTCATTGCAGCAATGTTTGAAGGTTTCCTTCTACAAAATTCGGTGTTATGGTTATCCTTCTTGCACCATTTACACCATCTTTTTCCTTGGTTCAACGGTTTTCTTTCATTGAACTTTTGGTCATTGAACTGTGAGTTTCTGTCGCGATAGTCATTTCTTGGCCGCTCAAAGTTTGTCCTACCTTTATTTCCCTGCTCTCTATTATCAAATTTATTAAATTGCTGTGGAGCTTTAAAATTGTCTATGTGCTTCTTTTTAGCACCACTTACCTCTGCCTGAGCTGCCTGATACCTCTCAGCAACATTTAAAATTTCCCCCAACTTCTCTGCACCTTGTTCCATGAGAAATTTTCTCATGTCTGGAGCCATGGACTCTCTCAATTGCTCAATCATGATCATTTCTTTAAGATCTTGGGTCTTCCCCAGAGCCGTCCATTTCTCCAAATAGGTTTCTAGTCTAGCAGAGAATTGGTGGTATGTCTCCCCAGACAACAGTTTGGCATTTCTAAATTTCTTACGATAAAATTCACCATTCTTCTCGTACCTTAATAACAAAGCCTGCTTTAACATGTCATAATTGTCTTGGTCTTCCCTGTTCATTTTGGCAAATACTTCATAAGAAGTACCTCTCAATCCCTGTGATAGCTTTAAACTCCACCTCTCTCTCTCTAACCCATATGTAGTAGCTAATAACTCAAAACGTCCTAGGTACCCCTCTATGTCATCGTCTTTTTCAACAAAATGGTCTAAATGAAACCCCATAGCTGAGTTTGAGGCTCCCAGACTGGGCGTAGCATCTGAGGCAAAAGGGCTGGCACCATTTTTCAGGAGCCGGGCCTTGTAATTCCAGCTCCCTTAGTCGTAATTCGTGCTCCCTCTGCAACCTTCTATCTTCTGCCTCCCTTTGCTGTCGTTTTTCTTCTGCCTCCCTTTCGGCAGTCAACCTTTTTTCTTCTGCCTCCCTTTGCTGTCGTTTTTCTTCTGCCTCAATCTGCAGCCTCTTAATTTCTCTATCAGCCTCAATTAGTAACCTCTTCTCTTCAGCTACCTTTCTATCTTCCCTTTCAATATATTTATCACATTCAGCCGTTACATATTGAATTAAAATCTGACCATCCATTCCCATCTCCTTTGCGGTCAGCACAGCAGCTGATCGGAATTTTGCTAGCTCCGCCATACTTTTCAGACAATATAATAATATACAAGCTAAATCTCTAACCAGTAAATACACTAAGTACTTCTTATGACTATAGTCTAACTAATTCTAACTAACCAGTTAACTAATTAATTATCACTGGCTGTGAAGATTCACCAACTTTTATCTGCAGGGACACTTTTAATTTTAAAGGGAATTTCACAATTTTTTTTCCCCTAATTTTATTTCTCCAACCAGGAGATCCTAATATTACTGTTGGGCTAATTATCCCTGGACAAGACCCCAATGTATGTAGTGGGTTTGATGGTATTGTATGATGGTGATATTACTAAATGTAATGTATGAGGCCAGCTGTGAAGGCTCCTGAGATAAAATGTAGTTGTGAATTGTCAGAAGGCCTTTCTTGCTACCACTACGACCTCACACTCAATTTTTTTTTTTTCTTAATGAATGTGGCTATGTAAAATGTCTAGGGTAATGATGTGTAATGTGGTGTGATAGTTATAGATACACCCACAGATATTTAAGCAGACTAATAATATTTAACAAATATTATAATACACTGAACTAACTCAAGAGTGTAAAATTTTTGATAGAATTATATTACATTTATTTGTTCTGGATCAGGTTTTATGTTGACCAGAACTTTTTTTAAAAAAAAGATTTAAAATTTTATGAAAGAAATGCATGGAATGTTACATAATAAATGCAAGAGTGTACATATATAAGTACTAGACTAGTTAGTTTTATTAAAATGTTCTAGTAGTCATCTACTTGGGAGGATAGTTAATGCTTGTGCTGTTGGGGTGGCCTCATCACACCTGTCTATATTGACTACACAGTGTCCAGTAAATTGCAGGAATTTTATGGGGTATTAGTAACTAAAAGGCGTTGGTGAACTTCCAGCAGACCAGAGGCTCACTCATCTTGCATATGTAGCTCTGGTGCTGAAATCTGGTGGTCCCACCTCTCCGTGTTGGCGGGCAATAATAGTGGTCTCTGTCACAACGTACTGCACAGATACTCTCGAGTAAAATCACCAACTGAATGGACACCGCCTTGTTCACAACTGAAACCCACAGCTCTGCAATCAAAGTATTGGCTATGTGTCAAAATTCTATTCTCTACCCACGTCTGGACACAACACGGACACAACAACCACATCATACAGACAGGTCAGATCTCTCTGACCAAACAGCACATTTACCATTGTGGTTTTACATCAGATAGGTCCTCCCAGACTATAGATTCTGAAAAATATTTATTAGTTTCCTTCCCTAAAAGTGGATAGGTAATATGTTTCATTATTCTCAACACTTGATCTGTCTTTCCTAACCCTTGCTGGAGTTTATGTATATTGTTGGTCCCTAGACCCTGACTTGGGCGGGGGGTCTAGAGCAAATCCCTACTTGTTTGTAAGGCTAGATTATGATATGGCAGTATCAAATCACTCGAACATTAAACAATATTCAAAATATACAAAGAAATAATTTCAATCTTACCAGATTATGAATAAAGAACACAGAAATGCTAGCAAAACTCAGCTGAGCTGCTGGCTATAGTATGGCGTCCCTGAACTTATTTCACTTTCTTTCATTTGGAAATCACCACACTTTAAAATACTGTGTCTATCATCGAACAACTATTGAGGAATGGCCCCACTTGCGCGTCTGAGCGCCGATAAAATGATTGTCTGTGGCCAATCACTGCCTAGGTTTATTTCAAATTCAAATTTCCTACCCTAAAGTCATTTCAGTCATGCTTCAGTCAAGTATGGATGTTTATCTGTTAGTCTGTCCGTCTCTACTTGTTTTTTTTTTTTCTAAACGTACTTGATTTTTGAACCAACCTTTCTCTCCCCTCCAAAATTTTGTCGTTAAAATTTATATTTAGACACAGCTCCCACCAATGTCCCTTCGCTTCCCTACTAAGTAGATTTGAACACCTGCGTCTCGAGGTCGTGTTTTTTTGTGCAAATAGCGACACTTTTTTATTCCATACAGTATGTCGCTGATGTGAACAACACTGTCTTTTGTCATTATCTTCAATATTATCTATCCGTCTGTAAAATTAAGAACATATTAGTTCACTGCTCAGAATGGGCCATCCGGCCAGCTAATTTTTATATTCCTAACATTTATATTACGAAAAAGTTACTTTTTAATTTTTGTAATATTCCAAACATCTGCGTTCTGCCGATGAATTCAAATCAAAGGCTTGGTATCGCAAAAGCGACCAATAAATGACTGTGGCGTAACATATCCAAGGTCCCTTCTGTCGAGTTCCTTGCTTTATGTCAACTTGGGAAACGTGACTTTTCTCCGTTTCCCCCCCCAATTGCGTCTCCTTAGCCTTTCTAGTCTCACGCAATCTTTCCAGTCATATTTTTTTCCTTTTATCCGCCGTTCCCCTCCTGTCTAGCAAGTCAATTTTTATGGAGGGTGATGACCCGCGGTCTGGGCGATCATGTACTATCAGCAGCCTACGCATTATGTTTTTATCCTTACATGTTATCTTTGGAGGTATTTTACCGTTGTATATCTGTCAATTTCACTACAGTTATTTATTTACTACTCACAGGCCGTTACATTTCCTTCTTTGTTTATGTTTGTCTTCATGCGTCTCTTAAACCAGCCACCTCCACTCATTATTATTCGTGTTCATCTACTATCTACTAGACACGGACTTACAGACGTTGTATGTTATTTAGCCCAGTGATTCGCAACCAGTTTGCCGCCGTATAATGATATGCAAAAAATAATAATCTATGGTAAAATACGAGTATTACGAAATAATCTCGCACGTACAGTTCTACAAATAATAAGTTGAGCTATCAGAATCTATCAATCTTGAACACACAAATTAGGAAGCATTGTCTTAAGATTGCAGCGAATTCTTTTAATATTTACTATACTCACCTGCTTAATTATCATAGTGTGCCTTGCAGTAAAATAAGGTTGAGGAGCACTAATTTAACCTACACATGTAAATACAAAATGTATGGAAGGTGATTTGAGTCTATAAAAGTCATGGTCATTCCGCGTGTTGTTCTCCATTGTTGAGCGTGAGTGTTACCTCCGGTTGTGGAGCGTACCTGATCGTGTGTTCTGTCATCGTTCACCCTGGCAGCGATGCGATGGCGTCGTTGGAATGTTCCCAAGTTCGAATCCCCGAAGGGCCTATAATTTCCATTACTTTTCTGTTGTCTAGTAGCTTCCTTCTATCGTTCTTTACTCTTTAAGTCCCAATCGACTTTATAAAGGCTCAGGGGTTAGACGCGCTTGGCCCAATCGACTTTAAAAAGCCTTTAGTATATGTGCCTCTGTTTGAGACTGTTTCTAATTATAACTACCCACAAAGTCATTTCCGACTGCAAGTACATTCTTTTAAATACCGCACGTGTTTAAGAGTGAACGTGTTTCTGTTTTGAGATATTTATTTTAGATTTTTAAAGCGATTTTTTTAAGCGCATATCCTCCATTTTACCTTGAATAACTAATCATTTTTTAAAGCGCATATCCTCCATTTTACCTTGAATAACTAATCATTTTTCAATGAAAGCTTTTATACTTGTAGCACAAGAGTAAAGTACATCCAATTACCTTCAGTTTCATATACAACAACAAAGTTATTTATGCATTTGAACATTTTAAAAAATTATTTCCAAACAACAACAATAAAAACGCACTGGGGTGGCCATTTTTGCTTGGGCCAAACCCACTTTTTTGCTTGGGACTGAAAGAGTTAATACGAATGCCAACCATGTACTTATTTTCATTAATTTATTTACTAATGTATATGTTAAACATTAACCCAATGGAAAACTGCTTTGAACGGAGATGTAAGGAAATCATAATGTTAAGTTCAGACTAAAAAGACACTTCAGCATTAACATGAGATTGTAGAACCACATACATCAATGCGGCATGCACTTTGTAGCCAAGAAATCTCGGACATAGTTAAATAGTATTTTTGAAACCACACACGAGAAAATCATTTAAGTAAATCAGACCTTCAGGGCATCGTTCTCTTCACTATTTTTGTCAATATATATATATATATATATATATATATATATATATATATATATATATATATATATATATATATATATATATATATATATATATATATATATATATATATATATATATATATATATATATATATATATATATGTAGTCATACCTCGCTTTATTGCGCTTCGCAGATATTGTGCTTTTTTTTCAAATTAATCGTGTTTATTTATTAGAACGTGCCTTCTTCTTCCGACAGATTTTGACTCTCCGACAGCAAAATGATTATGATTCGCTGAAGGCTCAGATGATGAGTAGCATTTTTTTTTTTTTTTAGCAATAAAGTATTTTTAATTTTAGAGTACATTGTTTTTTTAGACCTAGCGCTATTGCACACTTAATAGACATAGTGTAAACATGATTTTTAGGCTTTTATATGCACTGGGAAGCAAAAAAAAAAAAAAATGGGTGTGACCCGCTTTATTGCGATATTCGCTTCATTGTGGTGGTCTGGAACCAAACCCACAATATCTCCGAGGTATGCCTGTATGTATATTTGTGTTTCCAGCATTCATGGCATCCGTGTATTTTCATATTTTCATTTTCAGCATTAATTCCATCTTCACTTATTTTTTAATTTTTTTTATATTCTCGTTCTCAGCATTCTGTACGCGGACATTGTCAACTTCACACCCTTGGCCTCGGAATGTACAGCTGCGGAACTGGTGAAGATGCTTAATGAACTCTTTGGTCGATTCGACCAGCTAGCCACGGTACAACTTACTCTGTTGTTTGATTGTTATATTTGTGTTTGAATATCATCATCATCATCGCCCCTTTGTCACTCTTATGGAGCATGGATCCACCACGCAAATGTCTCCCTTTGTCATTCTTATGGAGCATGGATCCACCACGCAAATGTCTCCCTTTGTCATTCTTATGGAGCATGGATCCACCACGCAAATGTCTCCCTTTGTCACTCTGATGGAGCATGGATCCACCACGCAAATGTCTCCCTTTGTCATTCTTATGGAGCATGGATCCACCACGCAAATATCTCCCTTTGTCACTCTCATAGAGCATGGATCCACCACGCAAATGTCTCCCTTTGGTCCACCACGCAAATGTCTCCCTTTGTCATTCTTATGGAGCATGGATCCACCACGCAAATGTCTCCCTTTGTCATTCTTATGGAGCATGGATCCACCACGCAAATGTCTCCCTTTGTCACTCTCATGGATCATGGATCCACCACGCAAATGTCTTCCTTTGCAGAAACCAAAGCACAAAATCTTGTAGCCGTAGTTTCTATAGCAACTGGTTTTTTACGACATGCCTGCTGGAGCAGTTGTCATATTCTATGTTTGTCTACTCATAGACCCCCCCCCCTTCTCCCCCCCCCCCCGTGAACTACACAGAGCGTGGCTCAACATCATCATCATCGTTTTCCTTTGCGTGCCTACACCTGATCCCCTTACAGCTGTTCCCCTTACAGGAAGCTTGTACCAAACATTTACATGCTCTTATAGTAGTGCTTTCAAGTCCATTTATGTTACATAATGATGTTGCCAGCCTCATGTGGTTTAACAGCGTCATGTTCAGTTGTTTACTGACATTTCCATCATCAGCTACAGCGAGCGCAAAACCCGTACATCCTAAAATAAAATACAAAAACACAACATATAATCCTTGTCAAGATTCATTAAAAAAAAAAAGAAAAACATGGGGAAGGGAATTTAGAAAAACATACAAAAGACAAAGATGACATGGCAAAAACCTTGAACGGATGGTACAGGACAGGAAAGTTTGAACTGTAGTTGTTGAAGATCTGTGCTCCACTGGGAACCAAAAGGCAATGAAAAGATACATGTATATTTTGTCCTTGAAGTAAAACTTTCCACGCTAGTTTACGTTTTAGCTGATATAAAGGTCAAGGTTGTCCCATAGCAAATACTGAGGTAGGGGAGTGAAATGTTAGAGACTTACCTACACTAGGTCCAGCAATGAGAGGTGGGGGGGGGGACCAGTTCCTTTCCTCGCTGCTTTTTCCTTCCCTAACTCAATGTCAGGCACCCATTTACAGCTGGGTAGACTGGAGCATATCGGTACCACGATTCGAACCCAGCACTTTGCTGTGAGAGACCAACACTCTAACTACTCTGCCAGTCAGACTTAGCTGATATAACAAATATAAATCAGAACCAGTCAATAGCCGTACAACTGTAGATTACATTGAGGAAATGGAGATTAATAGTACACACACACTCGGGGAAACAATCAACCATAAAATAACCAGACATATCCTTGACTGTACCCCGTAGGAAAGATAAGCGCGGAGAATCCAAAGACTCACCTGTTCTCAGGTATTTTTCTCTTTAGTTAATAACAGTGCCATGTCATGTGTGTGCCGTATTCACATACTCTTGTACTTCATACATAGTTTTTCACTTGACCTTCCAACTTTCAACTGGCAGAAGACAGACCGCTTTATAATTACGTACATCAGGAAAGAACATCTGATTGGCTGATCGCACACCTCTCATGATAAAGTTACCACATTCCGGAATAGAAACCTGGTAGCATCACGCCCCAGTCTACCCTGCTGTAAATGGGTATCTGACTTTGCTGTATATTTAGGAAAGGCAAAGGCGGGAACTTGTCACCCAGCCTCATAAAAACGGTGGACCTATTATAGTAAAGCCTCTAACACTTCAGTCCCATACAGCTGTTTCTGTTATGGGACTACCTTTACACGTAGATCATAACAGGGGGACTACATTTACACGTAGATCATAACAGGGCACCAGTTGGGATTATTTGATACAAGATATGGAAAGTATTGATAACATTATAGCATTGGCAAATGTACGATTGTGTGTGTGCTGTACAATGATAATTGAGGAGTAGTGAGAACAACCAGAGGTTCGTATCATCTACAAATGACACTAACGACTGCTTCTTGTCACTTATTCTACATTCAAGCAGAGTGCACGACAGCGACATTTTTTAAGTGTTCTATTTAAGTTTCATTACTACCTTCTTTTTTTTTTCTTAAATGTGTCTTATAGCTCTGACGCACATCCAATTAAGCACATTTACAATATTCTAAAAACAGAACACTCGAAGAACGTTTCTATGCCTGTGAATGGGGTGGGGGGAGAGAAATCAAATAAAGATAAGAAAACTATAGCAACAATACGGTTAAATCGATAATCAATACTTCCCTATCAAACAGGTTTAAATAACCAGAACAGGTAAAAGGAATGGAGTACAAGAGAGAGACAAAGAACATCTTTCCATGGCACGCAGGGTACAAAAACAAAATAGTTTAAATTTATCTTTAAAAAAAAGGTTTACAAGACGGGGGAGAAGGGGGAGTGGTCAATAAGAAGAGAGAAAGTGAAGAGTTGACAATTATTTTCTTGTTGAAATATAAAACTAAGCATTGAAAAGAGAGAACAATTAAAGAATAAACAACAATAGTGTAAGCAGGATGGGGAAGGGAGATAAACATAAAATAAAAAAATAAGTAGTAAGAAGGAGAAAAGGGGGGAAACTGGGAGGAACGAAAGTATGTAAGAGAAAAACAAGAAAATGAGAAGGAAGCAGAGAAGAGAAAGAACTGAGAAACAAAACAGATGATGTTATTAATAGAAAGAAAGTGTTACCCAGCTGTAAATTGATGCCTGACTCTGTGGGGAAAAGGGGGGGGGGGGGGGGGGGGGGTGTCTCGTAATGCTTGTTGATCATGCCAGATTCTTCTTCTTCTTGCGATCGCATCTTTGATGTTTACACCGTCAGATGAGTTCTCATGATGAACTCGACCGTTGTCTGGAGTTCCTCTTTAGCTCCATACAGCTTTGATTTTAGTGTTGTCATTGGGCCAGTATATCTTAACTGGTCGACAGAGGACAATCTTGTAGAACATGCTCAGCAGTTTGTTCGTTTAATCCACATGTGCACAGTGGTGAAGCAGACAATCGTAGCTTGTGCATGTGTTTATTCAGTTTGTTATGCCCTGTTCTGAGGCGAAAAATGGTGATCTGTCCCTGCCGGTCAAGAGTGTGGTAGTCGTCGTTGGGTTGATTATGTTCTCTTCTGATAGTCTGGATAGCTCTCTTTTTCTCAAAGTATGTGATTTTATTATCTTCTTGTTCACATTCTCCTCCCTTTGTAACAAGTTTATCTGCCTTTTCATTTCCGGGTACAACACAATGGGATTGTACCCACTGAAGTATGGTTCGCTTTTTGGCAGCTACCTTGTTTAGTTCATTTCTCAGATGCGGGAGTTTACCACCCTTGAGAGCTTGCAGGACAGACAGTGCATCTGTGAGGATGACTACCTGGTGGCAGTCAGAGTTGGTGTTATAAATCATATCAGCTTGCTCTAGAGCTTGAACCACAGCTGTATAGTTGGAACAGAATTTACCAGTGGGAATGTGCCTAGTCTCATAGTGGTTGTCAGGATATGAGATAAAGATACCAGCACCTCCATTCCTAACAGCATTAGTTGCTGATCCATCTGTGTAGGCATGTATCCATGATTGTTCGGGATAGCTTTCTTGGATCATACTCAATGTAGCAGTTCGTTTTTGCAGATCATTATACTCATATCCACTTGTGAGACCACTGATTCATGTATTAATCTGGAGGGTACTGTTGGTCTGTTCCCATGGTACAGGGTATAGGGTGGACTTCAGCGGTGTTGTCTTCATGGATAGGTCTTCTTAATGCTGTCTTTTAAGTCTTTTTCCCCCGATGGACAAAGCAGCTACGTTTTAGACGTCCCAATGCCAGATCATCTAGTCTTGCCTTCATTGGGTGCATTGGCATACTGTTGTTTCCATCTGGATCATGCTTTTGGTGTCTCTTCTATAGGACAATGTCTGTAGACTACCAGCTTTCTGCATCTCTGATATTGGCGTAGTTTTCATGGCTCCTGTAATGAGCCTGAGGGCTTGATTTTGCACCTTGTCCAATGACTGCAGATGTGTGTTAGCAGCTGATGACCATGCTGCTGAGCTGAACTCTAAGTGTGGTCTTATTACTCCATTATAAGTCTTCTTTAGAGTTCGTTCATTTGCTCCCCAATTGGTACCTGCTAGTTTTCTGAGTATGCCTAGTCGTCTTCTGGCCTTTCCTTCTGCATTTTCAATATGCTTATTCCATGTAAGCTTTTGGTCAAATGTCAGCCCAAGATAGGTGGGGTAGCTTTCTGCCTTGATCATGGTTGTCCCTAGGTGTATGTTAGCTGCTTTGTCCTTGGGGGAGAGGGAGAACAGCGTTGTGGAGGTTTTGTCTGTGTTTATTGTGATAAGCCATTTCTCTGCCCATGACATTATCCTGTCTGCTGCCCGCTGCATTCTATAATTTGCTGTGGTGACGTATTCATCAGCGCACCAGTGTACTAGGTCGTCTGCATATAAGGCAGCTTTCACTCCAGCGGGGAGATCTTTCACCAGGTCCTTGATGTAAACAAGGAAGAATGTTGGAGAAATTACTCCTCCTTGAGGTACCCCCTGATAGAGCAACACTTTTCTGCTCTGCAGACCATCAAGAGTGACTCTAGTTCTCCTGTTGTGCAAGTATGCCTTGGATTTCACTTCTCCTAAGTTTTGCAATCTTTCCACACCTTGTCAAAGGCCTGCTTGAAGTCGACCACGATCGTTCTTCTCCTGGAAGGTATCTTCTAGTACTTGAGACAAGTAGGTAACTTGGTCTTCTATACTGTAGCATTCTCTAAATCCAGCTTGCTCCGGCACCAGGATCTGCTCAGACTCTAAATACCATTTCAATCTGTGGTTTACTATTCGCTCCATAGTCTTCCCAACACAGCTTGTAAGACTTATTGGCCGGTAACTTGCAGCCTTGGTCTTCCATTTCCCTTTCTTTAGTATGGGTATTGTGATGGCTTCTCTCCATACTTGGGATACCGTTCCTTTTCATGCCAGATGATTGTCATCCCTGACAACCCGGGCTTTCCTGCCCTTCCACCCCCTGTTAACAACATGGCAGTTGTGAGAGACTGTACTTTTTGTGTGTGTGTGTGTGGACACACATACATTCACACAATTTAACATTTTTGATTTACTCTGTCTGGACTAGTGGAGTGGGGAGGTGATACAATGTGTTGATATTGGAAATGGAAATTATTATCTTGAATTAAGTACACTATATATCCTAATCAATAACCCAGCAAGGGTTAAACGGGATCTTTTTCTTTTTAAAAAAACTGAGTTATGGAAGGCAGAAGCAGCAAGGAAAGGAACTGGTCAAACCAGCTCTCGAAACTGGACCTAGTATACTGAAGTCTCTAACATTTCACTCCTGTGATGCAGTATATGTCATGTGACTATTTTTACCATTTTAGTTTCCAAGTGTGTTGACAGCCTTACTTGCTTGGTGGAAAGTGAAAGGTGGAATGAAATAGAAAAGAAACTGAAAACAGAAGAAATGGTTCCATCCACAACACTTACGACAGAAATTGCACAACATATTTCCTTGTCATCATTTCCAAACAGGTGACTTGCTAGTTTTAGGAATATTTGCGTTTAAACTTTGTTGCAAGTTGATGAAATAAATATACTTCTGCACAACAGTAAATTTTGTTTTTCCAATCTTTTATTTCAGAAAAGCAACTGCATGCGAATAAAAATTCTGGGTGACTGCTATTATTGTGTATCTGGTGTCCCGACTGCTGACAAGAATCATGCTCTAAACTGTGTCAGGATGGGCCTTAGAATGCTGGATGCTATCAGGTTGTTTGTTATTTCAGAAAAATATTTCTACAAAAAGGATGTTGATAAAAATATTCTGTTTCTTTAAATAAATAATACAAGTAAATTAGTATGTTGCAGGCACTCGTAAAAAATTCAGAAGTAGAAAGTAGATAACAGAAAAACAACAGAAGTGATAGGCTTACCTATGTTGTTTTTCTGTTGTCTAGTTTTCTACTTCTTTATTTCTTACGAGCGTTGCAACATACCAATTTACCTGTATTATTTATTTACTGTTCACAGGCCTCGGTTGTTTCCCTTCTTTATTTATTTCAGTTCTATTTCTTTACATTCACAATGGTTAATCATTTGATGTCTGAAATTATTAATAAAATTATAGCATTAATAAAGAATCTTGTATCACCACCATCATAACGTCATCTGTGAAAGGGATATAAAAGTCAGTAGATCATATAAAACCAGCGGGCTGATCACCCGCTTGCCAGCCATACTGATTACGGAAACAACAATTAATTTTTTGTTGTACCAATAAACGCCATTAGGCGTAACGGAACAACAATTAGTTTCTTGTTGCCCTAAGACGCCTATAGGCGTATTGGCTACGGACTGCTTTGTCGGTCAGTGGCTAAGGATGGAAGAAGAAGAAGAAGAAGAAGATCATATAAAACTGTAATTCCCATGGGGCATCTGAGGAGACAAAGAAAGAAACTTCAAATACATCAGCCGTGTATTTATTAGCGGCTAATATCACAAGGTGTATATGGGACTGGCATTTTCCTCGTTAAACAAACAGCTACAGAAACCACTTCAGCTAGAGCACATGAATGTTTTGATGCAGGCTTCCTGAGAGGACCAGCTACAATGATGGATCCATGCTCCATAGACAGCAAAAGCAAAATGAATGAATGTATGAGGTCCTACATATTATGTAGTGAAGGTAAATGTTACAAGATCTTATCAATTATGTAGTGACGGTAAATGTTACAAGATCTTATCAATTATGTAGTGACGGTAAATGTTACAAGATCTTATCAATTATGTAGTGACGGTAAATGTTACAAGATCTTATCAATTATGTAGTGACGGTAAATGTTACAAGATCTTATCAATTATGTAGTGGATATAAACAATGATATAGAAGAGCCAATGTGGCATCAGAGCACCACCTTCTATTAGCCAAAGTAAAGCTGAAAATCAATATATAAGATAGGAAACTCTATACAGAGCGAAACAACAGGAGGCAATCTGATCATCAGAAGCAGTCTCCCACCGTCAATCAAGTGTTTCGGCCCTTTGTTCTCCTTTACACTCTAAAGTGGGCGGGCCCACCTGGGTCATGACTCCCACGTGTCTCAGCCTCCTGTTGTTTGTGCAGAAAATGAACCCAGTCCACCTTGGTTGCAGCTTTAAAATCCACAATTCCGCCAGCTGGAGGCAATTGTGAAAGTAACAAAGTGAAGACAAATTATTGTGGTCATTCCGCAGCACACCACTGGCAGGCATGCGTGAAGCCGACGAAGCATGAAGCCATTATGAGCTGGCAACTGAAATTTCACCCGACACCTCAGAGCACCACCTGCTGTTAGCCAAAGTAAAGCTGAAAATCAATATATATATATACCACAACACACAGTTACAGACACCTTGAAATATCTTAGAAACATTTTAAAAATTGCTGTTACAATATTCAACAAAAATTAAGTGTTTCAAAAGCTGGATGATGAAGCACATGCGGAAGCTGACTGACAGTAAATCATAAACTTATAGAAGGACCTGCTCACTGACAGTAAATCATAAACTTATAGAAGGACCTGCAGACAGTTTTTTTGCAGAAAGAGCACACCAGCACTTAGGACCAACAACAATAGAAACAATCAATAACCAAGAAACAATCAAAAACCAAGAAACAATCAAAAACCAAGAAACAGTCAAAAACCAAGAAACTGAAAAAAACTAAAGAAGATTTAAACAAGAAAAAAAACCAGAAGTATACAGAGAGGTAAACAAAAATGTTAGGAATACTGGTAACGAAGAAAGGAAAAGAGCTGATGAAAAGATGGACACGATATTCTGAGAAACTTAATGGTTTATCTCTGTTCAACAAGTCCAACGCAAAAATCAGTATCTTTAGCTCAAATGAAAAGGCAATCATACTGTAGGACTCTAAAAATAGAGAACGACAAAAACTACAACCAAAACGTTACAGACTTTCATAAATGGGTGCCTGCATAGAACAGAAAGATGGAAGTGATATTACAAGATCACTAATGTGGAACTAATGACATAAACCAGGCAAGTGCCAATGGGACATGAGATGACAAGAAGGCACTGGTGTTTAATGTGACACACTTTGAGGAAACCTGTTAATAGTATTACGAGATAGTCCGTGTTCAAAATACCTAAGAACAGAGAAGTAGAGAAAGACTGTGAAGGAAACTGAGCCCCTGCGGACCCAAGTGGAACAGTCCCAATTACGATGGTTTGGCCATGTTTGCAGAATGGGAGAAGATCAGCTACCATGACAAATATGGGAAAGCAAGAGCCAAGGATCCAGACCTCCAGGATAACCCAGAGTTTGCTGGGAAGACAACTTTAGACAATCTCTGAAGGACCGAGTACTAGGTTATAACCAGGCCAGGAGGAAGACAGCTAGTAGGATAGTATGGCACTTATTCTGGCAAACATCTACACACCAGGGTAGAAGAGGAACGACTAAGTAAGTAAATAAGAAGAAAACTGGAGACATTCATGAAAGGGACAAAGAAGACATGGAAATATTGAATGTACGGCACTGGGAGGAAGGTGTTACCGATGCGTTTCTGATATTGGTGACTTATGGTGCAAATGTTGTTGTGGGCTGTTGCTTCATTATGGATAATGATGACAAGACAAACGTAACGGTAACGATTGGGTCGTAAGACTGACCAATTGGTAAGTAAGGCATACTGGACCCATTGTTGAACGTGAATGACGATACGATTTATTATGGAAAAAGACGACATCATGTGCAAGTACAGTTCATTGATATGGTTCTGACAGTATATATTGACATATAATAATCAACATGGATGTTGATTGACAGCACTCGCCGTTACCACATCAAGGTTAACGGCTTGGTAGTATACATGGTTCTGTTGAATTGACCGTTCATATTCTTTACGTAGTTATATATTCCTTTACGCTTCAATCAGCTCCTAGTGTTAGAGGGGACGCACTAGCAATTTGACATATCTGGTCAAATTGAAGCTCTGCCATAACGTGTACAGGAGACGAAGTATCGGAGGCAAGATACTTAAAAATAAGCCGTTTTCTGGTTAAATATTCAAATCAAGCAAATCTTGGTATTTTCTCATCAAGAACGACATCTTCATCTTATAGATGATTATAATTACTTTATGACCGTGTCTTTCCTGAACTAAGGATAAGCACACGAAAAATTCACGTCTATACAAGACGGAGGATATCGGGATCTGCCTCAAGTACGTTTGCTGGATAGTAACAGATCACCGTGACAAACCGCGCCATACCCGTTTAACAATGGTGCACGGTCCTACGCAAATAATACAATGAACCTACAATTAACTTAGATGCGCACAAATGTGCGTCTACAAAATACTAGACTCACATGTGAGGATCTCAAACATTTAACTCCCCCTCTGTGAATATAAAATAACTTAACAGAACGCTTGACGTGAATTTGATGAGGGACTTACACTCCTTAGAGAGCAGAATATTTATGATGATGATGTGTATATTTCATAATTTCTGCACAGCTATTGTTTTCTTCCGTTTGAATTAGAAAAGTTCTTTTTCAAATGGGTAATGTTTGCTTTTTTCCTCCTGATTTTAGAGAAGTCAGAGAAGGAACAGGAGTTGATGTTGACATGCGTATTGGTGTCCATACAGGCTCTGTCCTCTGTGGTGTCCTGGGCCTGAGAAAGTGGCAGTATGATGTATGGTCTGATGATGTTACTATAGCCAACCATATGGAATCTGGAGGTGTGCCTGGGTGGGTGCCATTAGTGTAGAAAATTTATTTGTGTAATTTTTTTTTAACTGCTACATTTTGAACCATAAACCTCAGAAATAGACTGTTTTATTTTAGTGTTACTTTTAAGGAAGTAAAACAAGTCATATGACAACTAGAAGATAGAATTCACCACAGAACAATCCATGTGATCATTCTACATAACCAATCCAAATATCCATTGCATTTGACCAGTATGTCCAGGTTTTTGTAATTTCTATTTTTAGCATGTTAGTTTTTTTAAACAGATTAAATATAATTTGCATAATTCTTTTTGTTTTTCTTTTCTGTATTATTAATGTTATTTTCCTTTATTAGTTTGTTTAATCCAGTGGGTGATGTGTTTGTTCAGTAGTTCATTTTTTAAAATGTTTCTGTTGTTTATTCATACAGATAGTATTGAAATACTGCATGACAAAAATCATGATTAGACAAAATGTCTTCTCATTTAGGCGAGTCCATATTTCTAAACAAACTCTAGACTTCCTGGATGGAGAGTATGAAGTTGAGGATGGCAAAGGTTATGAAAGAAGCACATATCTGACAGAGAATAAAGTGGAGACTTACTTGGTTGTTCCTGTGGAGAGACGACAAGTGAGTGAACCCTAAAAAGAACCATTTAGTATTTGTTTCTTTAAATTTTTGTGCAGAGATTTCAATGTATCAAGTTAGTGAAGGAAATTAAATGTATAACATTAACCCAACTTCCATGAAGGCAGATGTACAACCTAGAGGCTAATCAGTTTAACTTAGATGGTGTAGTTAAGGACAACAAGAAATATAGACACCCTGAATTTTTTTTTTATGCTCTAAGACAATACAGATGAGGAATTTTAATATGACTATTAATATTCACAGTGGATTTTAGAAGAGATAAAAAGGTAAAGGTCGTCCCATAGCATATACTGCCATAGGGGAGTGAAGTGTTATAGACTTCACTAAACTAGGTCCAGCTTTATGAGGTGTGATCAGTTCCCTTCCTAAATCAAGAATAGAGTCAAGTTCTTATTTACAGCTGGGTAGACTTGAGCATGATGCTACCAGGTTTCTATACTGGAACCTGGTAACTTTGCAGTGAAGGGCTAGCACTCTAGACAGTTAACCAGTTGAACAAAAGATATCAGGATATAAAAGATATGAAATATTAGATACATGATGAATATAAAATGTTAGAACAAAAATGTTAGTAAGCAGTTTTCAACAATGGGTGAATATTTTCAATAATATGAAATAGTAGTCAAACCTGAAGAAGAAGTATGAAATAGTAGAAAAATGTAGAGCAGTAATCAGTATACAGAATTATAATTTTAATAAATCTTCTTTTACAATAAGGCCTTACTTGTTTTCCTTCCTCGACAGACAAACAGGAAACTGGGAAAGACAAGATATCACATGACCGGTATGCGCAAGTCTGTCCGCGTGACAAAGTTCCTGGAAAGCTGGGGTGTGGACAAACCATTTGCTAACCTCAAGACAACCTCTATGGTCTCCAAGGTTCTGAGTCTGACAGTAAGTTAGATCATTTGCACATTCATGAAACTATTACAGAACTGAACATTTTCCTTCTCATCCTATACTTTTCTGAAGCAGTAAGACAATGAGCTGTAGGAAATAGTCTTTTGAAGACAAAGGAAAAAAAAGACATCCTAATGCCATAGACAGTGAGTGAGTTAAACATATCTACAATGTCACTTATCATCATCATTATCATCAATATTTTTCGGTTCCCCATGGAGCAGATGTTCTCAACAGACTTATGCCAAGCCCTCCTGTCTTATGCCAAGTCCTCCTGTCTTGTGCCGAGCCCTCCTGTCTTATGCCAAGCCCTCCTGTCTTATGCCAAGCCCTCCTGTCTTGTGCCATCCACTAAAGCTCTGTCCATGTCTTCTTTATCTCTTTCATGTCTGTCTTGAGTGTCATTTCTCCAATATTTTTGATGTGTTCCTCTATTTTTCTTACCCTGATGATTCCAGAGAAAAAAAAGACTACCTTGTCATGCTATCAGCTAGTTTTTCACAATATTTGTCCTGTGCAACTCCAGCATCTTCTTCTCACTTCATTTTCAACTGGTTTTGTCTGGTTCTTCCAATAGTTTCACATTAGTGATCTTGTCATACGTCTTCACATTAGTGATCTTGTCATCAGTTTCACTTTAGTGATCTTGTCATCAGTTTCACATTAGTGATCTTGTCATCAGTTTCACGTTAGTGATCTTGTCATCAGTTTCACATTAGTGATCTTGTCATCAGTTTCACATTAGTGATCTTGTCATCAGTTTCACATTAGTGATCTTGTCATCAGTTTCACATTAGTGATCTTGTCATCAGTTTCACATTAGTGATCTTGTCATCGGTTCTACATTAGTGATCTTGTCATCAGTTTCACATTAGTGATCTTGTCATCAGTTTCACATTAGTGATCTTGTCATCAGTTTCACATTAGTGATCTTGTCATCAGTTTCACATTAGTGATCTTGTCATACGTCTTCAAAACTTCATCTCTGCACAGGCACCCATTTATGAAAGTCTGTATCTTTCTGGTTGTCAAGTTTTTTTTGTTTTGTTATTCTCCATGTTTCAGAGCCATACAGTTGGGCTGACTTGATGTTTGAGTAGAAGCTTGTTATGTTTAGAAAATCTCAGGCCATTAAAAACAAATGAAGATACAAACAACCTGGGTGACACTGTTAAAAGTACATAAAATAGATGCTTTATAAAAATAATTTGATGTTTTATCACATTGACGTAGGGCAGGGTTTCTCAATTGGTGTTCCATGGAACTCTAGTGTTCTGTGAGAGGTCACTAGGGGTTCCATGAGAGATTGTGACTGAAGAAAAATACATGTATTTTTTAACTTTGCCAGGTGATGTTAGCGCTGGCAGTAGTGGGCAGTGACCAAGCGTGCCCGAATGGCAGTGAGCAATAGGACCATGTTCACTCTTGCACATACCATATTTAATTTGCATCTTGTAGAGTAGAAAGTTATTATAAGACTTTTAAGCCTACTTGGATAAGGTAAAAAAAAATCAAGTAGAAAATTTAAAAACAAAACCGGAAAGATTGAAGTTTCTATTACCTATACCCACTGATGAGCATAGAGTTGGTATCCTTTGTGGGGAGGGGGAACTACACAAAGAGAGATGGCAAATAAGTTGGCCAAAATAAACAGATCCACACCAAAAAATCATTCTCTATTCAAAAGAGCTTTGACAATTTTTATTGGATTATTATATTTACAACTAACTGATTGCGCTAAGGTACCATGAGTTGTGGATATAACAACTAACTGATTGCGCTAAAGTACCAGGAGTTGGGGATATAACAACTAACTGATTGCGCTAAGGTACCATGAGTTGTGGATATAACAACTAACTGATTGCGCTAAAGTACCAGGAGTTGTGGATATAACAACTAACTGATTGTGCTAAGGTACCATGAGTTGTGGATATAACAACTAACTGATTGCACTAAGGCACCATGAGTTGTGGATATAACAACTAACTGATTGCGCTAAGGTACCATGAGTTGTGGATATAACAACTAACTGATTGCGCTAAGGTACTATGAGTTGTGGATATAACAACTAACTGATTGTGCTAAGGTACTATGAGTTGTGGATATAACAACTAACTGATTGCGCTAAGGTACTATGAGTTGTGGATATAACAACTAACTGATTGTGCTAAGGTACCATGAGTTGTGGATATAACAACTAACTGATTGCACTAAGGTACCATGAGTTGTGGATATAACAACTAACTGATTGCACTAAGGTACCATGAGTTGTGGATATAACAACTAACTGATTGCACTAAAGTACCATGAGTTGTGGATATAACAACTAACTGATTGCACTAAAGTACCATGAGTTGTGGATATAACAATTTTATGCAGGTTCCTGAAACCCAAAAATTATTTTCAAGGGTTCCTCCAGGATAAAAAGGTTGAGAAAGGCTGACATTGGAAAATGAGGTGAAGGAAGGCATAAGGAAAATGAGGTGAAGGAAGGCATAAGGAAAATGAGGTGAAGGAAGGCATAAGGAAAATGAGGTGAAGGAAGGCATAAGGAAAATGAGGTGAAGGAAGGCATAAGGAAAATGAGGTGAAGGAAGGCATAAGGAAAATGAGGTGAAGGAAGGCATAAGGAAAATGAGGTGAGGTGAAGGAAGGCATAAGGAAAATGAGGTGAAGGAAGGCATAAGGAAAATGAGGTGAAGGAAGGCATAAGGAAAATGAGGTGAAGGAAGGCATAAGGAAAATGGAGAAGAATCAGTGAGAAAAAGCAGGTACAATTGGGAAAGTCCTAGAAAAAATTGGATTAGCAAACATACATGCAAATAAATGAAAACACAACACACAGATGCAACACAGTTGTCCATAACTTTCTGTCCATTGTGTTGTTCATGAATTCTGTTGTTGACTTCTTGGTTTACTTTGTTCACGCTGCTTATTTCTTGTGGATGGTGAAGAGTTGTCCCATAACATCCTGTGTCAATGATCTTTGAGGAGACAAGACTGAATAAGACTTCTACTACCTCAGGCATGATATTAAATGTCAGGTTGTGTATGAGGTTGGCAACCTTATCGTGTACAACTATTAGCTGTTGAAATGACCACTACAAGAGTATGTGCTTCCTGATGTAGGCTTCCTTCAAAGAGTCATCTACAGTGATGGTTCCATGCTCCATAAGAGTTACAAAGGAAATGAATAAATGATGATTCCATGTTAACAATTGTATTCTTCCATTGTACATCTAACATACAAAATATTCTGGCTTTTATATTGTATGATACACGTATGATTCCATGTTAACAATTGTATTCTTCCATTTTACATCTAACATACAAAACATTCTGGCTCTTATATTGTATGATACACATCTGTATGTTTGTTATAACTATTTGTGTTTTTCAATGTGACAGAGTCTGGCCTTGATAGATTCCAACTTTATGATGAATTCCTCAGGTATAGATCATGGGTAAGTGGAAGAGGGTGAGAGAGAGAGAGAGAGCGAGATAAAGAGAGAGAGAGAGTAGTGGGAAAGAGGTGGGAAATAGTAAGAGTGATGAGAAGGAGTAAAGATAAAATAGAAATAAGAAGAGACAAAAATGAGAGAGAGTTCAAAAATGCAGAGTTTCTCAGAGGTAAAAAATACATTTGATAAAGCATGACTGTGAGTGAATGGATGAATAAAGTGAGAAAGGATAATTAAGAGAGTGAAGGTGGGAGTGAGAAGAATGTGAAGGTGGGAGTGAGAAGAATGTGAAGGTGGGAGTGGGAAGAATGTGAAGAAGAGTGAGATTGATTTGTTACATTCGTTTGTAAGATCTGATTTTCTTCACGACATTTATGTTTGTGAATAAATATTTATATTTACAGTTTGTTGGCTGCAGATAAACAACAACAAGATGAAATTAACATGAGGTTACAGGATCGACTTAACAACATTAGCAATAGTAGGTGAGTACCTAGATATTACTCTCTGTTGTTCTCCTAGCCCTCTGAGGAGAGAAAGGAAGAATAATACTCTGCTCTCTCACACATGTTATAAGAGGTGATTACTATGAGCAATTTTGTCATGTAAACAAATGACTACATATACTGTCACTGCAAGAACACATGTTTTGGTGCAAGCTTCCAGAAGACCAGCTACAGCTTCGTAGGAAGCATAAAGGTAAATGGTGATGATGATGACCTAGATATAACTCACATCAGTTTCAGAGTCATACAATGTTATTTTTATCATTCAGCTCTTTATAGAGTGTAGACCAGGGATGGCAACTGGTCAGTTACGATCTAATGATAGATCACAGGGGGTGGTTAATAGATCTCAAGGCTAGGTGATGGTAGCGGTGGGGGAGAATTTTTAAGCTAGGGAAATCTCAGACTAGTTCTCTCTCGCTATCATTTAAAAGCATGGTATCTCCAGGGTTATAAGTAATTTTTCTTTGTTCACAGTAAAAAAAACTCGCTAGCTAGCTTTAGACATTTCACTTTATTAATGAACTGCTTAAGCTGGGAATTTATTGTTTGGTAAAATATCATTTAGTTTGAATTTTCGACCCCTCTATTAATGAATATTCCACCCTTCTATTGATGAATTTTTCACCCCTCTCTTAATGAATTTTCCACCACTCTATGGATGAATATTTCACCCCTCAATGAATTTTCCACCCCTCTCTTGGTGAATATTCCACCCCTCTATTGATGAATTTTCCACCACTCTATTGATGAATATTCCACCCCTCTATTGATGAATTTTCCACTCCTCTCTTGATGAATTTTCCACCCCTCTATTGATGAATATTCCACCCCTCTATTGATGAATTTTCCACCACTCTATTGATGAATATTTCACCCCTCTCTTAATGAATTTTCCACCACTCTATGGATGAATATTTCACCCCTCAATGAATTTTCCACCCCTCTCTTGGTGAATATTCCACCCCTCTATTGATGAATTTTCCACCACTCTATTGATGAATATTTCACCCCTCTATTGATGAATTTTCCACCACTCTATTGATGAATATTTCACCCCTCTATTGATGAATTTTCCACTCCTCTCTTGATGAATATTCCACCCCTCTATTGGTGAATTTTCCACTCCTCTCTTGATGAATTTTCCACCCCTCTATTGATGAATAATCCTCCCCTCTCTTGATGAATTTGTCACCCCTCTCTTGAAGAATTTTCCACCCGCCCGACAAAATTTTCCACCCTCTCTTGATGAATTGTCCAACTCTCTCTTGATGAAATTTCCACCCCTCTTGATGAAATGTCCACCCCTCTCTCAATAAATTTTCCTCCCCTCTCTTGATGAATTTTCCACCCCTCTCTTGATGGATTTTCCATTCCTCTCTTGATAAATGTGCAAGAAGCAGATCTTCCAGCAGAAATAAAAGCTACATAGTGGCTAAACTTATTTCAAGTATTCTAAAACCTGAGAACAGTTGGGCGACCACAGCTGAGGTTCAAAGATGTGTGCAAGAGAGATATGAGGGCACTGGACATGGATCCAGCAACATGGGAGGATGAAGCTGCCGATCGCACTAAGTGGCAATGCTATTTACGGTGCCACCTCAGATTGGGCGAAGAGAGGCTCACACAAGAAGCAGAGGTGAGGAGAAAACGTCGAAAGGAGCACCAGGAAAATAAGCAGCTGAGGGCTGTCACCTCAGGGGCGCATTCCCATGGTCAGTTATGACTGAAGGGGCTATTATAAAACCTAAAAAGCAGACATGATTTTAGCGAGATAGATTTTTTAGAGAGCTCAGTGTTTATAAAGTAAATCACCAAAGCTCCTGGGTTACCCACTACTAAATTTTGACATTACAGGAGTGCACTTTTGTTTGTTACTTCAACAGTTGGTATCTTGTTGTACTCAGCATTCACAGCCATTTATCTGTGTAGTCAAGTCCCTGTGTTGGTAGGTCTGTTTAACTGATTAATTTAAAAGGGGGTAAAAAAGGCTCATTAAGTCGTTAGTCTTTCTATTCTTTGTAAGCACCCATTTATGACAGGTTGCTATCTCAGTGTTTCAAGAGTATCTAATATGTTACAAAATTAAGTAGCATCTAATTGTTCTTCCTTTCCAACAGCTTTCAGTGCAAGTCAGAGTCAGAAATGCATGCTGTGTTTATGAGGTTTCACGATCCAGCAGCGGAGCACAGTTTCTCCAAGCAGGCAGATCACATGTTCTCTTATTATGTCATCTCAGCATTCTTCATTTTCGTCATTGTTTTCATCATTCAATCTATCATGTTACCAAGGTAAGCTTCCCCTCACTATCTTGTAGTGCATTGTCCATTAAGGGAAAGAGCTGCGGTGAAGAATTTCAGTTAAGCTAATGTGATAATAGTTATGCATAACAAAGAGTTTGATAGTACCATACTGTTTGTTAACCTTGGAAACAGTGGTAAAATTAAATTTTTATGTCTTGTTTTAATTTACTTAAGCTTTTTTTTTTTGTTTTTAACTTTTTGAGTTCTGAACACTAAATTAGAATGGAACTGACATCATTGCATTCTGAAAAGTTAGTCAAGGCACATTTTTATAAATAATTTCAGTGTATTCTGCTAAACATAGTAACATATTTGTGTACATTATACACCACTGTTAGCAATAAATCAATATGTTTGTGTGATGTCAGAAAACTTTTTAAACTAAATTGTTTTTAGTGCTGTGGAAAGTTTTTGCACCAAATCTCAAGTTCATTGATTAAAAAAAATTAGCAAGTTATTAAAAACTGACTAACCTGAAAAAATTTTCAAAGAAATTAAGGTTTTCTTCATGGCAAATGTCAATTGCATAATAAAATTTAGTTTCAAAAGCAAAACTACATTTGTTTATAATGTGTTCTGACAACTGAGTTTGACATACTTAGAACTTAGGATACACAATTTTTAGAAAATATACTAATTTGTTTGTACTGTTTTCTATAATTTGTTACCTAAAATTGATAGCCTGTCTTCCCTTTAAAGTAAAGTTTCATTGTAGTAAATTCCATTTGCAGCAGTGATAGTTTTTCATGTAGCTAGTATGAAAATATATTTTTTGTTTTAAACAGTGAAAGAAAGGGAGTACAAGAGATTGAGTATGAAAAATATGAATCTATTTCATATGTGAAATGAATTAACGTATATTGCACCTTCAAGTAATGGATGTATGATATATGTAAAACTGCGAAGTTCAAAACATACTTAAAGTAATTAGTGTGTAAGATAATTTCACATCAATTAATGTGTGAATTATGTGTAATATATATGCAAAGAAATAAATGTGTAAATTATGAATAGAACAATAAATAATTGAAATATGTGTAAAGCAATGAATTTGTGAAATATAAGCTGTGGAATGTAACCTAAAGATTATGTAGGGAAATGAATGCATTAAATATGTTAAGTAATTAATGTGTAAAATATATGTAGATGAATCAAAGTGAGCCATATGTACAGAATCAGTATAACACGTGTAATGAGGAATGAAATTGTAAATATGGGTAAGAGAATCAAGTCATGAAATGTGTGTAGAAGAATTAAAACATTACGCATGTGTAAGAAAATCAATTTGTGAAATATGCATAAAATAATGAGTATGAAATATATGTATAGAGATTCAGTTTGTCAAACAGGTTTCGATGACAAGTGTAATAAAAGTAAGTAAATAAAAAAATGTTTTTTGATATTGCAGGAGTTTTTGTAAGTGATATGTGACTGGTGTATGTGATCAGTGTGTGTGAAATATGCTTGTAAGTGATATGTAACTAATGTATGTGATGTTTGCCTGCATGTGATATGTGACTGGTGTGTGTTATGCTTACCTATATGTGTTATGTTTCTGATGTATGTGATACTAATTTTTATTTGGCATTTTACTGATGTATATAATACTTATCCTTATGTGATATGTGAATGATGTATGTGATACTTGCTTGCACATAATATGCTAATTGTTTAAGTACTGAGTAAGTGATAATTGTCTATATGAGTATGTGAGCAGTGTATTTAGTGATACATCTCTACGACAGATTATTGGTGTATGTTATACTTTTCTCTGTATGTGATATGTGACTGGAGTATGCGACACATGTCTGTATGTGATATGTGACTAGAGCATATGCTACTTGCCTGTGTGTTATTCAACTGATGTGTACTTATCTGACTATATATGATATGAACTAGTGTAAGTAATACTATTATATATGTGATTTGTGACAGTTTTTATGATGCTCATCTGTATGTGAAATGTGAGTATTGCATATGATACTAGTTTGTATGTAAACAATAAAAATAAATGCCAGTTTTTTCCTCACTGGTGATGTGTTAAAACAAGCTGTAAACACACATTTAATCTCATCATGTAATACAGACTGCTACAGAAACCACAGTAGCAAATGCATAACATAAGAATACTTTGGTGTAGGATTCCTGCAAGAGGTTCAGATGCAGTGCTTCAAAAGAGGGAAAAAGGAACTTCTTCTTCTTCTTCTTTGATCCTTAGCCACCGACCGTCAAAGCAGTCAGTGGCCATCAATCCTGGTGGCATCTTGTAGGGCAACAACAAATTGATTCCACTTTGCTCGGTCGGTGGCCATCCTTCATACAGTGTCCCAACTCTGGTTCATTCTTTGCATCTCAGCCTCCACAGTCCTCCGCCAAGTTGTTTTTGGTTGGCCTCTCTTTCGTTTTCCTTCAGGGATCCATAGCATAGCTGTTCTTGTTATGGCATTGGGGTCTCTTCTGAGGACATGGCCAACCCAGCTTCAGCATCTGCCAGCTATGGTGGTGTGCATGTCCTCTTGCTTGCTCCGAGTAAGCAGATCTTAGTTGGTGTTGGTATTTGTCGTTGTTGTAACTTCATTTCTTTTTACAGACAGGGGTGTCAGCCCTATGCTAAAACCCCCAACCTGGAGGACCAGGGTGTCTGCTGTAGTCTGACCCCTGCCCGCGCAAACCTGTCCACCTTGGTAGAACCTTCCTGGAGTAGAACTCCAGCTGGCATAGCTCTGGGGAAAAAGGAACTAATGAAACGTATTTATGAGAAAATATTTTGTAATTAAATTTTAGTTACCGAGGAGACACAAGAAAGAACAGGACTACTACACCTTAAGACATGTCATATGAGGTGACTAATATGAGGTGACTAATATGAGGTGACTAATATTAGGTGACTAATATGAGATGACTAATATGAGGTGACTAATATGAGGTTGTACATAAGGTTGCAACTTCATTATGTAATATATTGTGCTACACAAACCATCCCAGCAAGAGGCCATGTTTGCTTGTTGCAGGCTTCCTGCAAAGGGACCAGCTGCAATGGTGGATTATGTTTCATAATGAACAAAAGGGGAGAAGAAGAAGACATAAAAATCGTTGTAAATTAGCTGAAAAATATATTCAAGTATTGCAAGCAACAAACACTTTTGTCTTGTATCTTGTAAATTTCAGACATGAGGAAATCTGCAAATAACCAAATTGGCATACCAGGTAGCTCTTAGGAGAATAGTACACAGTATCATGATGCACCATATGGCATTATGGGAAGAGCAAATTAAAAACAACTGATACATAACTGTTTAATATAATTAATTTCTGCCATGTATTCACACTTCCTGTTAAATGAAATTTGCTGATCTGTCTGTTTTTCAGAAACACTGTCACAAATTTCTGAGGCTGTTTCTGCAAATGTCCAGTTTTATTGTAAATACCTCATGGGTGAGAGTGGTGCTGTCCCTTTGTTGTGTGGGTCTCATTTTTCTGGTCTCTACCGTTAGCATGGTAAGAGTGTTTTCTTCTTTATACTTTTCTCTAAACTGTATTTTATCATGAATTCTGTACTCTTTCTTCATTTCCGTTTTCTTCCATAACCATTACTCTGTCTATCCCTTTATCTCCATTTCTTATTTTTCCATGTAAATGATAGAAAACTGAAGCATATTTAGAAAATTCAAATAGTAATATTTTATAGTTTATTTATAATAATTTATTATCTATTTTTAGAAAATTTGCTTTATTGCTTTATAAAATTTAAATTCATATAGCTTAAGCTTGGAAATCTACACATGTAGAAAGCTGGAATCTACTTAGATAGAAAACTGAAATTCACACACACACAGAAAAGAAAACTGAAACCAAAACAGATAGAAAACTAACAGCTATTAGATAGAAAATTAATTAGATAGAAGATTGAACAGTAATTGATTGATATAAAGAGTAGTGCTTGTTGTTTGACTGCTTCATTAAACAAATTAATATATCTTACCTTAATTTTAACAATATATCTTCATACACAGATCTATTGTGAGGGCTCAAGTCTTTCAAACTCAAGTAACTCAGCAAATGCAAATTCATCTTCTCTAGATTTGCAACCTGGGACATCTTTGTGTGTTTACCCTCCAGTATGTTTTCTTTACAATTTTTTTTTTTTTGACAAGTGGAGAGAGTGTAAGGGTGTAAATGTGATACCTTTTTAAAAATACTGCACATAAAAAGATGGAAAATCAAAGTGTGCACTAAAAAAATTTGATTTTTTTTTTAATTTATGGAAGATGGGTTATAATTGGGATAAATATATTGTCTGTAATTTTAGATAATGTCTCCTATTGCTGGTACTTGATCATGGTATCATTTCTCCTTTCCAATTTTTGTAAACTGGTTGAGTTAAAGTGTCGAATTGTGAGGATGTACATGTGTTTTTTTTTTCGTTTTTTTTTTCCTAAAAGGGTAAATTTTGTCATATCTGTCATGGTGTTAATAACAGGCAAGAGGGTGTGAAAGTCTGAGATGGTTGGGATGACACCCAAGTCACTATTTATTTGTCATTATCAATGTATGTTGTGAGAACTTCACTTGACCTTCAATAGTCTCTCAATATTTATTTATTTTTGTGTTGCAATTTGCAAATGTGATGTCTAAGACATATAGCCAACAATATAAGAAAAGATAAACTCAGAAATACTGCTACAAGTCTGTGTGCTTTCTTCCAAACACCCAAAAACAGAAATATTCTGACAATCAAAAGTTTCTTTGGGCTTCTTTTTGATCACAATTGGGTGATTCCTGACTATTTTGGGTGACTTTGGGCAATTTTTGCAACACATTTTGGGTGACTGACTATTTTGGGTGACATTGGGCTATATGTTAAACACATTTTTGGTGACTTTTGGCTATTTTTAAAACACATTTTAGGTGACTTTGGGCTACTTTTTTTAAACATATTTTGGGTGACTTTGGGCTATTTTTTAAAAACATTTTGGGTGACTTTGGGCTATTTTAAAACAAATTGTGGGTGACTTTGGGCTATTTTTGCAACACATTCTGGGTGACTGACTATTTTGGGTGACATTGGGCTTTTTTTTTTAAAAACATGTTGGGTGACTTTGGGCTATTTTTAAAACACATTTTGGGTGACTGTGGGCTATTACACATTTTGGGTGACTGTGAGCTATTTTTTAAACACATTTTGGGTGACTGGCTATTTTGGGCAATTTGAGCTAACTTCTCGGACGTGATTTGGGTGACATTTGAAAACCGGTTAAATTCAGTTTCCGATACAAAGCTGTCTCCAGGGATTTCAGATTAAAGGACACAGACCTGTACAATCACAAAAGTCAGAGCTAAGTCTTGTTTAGAATATGTATCCAGCAACAATAAATAAGCCATGTATAGTTGCCAGAGTTTTCTGAGAAGACTAAGAAAGAATAGGGATACTGTTGCTTCAGGCATGATGTAAGAGGATACTAATATCAGCTGTGCATGAGGCTGGCAACTTCATATTGTGCAACAAATTACTATACTAACTACTGCTGCAGTAGCATGTGCTTTGACCTAGGCTTCCTCACGGTGGCAATCTGAAGTTGTGAATGCATGCTCCATAAGGAGCAAACATAAGAGATCAATATATGAAATGGTTCAACATTTGGTAACAAGAAAAACTGATCAGCCACCATCACATATCCTGTAAGCTAGAGTAGGGGTTTTTAACATGTGGAGCGGTCCTTCCCATGGGAGGTGCAGAGTGGGTACAGGGGAGGTGTAAGACTTTATCGCAGTTGCTTTCTCACTGGATAAAATTCTGAAGTTTAGAATCAAAACAAATAATTTTCTGTTTACATGATCCAGTACAATGTTAAATGAAAAGGTTTTATCTGTTCTTTTTTTAAGCCTCCAGGCATGACAAGGACTGCTGATGATGATGATGATGATGAAGTTGATCCTCATTGTTTCTATTATACACAGACATCTTAACAATTCAACTGAAATGCCAAGTCAGTCCTATTGTACGGCTCTGAAACATGGAAAACAACAACCAAAATGTTACTGTCTTTAAAAAAAGAGTGCTTGTGTAGAATAGAGGAAATGAAATGGTACGACAAGGTCATCAATATAGAACTGATGACAAGAACCAGACAATTGCCAGTGCAACAAGGGATGAGAAGAAGATACTGGCGATGGATAGGGCACACATTGAGGAAACTTGTTATAGCATTACAAGGCACCCTTATTCTGGAAACCCCAGGGAAAGTGAAGTAGAGGTAGACCCAAAAAAAAAAAACACACACGAAGAAGAGAACTGGAGACATAAATGAAAATGATGAGGAAGGCATGACAAGAACTTGAGCTGATGTCATGTGACAGGAGACTTGTCATGTGACAGGAGACTTGGCATGTGTTTGTTGAAGGCCTATGCTCCTTGGGGAACAAAAAGGTGTTAATTGATTGATCCTAACAATATCAGTCACAGCAGCAATGTATTTAATGTTTATAATTTTTATATTCTTGTTATGCACTTCTCCAGTATTATCTTCTGTGCTTCCTGCTGGCATTCACCGGTTACAGCATTTTCATCCAAATCAGCTGCATCATCAAATTTATCTTCCTCTCAGTCATGTTCATCATCATCAACCTTGTTGTTCACATCGGCAGAGGAGATGTGTTTGATGAATATGATGCTGTGATATCTGCATTGACTAATGGGTGAGTAGTAGAGAGTTAGAGCCACATACTTATTTTATGGGATTGTATTAATTTCAAAGCCTCCAGTCAGCTAAGCAGGTAGAATTCTTGCTTATTGTGGCAAAGTTACCAGGTTCTGGGATTGAAACCTGGTAGCAATATGATAGATAATTGAAGGATAGATAAGGACCAGATTGTACGGAACTGGTTAGTTTATATTACAGCTCTAACACATCACAATTTTGAGCATACCATAGTAATAGTATTAGTGATTGTGTGTGAAAATGGTTTTTTTTATTTTTATGCCTTCAGGTTCTTCTGCTTGTGATGTGGAAAGTGGCGTTTTAGTTTCAGTAGATTTCTGTGCGGTGCGATGTGAAAAAGCGAAAAGAAAGGAAGCGAATATGGAAGAAAATAAACAGTCCTGTGTATATCTGGCAGTTGGAAGGAATTGACTTGGAATTTTGGGTCATAGTCATGTCATTCCATGATTAGTGTATGCTAAGAATGTTTATTGATGAACACTCATTGATATTCTAATATTAAATCATTGAAAACTTATGAAGTGACTGTCTTGCTGGTTCCGTTCATGAAAACCAACAGTGTTATGTGTTACCCTTAGTGAATGAGACAGCGGGCAAAGTGTGGTAGCCATAGCTACATCTGTCTCCGTGATAATGAGAAAAAACCCTTAATTAGAAAAACTCATGAAATGTAATACCTGTCAAAGCTAACATGAGAACATTAATAAGATATGGTATGATCATTTCCCCTTTTTCCTGCCTATGAAGCAAGTAGCCATTGTAGCAGCTGGTCCCCTTGCAGGAAGCCTGCACACAAGTCTTCATGTGCTCTTGCAGCAGTGTTTTCAGTTGCAATCTGTTTTACATTTTGAAATTGTTCACCCCATGTAAAATATTACGAGTCACCTGTCTGAGAGAGCAGCCTCTGTCATCTGAGAGAGCAGCCTCTGTCATCTGAGAGGGCAGTCTCTGTCATCTGAGAGAGCAGCCTCTGTCATCTGAGAGGGCAGTCTCTGTCATCTGAGAGAGCAGCCTCTGTCATCTGAGAGGGCAGTCTCTGTCATCTGAGAGAGCAGCCTCTGTCATCTGAGAGGGCAGTCTCTGTCATCTGAGAGAGCAGCCTCTGTCATCTGAGAGACCCCTAGGAGTTACAATGGACAAGACATGACAATTGTTTTCTTCTGTTTTCACTCCTTATGTAACATGCAACCATCATTACAGCTGGTTGCCTAGCATGAAGCCTGCATCAAAACATTCATGTACTCTTGCAGTTGTGGTTTCTGTAACAATGTTTTCCATGATGAAGTTGTTAACCTCATGCACAACCTCCCTGAGTCATTTTATATGACATGCCTGAGGGAGCATTAGTCATATTCTTTTTTTGTGTCATCAAAGACCCCTGATCCTGCATGGAGGGTCTGATGATCTAGTTTTTCATTTTAATATACCTTACTTATTAATTGTAATCAGATACTGTAAATGTATGCTTTTATACTACTTATAATGTTGCATTGCCATTGAACTAATACCTTAAGTATGTTGGAGAATGTCTGGATACCTAGCAATAAAGATGAGTAAGAGGAAGGGCAAAATGCAAGACGGGCCTATATGTACGATTCTCATCTATCAGTCAATACCCTTTACCTGCCCTAAGGTAGCCTCTGCCATCTGAGAAAAAGTAGTGTCTGCCATCTGAGAGAAAGTAGCAACTCTGGAAGTAGCATCTGCCATCTCGTGTAGTGAGACAGTAGGCCATCAAGAAGCACCTTGCCACTCCCTGTGGCAGTATCTGCTTGGGCAGTCCCTCTCATCTGAGAAGCAGTTGCTCTGCCTGTGGGAACATTTTCCGCGTGCACTGACAACACATGAAGTCCCAGCTAATTCAGCAGATTTCCAAAATGTCACGAGTTCTTATTATATGCCACCATTATCTGATTACGTTTCAAATTATATCTTATTTACTGTATGAATGGTTTAGATTGTGTTTGTTAGTTTTTTTTTATTCATTTTTTTTTTTTAGAGCAGTATTAAGCCTCTTTTTTTGTTAATTTATTTTAATTAATAATCCTCCAACCCCCCCCCCCCCCCCCTGTCATCTTAAATTTGATTATGTCTGGATGTTACAAATGTATGTTATTATTTTACCTCGATAATGTTGTATGCTTAAATAATGCTAAAAATACATGTGCTATTGAAAGGATACGGTATGAAGATGACAGAGAGAAGAAGGGCAGAATGTAAGACGGGCCTGCGTGCCCAATTCTTAACCCTTGAAAATAAAGTTCGTTCGTTCGTTCGTTCAAAGACTCCTGATCCTGCATCAAAGACCCCTGATCCTGCGTCAAAGCATTCATGTACCCTTGCAGCTGTGGTTTCTGTAACAATCTGTTTTTCATGATGAAGTCACCAGCTCTATACACAACCTGATATTAGTTGCCTCTAATGACATGCCTGAGGGGGCAGTTGGCCTATTCTTTGTCTCCTCGGAGACCCCCAGGAAACATACAGGACCATATCTATCACATCATTATCCTCATCATCATCATTTTACTGTGCACTCCTTACAGAGCAGGAAGCCACCACTGTTGCTCATTCCCTTGTGGGATGCCTGCACAAAGTAGTCCCATACTTTTGCACCAGTTCTTTCTGTGGCAGTTTGTTTTACATGATGAGGTAGCCAGCCTCAAACTAGTCACCTTATATGGCATGTTTGATGGTGCAGTAGTCCTGTTATTTGTTTGTTTCTTCAGAGACCCTTGGGAACTGCACGAGTCAAGATACAACATATTTAGAGAAACATTCACAGGGCAGAAGAATCACCAGGAGCACAATCACACATATCCAGAAAACATACTCCTGGCACACATTCACAGCATATACTAAAATCTTACATTCCTAGCCGCCTTCTTCATCAGGTACCATGCCAGGTGGCATAGGTGATCATGTCTATTCACAACTTCCTGTCTGTAGTACTGTTTATCAATTCTGTTGTTGGCTTCTTTCCTTGCCACGATGTCAGACTGTCCACAATGTCAGACTGTCCATGATGTCAGACTGTCCATGATGTCAGACTGTCCACGATGTCAGACTGTCCATGATGTCAGACTGTCCATAATGTCAGACTGTCCACGATATCAGACTGTCCATGATATCAGACTGTCCACGATATCAGACTATCCACGATGTCAGACTGTCCACTTTCTGCTTTCTTTGTCGTCCTCTATCTCTTTTTTCCTTCAGTCTTTCCTGTTATCATGATAATTTTCAGCTTTCTTCTTCTCATAACATGTCCAAAGAAAGTGCATTGCTTTCTTCTAACGTGAGGAATAAGCTTCCTTTGTGCATTGGCCTCTTTCAGGACATCCCCTTTACTCTTTTTGGCTGTTCATGACATTTTTAACATTCTTCTGTAAAACCCCATCTCTGTGGCCTTCAGCGTTTTTCCTACTTGCTTACTAATTGTCCATGACTCATTTCTATATGTTAGAACTGGTCCTAACTATCTTTCTTGCTTCCATTGAGAGTGAATTGTTGCGTAAAATTCATTGTTTATTTTATAGAATGCTGCTTTTGCCTGGTCTATTCTGTCCTTACTTCTGAATGTAGATGACAACAAAGGAAAATGATGATCTATTGCAACCATCTTTTAATACATCCTAGTACAGTCTCTTAATGACCTTGTGTAAAAGTATCCTAGGATAATATGCAATGTATGACTCACTCAAATAATACCTTACTTATCTATTCCAGACTAGGTGAACACTCAAATAATACCTTACTTATCTATTCCAGACTGGTTGAACACTCAAGTAATACTTCACTTATCTATTCCAGACTGGGTGAAGCAGCAGTATCATTACGAGTAAAGACAACAATTTACATTGCAATAGTCCTTGCAACAATGCACTACTTAGATAGACAAATGGAATATGCAAACAGGCTGGGCCATCTGTTCAAACTACAATTTCAGGCAGAGACAGAACAGGTATTCCTTCTTCCATTCATTCATTACCCTTCAGCCCACTATGGAGCAAAGGTCTTAACAAGTTCATGCAAAGCCATCTATTCAAGTTCTTTCCATGTATTTTTAACCCTGTTCTTTAAATGTATATTTTCTTTTCTTTCTTCTTCTTTGATCCTTAGCCGCCGACCGTCAAAGCAGTCAGTGGCCATCACGCCTGGTGGCGTCTTGTAGGGCAATATAAGTATATAAGGATATAAGTAAATGAAGTACAGGCGGGTTTTCGACCAGGTAGAGGCACTAGAGATCATATATTCAACATGAGGATCATCATAGAAAAGTGTAGAGAATTCAACGTTGACCTACATACTTGTTTCATTGATTACACCAAAGCTTTCGATTGTGTACAACATCAGCAGTTATGGGCTATTATGAAAAATATGGGATTTCCAAACCACCTTATACAACTCATCGCACTGCTGTACCAAGAACAACAGGCAGCCGTAAGAATAGAGGGGGAAACATCAGAATGGTTTGAAGTACAGAAAGGAGTAAGACAAGGCTGTACCCTTTCCCCTTACCTGTTTAACATTTATGCCGAGAATATCATGAGAAACGTAAGAGATGACCAAGAACACACAGAGTTTGACTCATTTAACATCGGCGGGTACCAGATCCCGGAAATCAGATATGCTGACGACACAGTCCTCCTATCGACCAACCCAAAAGGACTTGAACAATTACTTCTGTCCACCAAAAAAACACAGCGAGGCCCAGAATCTATACCTAAACACCAAGAAGACCAAAGTATTGACAACAGACAAAGTAAAGACCAAACCAGAAATTGAAATTGATAACGAAGAACTGGAAAGTGTCAATGAATTCGAATACTTAGGATCAATCATTAACAGCTCTGGCGACTGTGCAGTAGAAATTAAAAGAAGACTTGCAATTGCTTCACATAAGCTAATACAGATGAAAAACCTATGGCAAGGCACAAGCAAAAAAAAAAACAAAGTTACAACTGATCAGAGCATGTATATTCCCAGTAGCAACATACGGCTGCGAGACTTGGACACTCAATAAAACAGTTGCAAAAAAGATTACATCATTCGAAATGAAATGCTACAGAAGGATGTTGAGAATACCCTGGACAGAAAAAAAGACCAACAGAGAAGTACTGCACTCACTAAACGTACAAGAACATTGGCTCCTAAATACCATCGCAATAAGGAAGCTGAAATTTTTCGGTCATATAAAAAGACATAATAGTCTGGAAAAAACAGTGATGGAAGGCATGGTCCCTGGAAAAAGGGGAAGGGGCCGACCTAGACGACGGTGGACCCAGGACATCACAGAGAGACATGATGATGAAGGATATAAGTTAAATGTATATTTAATCCCGTTTTTTCCATGTATTTTTAATCCCTTTTACATCTGTCTTCAATTCTTCTCCTTGTGTTTTTGTTTTGTCTCTGTTTCTCTTACCATAGGGATTCTGGAACACAAACTACCATGTAATGCTATCAGTATGTTTCCTCAGTGTCTTTCCTATTCAATGCTAGTGTCTTCTCACCTCTTGTTCCCCTGATACTGGTTCCTTCCATTAGTTCCTTACTTACTTAGTCATTTCCCCTTCTACCGTGAGGTGTAGAGGTTTGGAAGAGAGAGCGCCAGACTATCCTATCAGCTGTCTTCCTCCTGGCCTAGTTCCATTCTAGCCCTCGGTACTTCAAAGATTGTCTAATGTTGTCCTCCCAGTGTACTCTGGGTCATCCTGGAAGTCTGGATCCCTGGCTCTTAGTTTCCCATGCTTGTCATGGTAGCTGATCTTCTCCCATTCTGCACATATGGCCAAACCATCTTAGTTGGGACTGTTCTACTTGGGTCTGCATGGGGTGGGATTTTAGGCCTTGACGTATCATCTGGTTGCAGACCATGTCTCTTCTTGTTACTTCAACCACCTTCCTCAGATACCTCATTTCTGAGGTTTGGATCTGGCTTTTTGGGTTGTAGTCATTGCCCATGACTCACAACCATACGCTAAGACTGGGACATAGGTGGAGCATCTGTTAGTTTCACAGTGATGATCTAGTGAACCTTCCATTAGTTCCACAGTGATGATCTAGTGAACCTTCCATTAGTTCCACAGTGATGATCTAGTGAACCTTCCATTAGCTCCACAGTGATGATCTAGTAAACCTTCCATTAGCTCCACAGTGATGATCTAGTGATACCATTCCATTAGTTCCACAGTGATGATCTAGTGAACCTTCCATTAGTTCCACAGTGATGATCTAATGACCCTTCCATTTGTTCCACAGTGATGATCTAGTGAACCTTCCATTAGTTCTACAGTGATGATCTAGTGAACCTTCCATTAGTTCCACAGTGATGATCTAATGACCCTTCCATTAGTTCCACAGTGATGATCTAGTGAACCTTCCATTCGTTCCACAGTGATGATCTAATGACCCTTCCATTAGTTCCACAGTGATGATCTAGTGAACCTTCCATTAGTTCCACAGTGATGATCTAATGACCCTTCCATTAGTTCCACATTGATGATCTAGTGAACCTTCCATTAGTTCCACAGTGATGATCTAGTGAACCTTCCATTAGTTCCACAGTGATGATCTAGTGAACCTTCCATTAGTTCCACAGTGATGATCTAGTGAACCTTCCATTAGTTCCACAGTGATGATCTAGTGAACCTTCCATTAGTTCCACAGTGATGATCTAGTGATACCATTCCATTAGTTCCACAGTGATGATCTAGTGAACCTTCCATTAGTTCCGCAGTGATGATCTAGTGATACCATTTCAATCATTCTGTTTGAACAAGCATTCACTTATGGAAGTCTATCTTTCTAGTTGTCATTTTTATTATTCTCCATGTTTTAGGGCCATCTGGTAGCGATGCCTTGATTACTTCTGGTAGTGCGATGAAATCTCCTCTTGACATTTTTATGAGTTGAATGTCTGATTCTATTATTATTTCTGAATCCTGGAATTGATTACTTTATTTTTTCTCATTTGCGATCACAAGAAAAAAAATGCCTCTCCATATTTTATTATTTCAGAATTATCTCATTATACCAATGGGTCTAAGTTTTATTTCTTTATCTCAGAATTTCTCATGTGTCACACTATTATTTCATTCCCTTTTGTGAATTATGTCTTTTTCATCTGCATAGAACCTAGGAGGTACCTCTTATTAATTCATTGAATTATTAATTGTTCACACCATATTTATTTCTTATAGATCACAAGAAAAAAAATGCAACAGAATTATCTCATATGTCACACCCGGGAGATTTATCTCTTATTTCTTATCTCAGAATTATCTCATATGTCACATCTAGGAGATTTATCTCTTATTTCTTATCTCATCAGAAAAATCTCCACTTGATATTAAAGGACAGTTACAGGAGATCATCATGTTCCTTTCTGTTCCCTATGAAGCATGCAGCCTCTGCTGCAGCACATCTCCTTGTAGGACACCTGCACTAAACATTCATGTACTCTTGCAGCAGTGGTTTCTGTAACAATGCCTTCCATGATGAAGTTGTTAGCCTCATGCACAACCACAAGCACAACCTCCACAAGCACAACCTCCTTAAGCACAACCTCCTCAAGCACAACCTCCTCAAGCACAACCACCTTAGTCACAACCTCAAGCACCTCCTCAAGCACAACCTCCTCAAGCACAACCTCCTTAGTCACAACCTCAAGCACCTCCTCGAGCACAACCTCCTCAAACACAACCTCCTCAAGCACAACTACCTTAGTCACCTTGTATGATATCCCTGATGGAGCAATAGTCCTATTCTGTTTTTGTGTCATCAGAGACCCCTGGGGGCTACACAAGGAAATAAATTCATTCATTGTTCATGACCTTTCACCTCCCCAAAGAGCATAGGTTATCAACAAACTTATGCCAAGTCTTCCTGTCCCGTGCCGTCTGCTCAAGGTCTTTCCATGTTTTCTTCATCCCCTTCATGTGTGTCTCTAGTTGTCTTCTCCAAATGTTCTTTGGTCTTCTTCTAACTTACGAACTCCAGAACAGGACAGCCTTACATTAGTTATATGTTACTTATGTGTTATTGAGTTGGTACTAATCATTTGTTATTAACCTATATTACTCAATTCATTTCAAAACGTTTACTGAAAATTTGTTCTTAAAGCCAAGCAATGGCTTATTCATGAGCTCTTACTGTTTTAGGTTAAAATGATGGCTGCCATCAACAAGATTGTCCTTGAAAACATCATTCCGTCACATGTCATTGCATATTATATGAGGTCTTCAAGGAAACATGAGGTGAGCAGACTATTTCTTATCAGACCATACCCTACTTCTAAGTTGATCTTTTTCAAGTATTATGCCTTGTGGCATAGGTGATCATGTTTCTCCACAACTTCCTATTTATCGTTTCTGTTGTTGACTTCTGTCCATGCCATGATGTCAAACTGTCCAGTATCTTCTCTTGTTGTTGTGAACTATATCTTTTTCCCCCTCAAGCTTTCCTGTTAGACATAATATATTCTAGCTTTCTTATTGTTAATATGCCTAAAGAAAGTGGATTACTTCCTTCTAATGCTTCCTTCAAAATCTTCCTTCTAATAAATAAGCTATCTTTTTACATTGGCTCTTTCAGGACATCCTCATTATTCTGTTCAGTTGTCTGTGGTGTTGCTAGCATACGTCTGTACAACCACATGTAAGATAATCATCATTATTTTTCTTTTCGAACCTTACAGAAGCCACCACTGCTGCTGATAGATGGGAAGCCCTTTTCTACAACTCCAGCTATTATAGCTCCATTGCCTTAACTTTTACTTTCATTATTTTTCTCCAGGTTCTCTTTGGCCTTCCCACTTTTCTTCCCTCATGGATTCCAATCAAGGGCATCTCTGGTTGTTAAGGGATGAAGAACTTGCCCGAATTCTAGCTCAGTCTAGGGTTAATTGTTGTTAATAAAGATGTGAGAATTTATGCATTTTGACTTAGTTCTCAATAATTTTTTATTTGGTTTACATTGTCATATAGTATGGTAACCACTCTTCGTGTTTGAACCTTTCTCCTTTCAAAATATTCAAATATTGAATAACGTTGACAAATGCTGGAACAAACTGGTATTAACTGGAAAAACATCTTGGCTTTGACGATTTTGCGAAATTTTAATAAACACTAGGTACATATTCTCAACGTCACAATTACAATAATGGCATGTATGCTCCACATCAATTCTACAGTCTTGCTTTCTCTAAGTTTGACTTTCTTAAATTATATCATGTCTTCTCATACAACAGCCTGTCAATACTGTACATATTCCCACTGTTCCAAATTTACATTATTCAAATTCTCAATATACTTCTACATAGTTTCATTCATTATTTTCCATTATCATCGGGGTATTTGGCGTCCATGTACTGCAAATGTTCACATATATTAATCCATTATCATCGGGGAAATTGCATCCTGGCATAGCAAATGTTCATATATATTAATTCCATTATCGGGGTATTTAGCGTCCTGAATGAATAACCAATTCTATTTCTCCTTAATATATTTCTTTATATTCTTCTGTTAGCGGGGGATTTAGCGTCCCGACATATCATTTACTTTCAATTATATCTTGGAACACATTTCCATTCTCCTGGGAATTATCATCCCGCATTATATTCATTTTGAATCTTGGCAACTTTATTCTGCCTATAATTTAAAGCACATTTTGCTTACCACATTCTCTTGCATATCCACGGAATAAATACTTTATTGGCTGACATACAAGCCATATGGAGAAACACATCCAGACGCTATGGCGTCACACATACAACTCCCTTTTCTACGTCATTGCCTAGCGACTCATCTCATAGTAACTGCATTCTTGTCTCTCTTGCATTCAGTTGAAGTACGACATGGTGTGACAAAAACTCGGTGTTAATAATAATTTTCCGCTATAGAAATCACACGATGAAGTAGCCTCAACACTGGTTATACTGGTTGATTGTTTGCCGAGGCGTATCCATCTCCATTTTTATATCTTTGAACTCCAGTTGTATTGGCTGTTATCTGGTTCTGTTCCACATGTCTTGTTTGTTACTAAATTTAGTCATTTGATATGTAGGTTACCCTGTACTAGGTCTCGGCATTTGTGAAATGAAGTGACCGCTTCACTTCCTCTTTGCCTTTGCCATCCCTAACTGATGATCAGAGCCATGTGCTCATTTACAATGTTTAACTGGAGAAAGATGCTACCTAATTTTAAGCCTTTTAACTTTGCCTCAAGAAGCAAGCACTCTAACCACTTGATGCTCGATTACACTGTTGTATGTGTTCAGTTTGTTAACAGGCATTTAGTTCAAGTTTTTTTGTTAGGTCTAGGAAGATTTTCGTTATTGCTTTGGCATTTTGCATTGAATGAGGCATTTATTATCTTAATTTTGACTTGATAATGATAATAGAGAATGTAGTTATGGTAGTAATAAAAATGTATTACTCATAATATTACTTCTTCTGATACAATTAATTCCACTTTTATTCACATAATATTGTCTATATTTATATTCTATTATTTAGAGATAATGATGTATGTAAGAATGAAAGTGGAGCTAAAAATTATAATGATTATAGAGATGTTGGTGATTAGATATACTACATAAATGATAATGAATCTGAAGATAATATTATGAAAATTATGATGCTGATGAAGATTATAATGATGATGTAGCTGAAGATAATGTTGACAAAGCTAAAGTTGTTGATATTGAAACTGATGATAGTGATTGTGAGGTTAATAAAAATAATGAACACATTTATGACAGTTATACCGAAGTTATTGAAAAACTTATGATAACTGTTATAAAGAAGTTGATGGTGACATAAAGTTGATGAGAATAATCATGAATGATAAGTTGATATTAACAAAATACAATGATATTGATACAAAAAAGCAATGACCCATCACCAGTTTGTGATCGCTACTAACATCTCTTCAACAGGACTTGTACCATGAGACCTGCAGCCATGCTAGTGTCATGTTTGGCTCAATACCCAACTTCAAGGACTTCTACCAGCAAACTAAAGCCAATGGAGAGGGTTTAGAATGTATCAGAGTACTCAATGAAATCATTTCTGATTTTGATGTGGTAAGTAGTATAACAAACTTAACAAAATGACAGTTGATAAATCATATATTCTTACCAACTTTGCTGTCAGTGTCAAGCACAGTTCCTGCCCAGAGCAGGAGAGGAAAAATCACATGTGAGATGATATGAATAAGATAAGCCATTAATGTTACCTGGAGAGAGAGAATGAAAAATGATGACATCAGAAAAATTGTAGGAACTACATCCTGCATCAAATATAGAGAGAGCGAGACAGAAAATAAAGTGGTCTATCCTTCTCATCAGAAGGGAGATTAATCCTAACACTGTTTGTGACAAGTTGGCAGACTACAATGTACACTATGATTGAACCACAACATCAAGATGTTCTACGTTCCTATTCAAAGTTGTAGTTTTTTGTTTTAGATCAGTGCTTGTGCCTAATGCCCCAAACTATTTCTTTATGATTTATACCTTCCAACAAATGAAAAATAAAATGTCCCTAGAGGTGGGATTGCCTGTAGTATTTCTTCAGTGGCACCACTATATTACTACAGATAATTATGTGAAGTGTTAATATAATTTTTATTACCAGCTGTTGATCAGAAGTCACCACGAAGTGGAGAAAATTAAAACTATAGGAAGCACATACATGGCTGCCACTGGACTTCATTCAGGACTTAGGAAAAGTGAGGTAAGCTAAAACTTGGATAAAGTGGGGTAAGTTAAAACTTGTATAAAGTGAGGTAAGCTAAAACTTGGATAAAGTGGAGTAAGTTAAAACTTGGGGAAAATGAGGTAAGGTCTAAGTTAGGAAAAGTGAGCTAAGTTAAAATTTGGCAAAAGTAAGGTAAAATGGTAAGCTAAAGTTTTGGAAAAGTGAGATCAGTTAAAGTGTGATGAAAGTTTAAATTTGGGAAAAGTAAGGTAATACGGTAAGCTAAAGTTTTGGAAAAGTGAGATCAGTTAAAGTTTGATGAAAGTTTAAATTTGGGAAAAGTAAGGTAATACGGTAAGCTAAAGTTTTGGAAAAGTGAGATCAGTTAAAGTGTGATGAAAGTTTAAATTTGGGAAAAGTAAGGTAATACGGTAAGCTAAAGTTTTGGAAAAGTGAGATCAGTTAAAGTTTGATGAAAGTTTAAATTTGGAAAAAGTAAGGTAATATGGTAAGCTAAAGTCTTGGAAAAAAGAGATCAGTTAAAGTTTGATGAAAGTTTAAATTTGGAAAAAGTAAGGTAATATGGTAAGCTAAAGTCTTGGAAAAAAGAGATCAGTTAAAGTTTGATGAAAGTTTAAATTTGGGAAAAGGAAGAGAAGTTCAATGTTAAGAAAGTGAGGTAAATGGAAAAGTGAGGTAAGTTAAAACTTGGTAAATGTGAGGAAAGCTAGAACAAGGGAACAGTGAGTTAAGCTAAAATGTGGGAAATGTAAAGTTAGCTAACTTAGGGAAGATGTGGTACCTTGTAAGGAAAACTCAGAAAATTATTCTGTTTTTTTTTGTGTGCAACTTTTTGAAGTCCCATATTGCTGACTTTATTTCACCAAGTAGCTGTCCTATGATTAGCCTATTATTGATAGTTTAAAAAAAATCACAAAACAGTACCATAATAAATTATTTTGTTAAAATTATTACATGAATTTAATAATTAAATACATTTATTTCAGGATGATGAGTCTGGAGAGAGAAATATTGTGGCCATAATTGAGTTTGCTCTTTCTATGATGTTTGCCTTAGAAAATATCAACCAGCATTCCTTCAACAACTTTAGTCTTAGAATTGGTATGCATCTGGCCATAAATCTTGTGATCATTGCCATCATGTGACTACTGAGTATATATAGATTTGTTTGTTCTTGTTAGTTGGTACTTGGTATATATATATATATAGATTTGTGACTACTGAGTATATATAGATTTGTTTGTTCTTGTTAGTTGGTACTTGGTATATATATATATAGATTTGTGACTACTGAGTATATATAGATTTGTTTGTTCTTGTTAGTTCCTACTGGGTATAGACAGAATTATATTTGTTCTTGTTAGTCCATATTTGTTAGTTGCTACTGAGTATATATAGATTTGTTTGTTCTTGTTAGTTGCTACTGTATATGTATATATATATACTGAAGCACATTAAAAACGCACCACCTGTATAATCCAGGAACAGAGTGTGAAATGTAAATATAGGTGTTTACAAGTTTACATATTTGGAATCTTTATTCATTTTCCTATGAATCCATGCTGGTCATTAATTTGTACATTTGATTGTTATGAAATTCATTGCATTCTGTGCAGGCAAGGGAGAAAACCATATATATATATATATATATATATATATATATATATATATATATATATATATATATATATATATATATATATATATATATATATATATATATATATATATATATATATATATATATATATATATATAATATATATATATATATACAGTATATATATACAGTATATATAGTATATACAGTATATATATATACAGTATATATATACACAGTATATATATATAGTATATATATACACAGTAGATATATATATACTATATATATATATATATATATATATATATATATATATATATATATATATATATATATATATATATATATATATATATATATATATATATATATATATATATATATATGGAATTCACCACTATACATCAGATTTGTGGACTACGAAAAGGCATTTGACGGTGTAGACAGAGAATCACTTTGGAAATTGATGAGGCATTATGGAGTTCCCCTGAAGATCTTTAATTTAATAAAGAAAACATATGAAGACATGACATGCAGACTTCTTCATGACGGACGCTTACAGAACCATTTGGGATAAGAGCAGGAGTGCGACAGCGATGCCTCTTGTCTCCATTTTCCCAATACGTCCCATTTTTCTTACTCTATAAATGTTTCTCCTCGACTTTTTGCACTTTTGGTTTCTTTTCCTTCTGATTTTTTACCTACGTAGCCCATTATTCCTTGCTCAGACCCCACCCTGTGGGATATGGCTTTTGATTTTCGCTACTGGCCTTCATTAAAAATGCATCGCTTTGTCTGTAGCTACCAGCGATCGGCAACGTGTCGTAAGCTTGCCTAATTGCTTGTGGTGTTTGCCAGAACAGAGAACTTTTACTCATTACAGTGTTGCAGTGGAGCGGCGAGTAAACCCTTTGATAACAGGTACCTCTTTTATCTCTATTCAGGAGAAGACACTCCCATTCGGTTGTGAGTAGCGGCCCTTGTTCACTCATGTGTCTAAAGCCAGTTAGCGGGAGAATAATAATAATCACGAAACTTTCTCTTGTTTGTTGTCTTCTGATGTAGACTCTAGAATAATATTATCTTACTCATGATTATGTTATACGCCAAACATCTGTGGAAACATGCGATGCCAGGTGGCTGGGTTGTAGACTATAAATCTAGATAGTTTTACTCAGTCAAGCACACTCGTAAATTTTTCCTGCCCATAGATGACCAATTGAGACAAAGGCAGTTGTGGGCACAAAACTAGATTGTGTTGCCTATTCTCGTCATCTCGGGGTAAGTTGACATTTTTGTGATATAATTCACGTTAGCTTTAATATATTTATAACTGATAGTAGTGTGACTTGAATTATTTAGGTGATTTCTCCCCGGTAATTAATTCAGTGATAATGTAGTGCCGTCTACTGCCTAAGTTAACTGGTGTCTCCTGGTGTTATTGTTTACAATGTGTTAATGGTAAACTTACGCTAACAGATACTTACTAGGTGAGAGAAGCTCATAGTCCATTCAGTGCTTACCATGGGTTAAGGAGTAAGCTAAAAAGCTGTCATTACTTTAAGGAAATGTCAGTGGTGTAAGTTATTCACTTAAACCTGAATAGTGATGTGCTTGCGCTATAACACTTGAATTATAAGAGGTAGTCACTTATTACTTTCTGAGAGAAACTTCTAGTGGTTGAGTGTGGAATTATTATATGCCTACTTATGTAGTTAGACACCAGTTTAGAACTTTCATTGCAATCCAGAAAGCAGCCACCGGCCAGAGATATAATTATATCCTACGTTCAAGTCACCATGTATTATAATAGCATAAACGTTGCATTATGATGTATTCAATGTTTGGGAAGTAATTACCTTTCCTTTTGTGTATTGACCCCAACGGGGCATATACAATTTTTAGTGTGTAATGTATTTAAAGCTATGTCCATGTATGACAAGTAATGATATTTTCAATAGTACATGTATGACAAGTATGGACATTTTCAATAGTACATTTCTCTTAATGGAAAACTAATTGGTTGGACAGCCTTTATGTTAAGTTGGGAGAGGACTTGTAGAAGATTGTTTTTCTGTCAGTGCACATGCTGAGATGTACATGTATGTATAAAATATTTTAGCCTAGGCGACTGCAGGCTGAAAAACTGAAAGGATGGAATTAACAGGAGGACAACTCATATGGAGGAAACTGCAACGACATTTACCTAGCATAATTATAATCCCCATACTAGAATGGGGCATAACAGTTTAATTTAACTTTGTTATGATTGTAATTTTGGCTTGATGTAAAGGTTGTTTGTTTTGGTCTCAGTTCCAGGGTACCCCACTGCTACTGCAGGATTCCAGTCAGGTGAAGAACGTAACATTCTCCTCGATCTCACAGTTCCTGAAAGCAATTAGCACCATGAGTTGTCATCTATACCTGAAGTACAACCCTTTTCGACGCCGATCCCTCTAATGGGAATTGAGCTCACGCAGTGTATAACCAGCAATAGCAAATCTGAAATCGTATTGTGCAGTAGTGGTTTACTACTCGCCGATTTAATACAAGTCAGAGTGTCAGCATCATCCTATGCCTCATCTTACTCATCGTCGCCAGGTAAATTGAAATCAACATACTGTGTCCTTACACTGAGTCTCAACTCAGACCCAACTGGATCTACTCACCAAGTTCCGTCTACGAGGAACGCCTATTATATTTTTTCCGCGCCGGATAAGCGCAAAAAACGGGCGGTCGTCCTCAGTTGACCTCCTTGATTTGTTAGGTCTACTGGTCAGTATGGACTCTGCGAGTAGTAGTAGGCAGAATATAGACAGAGGTAATATACTGCCTAGCTTGGTTGTTTTTGGTGTGTGTGTGAACACAGCACATGGATAGCGTCCCCAGTGGTGAAGACGGCAAGGTAGCGTCTCCAGTGGATTTAACATAAAAAGACAATGACTGTGGTATTTGGAAATTCTCACACCTGGCCGAATGATTAACGCTCTGTTTATTTACTTTGTCATGTTCTACAGGAGGAATTGGTGGTTTAGTTTTCTTTGATTTATCAATTAATATATTTGTTAACTTTGTTATTCTGATCACTTATTTTGCTGAGACTTTTATGCTTATTCTTCTGTACAAGCTAAAGAGAACTTTAATAAATTTTAACCTTATTTTACTGCGCTGTTCACGACCCTTCATCCATACTTAATATTGCAGCTCTTACTATTGTCTCGATCTGATGGTGAGAAAGGAGAGAGAGCGGGTGGTTCTTAAGACTATATAAGTGTGTTGGGGCTTGGAAAGAGAGATAGCTTTAATGAATCCTCATCCAGGTTTGTCTCAAGTTCACCCTATTTTTACACATTATCTGTGTTTTTCTATAATTCTGTCAGTCCACTCTCAATGTCGATTTCACTAAAATTGTCTGACTCGACAAATACTCTAAAACCTTAACCCAACCACGACAATATATAAGTGCCGGATTTACATATGGACTCACCGGGCTGCAGCCCAGGGCCTCATAATCTAAAGGGGCCTCTGCTACCTGCCAAAAAAATTAAAACATTCACCATTAATTTTATTCCATTTGTAATGATAAAAATCACGGGCGTACTTAAGCCAAAAATGTGTAAGCACAAATCCAAAATTCAGGAATACATTGATGGCAGTGACCAAAGAACACATTCTTGATTCTACTATATAGGCATAGTTACTAGTAACATTAAGCACTTATCACTGGATAACAGTTACACAAATACACTTACTATTTAGTAAAGTTTGTTAAAATTTCAAAAATGTTCTACTTTCATTGTGTGGATAAAGAGAGCAAGGTTTTTTTTCTCATAATCAGATGCTATTAAGTTTGGGCCTCCCAAATCTTCTAGCCCAGGGCCTCCAGTTGCTTTAATCCGGCACTGTATATAGAGATATATATATATATATATATATATATATATATATATATATATATATATATATATATATATATATATATATATATGTGACAGGGGCTAGGTGTGCCTCACACCCAAGACCCGTGCACTAAGAAAATTTATAAAGGATCGTTTGACAGGGGTTGCAATTATTGGTTGCTTGCAACCCTCTCAGCAGCAGACTTAACAATTCAAGCAACCCAAAGCCTTATGCAGATCAACATTCAATTCTACCGAACAGAACCGAACACCAAACAAACAATCAAACAAACACCCAGTCAGTGTTCATAGACTGTCTGAAAAACAATAAATAAAACAATGTCTAAGTGAACATCAATAGCATACATAATAACACTTACCATACAGAAAACATGCGCCCACCTGATACCATACATGCCACACGCTATGGTTTACCCATAATCTGTACGGGGTGTTTTCATTTTCAGATGTGTACGGCCCGTACAAACGTCTGTACGGGTTTTTTCGCCTAATTATTAAACATACATATAAATCGATAGTCTTGTGCCACTACCGAAGCCGTAATTTGCGTCATTTTTAATGTTATTTGCAAGAGAGTTAGCTTCCGTTTCCGATCTTTATTTAGTAATTGGAGTATCCGCGTTTATTTTCTGTGAATTTGTTTAAATCGCAATCAATCGGCATCGAACACGCGGCTATTTTCGCTCTAATTTTAATGGATTATGACTCCGATGCGATGACAAGGAGATCTTTGTCTTTATTAGCGCTAATATCGGTTCTCAGAATATGGGTGATGGCAGAGATGGAAACAAAAGTAGAATGTCATTGCTAGTATGTATAATTTTAGGGGTTAGGATTAGGTTTATCGGAAAGGTTTAGGGTTACGGCCGAATGTCACTGCTGACGAAGGTGTTTGCTGCTTTGCTACTGATGATGGGTGTAACGAAAAGATCGTCATTTGATTTGTATTGGTCAAATGACTTTCATTGAGATGCAAAGGAAAAGGACTCTTCGTTTGTTGGTTTTTTTTTAATTAAAAAAAAAAAATTTTTTAATTTTTTTAAAAATTATTTTATCGTTTTTTTTTTTCATCTTTCCATACCTCTCTTCCTATCACATCTAACATGTACACAAACAAATTTTATTTTATGTTTTATTTATTTCTATACAGTCCAAAAATTAGAGCAATTGACCAAAAAACTATAGAATTTATAAGTCATCCACTATAAAAAAAGGGGGTGTTGTGAAAAAGAATGCAGCTGCAGGGCACATTTTCCGGAAAACAATGCTGCGTGCTAAAGGATAAGGTCCTATCAAACACAGGATTTCCTGGTCTGTTAGTGATAATTAAGCGCAGAAATAGACTAAATGATGACACGATCACATCATTTTTACAGTGCAGAATAAACTCAGACAAATATTGTTTGAGTTTTAAAATAAATGAAGACCTGTTTTAAAAAGCAATGTCCCCAGGCCTCTATGATGCAGCTGTAATTGAAATTTTTTTTTTACACGAATTAACTCTTTTGATACGTTTTTTCTGTCTTTTTTTTTTGTACAGGTTTTGCTGGTCTTTGTACAGGGTTTTTGAATTTTTTGTACAGGTTTTTCATCTCCGAGGTGTGGCATGTATGCCTGATACCCTCAACTAACTCACACACTCATGCGTGTCGTCCAATGCGACCAGTACGGTGTTGTGCATGAGGCTGGCAATCGCACCGGGTAACATAGGTTGCTACCGAAACCACTACTGCAAGAGCATCTGAATGCTTCATGCTGAGACAAACCACACCGGTGGCCCCATGCTCCCTCAGGAGCGGAGAAGAGAAATATACATCTCCAAGTATGCCCACGTGCTCTCACAAACCATGTTCACATAACAATAATAATCAACTGGACATAAATAATATTCTTCAATACATGTACAACAAATAATCTCAATAATGAGAATTAACTACTACCTCTCAACCGACCCACATCAATACTCGTCCCTGCACTCTGAACATGTCGTAAGTGACGACTGGTGCGCCTGGCCCCAAGCGTGTCATATATGACCCCTGATGAGATTGGGAACTCATCGCACGAAACACATTATTACAGAAACAACCACTGTAATAGCATAAAAATGCTTCTGTTGACTTGTGGTGGACACCAGCCGCATTGGTGTTTCCATGCTCCCCCAGGAGCAAACAGAGAAACACCTGTCTCAACTTGCCTTACGCAACCAAGGAGTGGCTCTCATCTCACCAGAAATCTAAATGACTATTCTCCCTTCAAAGTAACCACTAAAGATAAACAGTAGAATAATCAATCATCGTGAAATACGCTCAATACTTTTACATTAAAGAAATAAAATATAATTATTCTCGACTTAACCCAAACTGGAACTAAATACACAGCGTGTCACCTGGCATAACATTTACCATGCGGTGCATGTTATTCCGACTCGCTGGCGTCGCTTTTTATCACCACGAGGCCGCTATCTTGCTATCGTTAATCTTATCTAAATTCCAGTGAAATAATAATAATAATAATAAATTCTTTAAGCACCAAACACGGCGCATAAGGCAGAAACCAGTGCTCTCCAGGTTGTTCGTTGTGACGCCACTCCTCTTAGCTCTTGCACATTATTTAGGCCCAACGTTCTTCCTTCTCTTATTATTGTTCTTCTGAGTGTTTCTTTTGGTCTTCCTTTTTTCCTCTTACCCTCAGGAACCCAAGTGAGCGCCTGTAGTGGTATTCTGTTGTTTTGCATTCGTAGGACATGACCGATATATGACCATCGTCTTTTCCTTATATAGTCGGAGACATATTTCTGCCTAGAGTCTTCTCTTATTTGTCGATTAGTCTTGAATTCTTTCCAACTGATGTTCATGAGTTTTCTAAGACATTTGTTCTCGAATGTATTCAGCTTGTTCTCCAATGATTTTGTTATTTTCCAACTCTCACAGCCGTATGTTAACACTGAGATAACATTTGAATTAAACAGACGAAGCTTGGTATGTATATTCAATGATCGTAATTTCCAAATGTTAGATAATCTATTGAAGGCGCTAGCTGCCAAAGCAATTCTAGTATGGATTTCTCTTGTTGTGTCACCATCCTGAGTCATTTTACTGCCTAAATAATTGAAACTTTCAACTTTCTGTAGTTTTTCCCCGTTCAAGATGATATCAAAGGTCTCGTTAGAAAAGTTCATAGCTTTAGTTTTAGAGGCATTTATTTGGAGACCTATTTTAACCGAGAGATGACACAAATTATTTATTGCTTCTTGGGATTGTCTTGGTGTTGAACTTAAGAATGCTACATCATCTGCGAAATCCAGGTCCCCCAGGAATTTTCCATTTGTCCATTTTATACCCAATTGTTCATTGTGGGTATAGTTTCTCATAACCCAATCAATAGCTATTCCAAAAAGTAGTGGTGACATAATACAGCCTCACACTATATCTGCCTTTCTGAAGAATGAAATAATCGCTCTTAAACTTTCACATCTATCTATCTATATATTTATCTCATTAAACATTAAAATAGCCACATCGATATAATTCAGAATTATATAAAACTAATTCTAATTTAAATTAACTCACGTGCTCAAGGCATTTACAACTTGGCTCTGTCTAAGCTCGTCTGTTCTCTCCTGGGCGGCTCTCTCAAAAATCGACCAGTTTCGTTAGTTAGTTAGTTCCGTCTGTTATTTTGCTGTGATACCCTGTTCAACCAAAACCCAATGAAGGGTTACAAACGGTTATATTGGGGTATATAGTGTGTTTGACCAGTTTCGCCGCTTGCTACCCATTTTATAAGCCCTGGCCTAACCACTCAACTTACTGCACGCTACGCGCATTAATCTGCGCCACACGCGATTATTGCTCTAGAATGCATGAAAACACAGATTTACACAACTATTTCTAGAGCAAAAACACAACTAATATGTAGGCTTTATTATGGCCTTGTAATAAATCTGCTTGAAGATAACGGGGTGAACAGGCACTAAACCACAGAGACAATATGGCTGACCAGATGGGGCCAGCGCCGAGAACGACAGATCTCAAGATGGCGCTGTCACATATTCCCCGCCAGATTTTGTTGTCGTCCCGACAACTACACTAAATCAGGCACCTCAGTCATATTCTCCAAATCTGGAGGATCACCTTTTCCTTCACTTCGTCTCAGGTCGTTGCCGGTGACTCTAATGCTCGGACTCGCTCTGTCTGTTCGTTGGATGATATATGGACCCCCTGTCATTGTGGGAGCACGAACTACAATGTACTCGTCTTCTGACCACATATCACGAATCTCGGATCTCTCAGCGTTGTGCATTCTCTTCTTCACCAATTCTCCGACCTGTAGTGGAGTAGAACACGACAGCTTGTCACATCTCTCTTTCCGGACTGCTGCAAAACTCTGCAACGGTGGCTCTGCTTTTACGTGCGCCCCTCGTAGCCTGGAAACGTGTCCTTCAACGAGTTTTAGATGAGTCTCCTCCTCTAAATGTCGACCACTTTTCCTGGCGCCCTTATGGTGACAGTTGCCACGGCCATCTCTTGGCTTGCACTGTGACGGCAATCTAGATGTGTTGGTACGCCTAGAGAGGGCGCTCTTTGATGCACAAACCGATATCAAATAGTCCGGGGACTTACAATGGAAACATCGCTTAGGAAGCGGGCCCTGGGGACACTTGGCTGCCATGTGGTTCGAAATGTCTCCACAGTTGAAGCATCTTATTTTCCTAGGCTTCCTCGGTGCCCTGGGTCGCCTCCTGCTACCCTTACATCCCTGGCCGCCTTTGACTTTCTTCCCTGCAATAAGCACCTCACACTCCGGTCGACCACCAACCATCTTTATCTTTGAGTCATTCTGCTCCCCTTCTGTAACCTGACTCCCAGCCGCAGAGGGGTCTAGTTTAACGCCTGTGGACATCGATTCTGTACGTGGCCTAGTTCTCTGCATCTAAAACAACGAACTGTCCTGGTACGTCTCCCCTGCTCCTGAGACATCGCATCAATTTTAGCCTCTAATTGAGCCCCCTGTGCTCTCAGCCGCTCTACTTCTGCGTTTAATGCATGCGTATCTGACACAGTCTCTGTTCTTGCCACTTCAACACTGGCAACACCAGCCCCCAAAGCTGCTTCGACACTGGCAACACCAGCCCCAGAAGTGGGTTCAGTCTCCAAAAACCGTAGGGCATAGTCCCTCACCGACGTGAACGATGCTGTAGGCTCCTTGATGATCAGTTCCTTTGCAAGCTTTCTTAGTAGGTCATCTCTCAGACAAGCAGCAAACTGGTCACAAAGAAAGGATGGCGCCAAAGGAGTGACGTTGTTCTGCTTTTGTGCCCTTACAACACTTTCAAACACCTCGTGAATGCGATGGGAGAATTCCCAAAGAGACTCCCTTGCACCTTGCCGGGTAGAGTAGAACGCGGCCATTACTTCTGGGATGCTCCGACGCTCCCCATACACCCTAAGAATGGAATGTAGCATTGCTTCTGGGTCACCGTCATCAGCCTGAATCCTCAGCTCCCTGCGGACACTTGAGGTCACACTGTCAAGGATAACATCTGCCTGGTCCTCTTTACTCATCATCCCTACTCTCCAGGCAGCTCTCACCTCTCTGACATATTCCTCGGCCGTAGGACCCGTGCGCTCCCCAAAGCACCGCACTCTCTTGTGAGTAGGTACCACGATGTACTGTACTCGTTCTTGTTGACGATCCAGCCCTACTACAGGGTCATCCACCTCAGCCACATCTTCGTTATCAGTTCTACTAGCAGCACGTGTGTTGCGTGCCGCCATCTTGTTGCTAGTAGAGTTGACTAGAAATCTTGACAAACTGGATGATCCCGTCCCTCGCTTTGCACTGAACTTGGTGTTCTACTGTTTCGGCTGTTGCTGCTCTGATTGCTGAAGAGTTGCTTCACTGCATGCTGTCTGTCAATCCTGTCAACGACGCCACTTGTGACAGGGGCTAGGTGTGCCTCACACCCAAGACCCGTGCACTAAGAAAATTTATAAAGGATCGTTTGACAGGGGTTGCAATTATTGGTTGCTTGCAACCCTCTCAGCAGCAGACTTAACAATTCAAGCAACCCAAAGCCTTATGCAGATCAACATTTAATTCTACCGAACAGAACCGAACACCAAACAAACAATCAAACAAACACCCAGTCAGTGTTCATAGACTGTCTGAAAAACAATAAATAAAACAATGGCTAAGTGAACATCAATAGCATACATAATAACACTTACCATACAGAAAACATGCGCCCACCTGATACCCTCAACTATCTCACACACTCATGCGTGTCGTCCAATGCGACCAGTATGGTGTTGTGCATGAGGCTGGCAATCGCACCGGGTAACATAGGTTGCTACCGAAACCACTACTGCAAGAGCATCTGAATGCTTCATGCTGAGACAAACCACACCGGTGGCCCCATGCTCCCTCAGGAGCGGAGAAGAGAAATATACATCTCCAAGTACGCCCACGTGCTCTCACAAACCATGTTCACATAACAATAATAATCAACTGGACATAAAATAATATTCTTCAATACATGTACAACAAATAATCTCAATAATGAGAATTAACTACTACCTCTCAACCGACCCACATCAATACTCGTCCCTGCACTCTGAACATGTCGTAAGTGACGACTGGTGCGCCTGGCCACAAGCGTGTCATATATGACCCCTGATGAGATTGGGAACTCATCGCACGAAACACATTATTACAGAAACAACCACTGTAATAGCATAAAAATGCTTCTGTTGACTTGTGGTGGACACCAGCCGCATTGGTGTTTCCATGCTCCCCCAGGAGCAAACAGAGAAACACCTGTCTCAACTTGCCTTACGCAACCAAGGAGTGGCTCTCATCTCACCAGAAATCTAAATGACTATTCTCCCTTCAAAGTAACCACTAAAGATAAACAGTAGAATAATCAATCATCGTGAAATACGCTCAATACTTTTACATTAAAGAAATAAAATATAATTATTCTCGACTTAACCACGCGGTGCGTGTTATTCCGACTCGCTGGCGTCGCTTTTTATCACCACGAGGCCGCTATCTTGCTATCGTTAATCTTATCTAAATTCCAGTGAAATAGCCTCACACTATATCTGCCTTTCTGAAGAATAAAATAATCGCTCTTAAACTTTCACATCTATCTATCTATCTATTTATCTCATTAAACATTAAAATAGCCACATCGATATAATTCAGAATTATATAAAACTAATTCTAATTTAAATTAACTCACGTGCTCAAGGCATTTACAGCTTGGCTCTGTCTAAGCTCGTCTGTTCTCTCCTGGGCGGCTCTCTCAAAAATCGACCAGTTTCGCCGCTTGCTACCCCTTTTATAAGCCCTGGCCTAACCACTCAACTTACTGCGCGCTACGCGCATTAATCTGCGCCACACGCGATTATTGCTCTAGAATGCATGAAAACACAGATTTACACAATTATTTCTAGAGCAAAAACACAACTAATATGTAGGCTTTATTATGGTCTTGTAATAAATCTGCTTGAAGATAACGGGGTGAACAGGCACTAAACCACAGAGACAATATGGCTGACCAGATGGGGCCAGCGCCGAGAACGACAGATCTCAAGATGGCGGTCATATATATATATATATATATATATATATATATATATATATATGTATATATATATATATATATATATACAGTATATATTATATAAAATTATTCTTGTTAGTTCCTAATGGGTATAGACTTGTATTAGTTCTTGTTAGTTGCTGCTGGGTATACATAGGTTTATGTTTGCTCTTGGTGGCAGGTATCAACAGTGGGCCAGTGATAGCAGGTGTAATTGGGGCTCGAAAACCTCAGTATGACATCTGGGGAGACACAGTAAATGTGGCGAGCAGAATGGACAGTTCTGGAGTGTCTGGAAAGATACAGGTAGGACTTTACAAGGTGGATAATGTGAGGTTGTACAAGGGGCTAGCAACCTCATCATATGAAACAAATTGCCACAGAAACCACCACTACAAGGGCATGTGAATGCTTGGTGCAGGCTTCCTGCAAGGGGACCAGCTGTAGTCATGGTGACATGCTTCATAAGAAGTGCAAAGGAAAATGATAATGATAGACAGGTCAATAAGCATACTGACAAACAGACGGATCATCATTACTTTTCAGCTCCTCTTGGAGCCATCAACAAAAACACTCAAATCTTTCTTCTGTCCTGTCCCATCCATTCTAGGTCTGTCCATGTCTTCTTTATTTATTTCATGTTCATCTCCAGTTCTCTTCTCCATACATTTTTCAGTTGCCTTCTTATCCTGGAAGTTTCAGAAAATGGACTGCCTTTTAATGCCATCAATTGATTTTCTTGATGTGTGTTTGTCCAATGCCAACATCTTCTTGTCACATATTGGTCCAGTTGTATTTGTCTGGTTCTGTCATCAGTTTCCCATTAGTCATCTTGTCATCAGTTCCACATTAGTGATCTTGTCATCAGTTCCCCATTAGTGATCTAGTCATCAGTACCCCATTACTGGTCTGTTCATCAGTTCCCCATTAATGGTCTTGTCATTAGTTCCCCATTAATGGTCTTGTCATTAGTTCCCCATTAATGGTCTTGTCATCAGCTCCCCATTGGTGACCTTGTCATACCACTTCAATCTTTATATTCTGAGCAAACACCCTTATACGAAGGTCTATATCTTTCTGGTTGAAACATTTGTTGTCCATGTTTCACAGCCATACAATAGGACTGACTTGAGATTTGTGTTGAACATTCTTATTTTTGATTTCCATATATCTCCCAAAGCAATGAAATCTCCTTTTGCCATTGGTGTTCTTATTTTAATATCATTATCTGTTCCTACAACTTTGAGTATATTGCTGCTTATATATATATATATATATATATATATATATATATACTGTTCAAAAAAAGAAACGCAACATTTTTAGTGTTACTTTTATAAAAGATATTCGCTGATTGGACACCAATCAACCTATCGACTGTGTCCACCTGGTCATTAACTTCTCGTGGTTACCTGAATTGTACTCACCTCATGATTCGTGAGGTCATGACAGAGGTCAAGGTCAAAACAACATTTTTGACAATAACTCCTGACGGTTTGATCTGAAATTCGACGAGCTGCTGACATTGACTGGACTGTGGAGGCCGCAGATACAAGTCGATTCTACTGCGCGGTGACGCTGCCAGTTTCTTGAAATCGGTCCAAAGGCGACTAGGATGGTTGCTTCTAACCACATTAAGTTGTTTGGCCACTACACTTTGTGACTGTCCAGTCTGTAAACGTCCAATGATGATGAGTCGTTGTTCAGTGAGATGAGCCATATTTCATTAGATGGACACAGTCGATAGGTTGACTGATGTCCAACCAGCGAATATCTTTTATAAAAGTAACACCAAAAATGTTGCGTTTCTTTTTTTGAACAGTATATATATATACATACACACACAGTAATGACTCCACATCTTCAAGTGCAATCTGACCATCAATTGCCACATTTATTCTCTGGGGGGAGGGGGTGATACTAGTCAACAAGAGCTGACAAAGTTATGAAGAAAAAAAAACATGACTATCTGTGCCAACTGGCAGAGCACTTGATGTAAATCTTGGTGAATGATTAAAAACACTAGGTGATAATATAAAACTAGTTAACATAAATAATTTGATTAAAAACTAGTTGATAATGTAAATATTTTGATTAAATACTAGATGATAATATAAATATCTTGATTAAAAAAAACTAGATCATTTAAACATTTTGATTAAAAAACTAGTTGATAATGTACATATTTTGTTCAACAAACTAGTTGATTATATACATATTTTGATTAACACACTAGTTTCAATAATAAATATATTGATTAACAAACTAGTTGATTAAATATAGATCTTTTCTGTCTAGTGTTAAAGTTCTAGGGTTCAAGAGATAGCTCCTAAATCATGGAAAGTTATGATTTACAAATCAGTCTGCACAAGGATACAGTAAACTTGTTTTACAAGTCTCACTTAATTTTTACCATCAGGTCCCAGAGGAAACGGCAGCGGTACTAGTCAAATACGGTTTTGCTCTAGAGTACAGAGGCATCATCAAAGTGAAAGGTAAAAATCCTATGAAAACATTCTTCCTGAATCCAAGAAAGGACAGTTCTCGTGTACATAATATTTCTGGAGGATCAGAATGCATCAAGTTATGAACTCAATGTCTCCCCATAAAAACGTTCACAGACACGTTCCTCAGCTGCTGAAATGTCATACCATACGTTAAGTAAAATTCTGATACAAGCTGGCAACTTGATGAAATGGCATGCATAACTGAAAAAAAACATATGGCCGAAATGGCAAGCTCAGTCAGATACTTGCATTGTCACAGATATTAACTGTATGCTGATTTGTGCATGGGCTAACCAAAGAAAGCCTGTAACAATATTTTCAGAATGTAACATGTACTTTCAGTATGACTTAAATTTGATATCAATATCTCTGTACCCCAGATACCTTTACACACAGCTGGAATTTGAGGTCTTATCAGAGACAGAGACTGTAAAGGCATTAAAAGATATCTGCAACCTCTGTTTAGCTATGTGAGGAGAGGCAGCTTTTCTTCATGAGCAAATTAGCACTGACAACAGATAGGACACACACTGAAAACCTATTAACTTTACAAGGTAGTCCTTGTTCTTGAATCCCTAGGATAAGAGAAGAAGATAGAGGCTAACAATGTCACATGGAGAAGAGAACTGGAGACAGAAATGAAAATGACGAGGAAGACATGAAAAAACTTTGAGCTGCTGGCACAGGAGAGGCCTATGCTCCATGGGAAGCTGAAGGGTCATAAATTAATGAATGTAGCTTTGTTGGTGTGACTTGTTTCATGATATGTTTCCTCAGTATTTCTCTATCCAGCTTCTTCTCATGAGTCCCTTGAAGTATAGCCAGATCTTCTGTTGAAGATTGAGATGGCAAATTCCTATTCTTCTTCGTGTTGACAATACATTCAAGGGGGAAGAATGGTGTATGTCAGATGAGAACTGGGATAACTACCAGCGGGTCATCAGCGTTGGGAGAGAGTGTAGAAATTGGGGGAATGGAATAGCAGAACTGGAAATTATTCAACTGATACATGATCATTCCAGGGATGGTGATACCATCGTGTATACAGATGGGTCGGTGATCCAGGGTGAGAAAATCCGTTTGGGGCTTTTCTGCTTGGGTACAGGGCAGAATCGTTGCCGAGCATAGTGGGGCTTACAAGATAACTACTTCCAGCATGAGAATGGAGGTCAAGGCTGTTACTGCAGCCTTAAGGTGGATAACTGAAACTTCATTAACAAAGGCTATCATTGTGTCCGACTCTCAGTCCATGCTTCGGAAGGTTCAAAGTGGTTGGTTACGGCATGAATGGAAAACATTCATAGAAGCTTCCAGTCTACAAGAGCTGGTGTGGATATACTGTCCTGGTCATGCTGGGGGATGTGGTAATGAAAGAGCACCCATAGTGGGGACACTGGATATGGGAGACATACTGAGAACAATTAATGATCGCCTGTTAGAGAATGACACTGCAATAGATGAATCCTCAAGGTTAAGACTTGGAATTTGGCATCAAATGTAAGGCTAGCAGAGATGGGCGTATGAGAGGATGCATCCGTCGTGTTTACAACCAGCGAGCTACAGGAACAGTTAGCACTCACACACTTCGAAATACACTGATGGAGACTGAGCACCTATGGGTTTGCCCGGAGTGCAATGATGTCAATTCTGCATAACAATATTCTTCTTCGGTCTCCAGTAATCACATCTATCTCTCATACAAAGCTGCAGTTCATTGTAAGCTTTTCTCGTCACCATAGTTTCTCTCTCAACTGGGTTAGAGAAGGTCTTGCTGTCAGCCTGCTTCTTTCATGGAGCTGACAGTCTTGGAGGACATGTTCTACTGTTTGTTTGTCCTTACCACATGGAGGACATGTTCTACTGTTTGTTTGTCCTTACCACATGGAGGACATGTTCTACTGTTTGTTTGTCCTTACCACATGGAGGACATGTTCTGTTTGTTTGTCCTTACCACATGGAGGACATGTTCTACTGTTTGTTTGTCCTTACCACATGGAGGACATGTTCTACTGTTTGTTTGTCCTTACCACATGGAGGACATGTTCTACTGTTTGTTTGTCCTTACCACATGGAGGACATGTTCTACTGTTTGTTTGTCCTTACCACATGGAGGACATGTTCTACTGTTTGTTTGTCCTTACCACATGGAGGACATGTTCTACTGTTTGTTTGTCCTTACCACATGGAGGACACATATGTGTCTGTCTGATTTTCAGTTGTTGAACAGATGGCATCTGCAACGGCCGGTTCTTAGTCTGAAAATCATCACTTGATCTCTTCTTGTGTAGTGTAATGTGTAGTATAGTTCTGTAGTTTTGGACTCTGGGTGTTATGTCATTTTTGTTTCGTTATTTTTTATTATTGATTTGATCTCTTCATATGATGGCAACTGATTCTGCTAGTAACTGCTACATTCTGATAAAAAATCTATACTGTTTTATTGTATTATTCCATGTAATTAAAAAAACAAAGTACATAAAAAAGAAAGCATCACTCTTCAAACCAAATGTAAGAAATTTGACCCATCAAATCTGAGCACGCTTAGGTGGACAATTGATAGGACATACATTGGAAAAACCTGTTGATGGAATTACAAGGCAGTCCTTGTTCTGGAATCCCTAGGGCAAGAGAAGAAGAGTTAGACAGACAAACACACAGAGACGAGAACTGGAGACAGAAATGAAAATGTTGAGGAAGATGTGGAAATAATGAGCTGATGTCACATGACAGGAGGACTCGGCTTGTTTTTGTTGAAGGTCTATGATGTCACATGACAGGAGGACTTGGCTTGTTTTTGTTGAAGGTCTATGATGTCACATGACAGGAGGACTTGGCTTGTTTTTGTTGAAGGTCTATGCTCCTTACGGAGCTAAAGGGTATTGATTGACTGACGGAATTCTGTTTGGACAGCTTCTGTTAAAACAATAATTCATTGACTATTTCCATTTAATTTAACAAACATGCTTTTTCTTAACTGACTCCTTACCTATTTTTAACTTTGTTGTGACCTAAATGTTTAAAGGAAGGGAAAAAACAAAAGCAGGTAGTATTCTATTAATTTTCTCCCTTTGACCATTTCCCCATATTACAGCATATTAAATTGTTCATACTTTAATACTGAACAAGAATTTATAACTCAGACTAATTTTTTTTATTTAAACATGTTTTATCTTGGCTGTGTGAACAATTATTAACATTTGTTTTTTTGAACTTTTTGCTCAAGAAATGTTACATTAAATTTAGGGGGGAAGCCGCACTGCATTTTCAGATAACATAGAAAAAGAAATAACAATTGAGATTAGTCTATTTTCTTATCATTTATAATCTCCTGAATCTAAACATGTCACAATCAACTGTCACGTCACATTCTCAGCAAGTCTATTGTTTCTTTTAAAATTTGTATTTTCTTCAGAGATTTTGCTCTTCTACTGACATAAACATTGAATGTCACATAACCTTGTTTTATGTCACTCATTTTCTTATAATAATTTTGCTTATTTACTCATCAGCCAACATGAGTTTGGAGCAGGTACTTTCCATCATATGTGATAATATGTATCAGATCAGATTTCCTACATCTGACCAAAATTTTGATTTATTGTATATAATGTAAAATTCTGAAACGTGTGTTACTATTTTTATACACTAACTTTAAAGTTCTGTAGCTCTGGATCTACAAAAGTTATCAGAAATCTAATTGGACAAAAGTTTTAAAAGACAATGATGAGCTTCCAGTTCAACTTTGGCGCTCATAACTCAAAAAATAACAAATCTTTGGAGAATTTAAATAGAGGATTAAAATCCAATATGGCCACCATTTCCATGGCAACCAATAGCATTCCACAATCAATTGCTTTGTTGTTCGTAACTATAAGTGTTTTAAGTTAAGCCTGTGCATTTTAATTGAAATCGTATAATAATTTTTGGAAACACCATTTCACTTTGGTTGCTCCACCCTTTAATCTTTTGTGTTTCTTTTTAATAACAGAGCTACAAAATTATTACATTGCACAGTTTTTGTTTATTATGTCCAAAAACAGTCACCAGAAAGCAGTTCTATATTCTAGAGAGCAATAATCACACACACAAAACTGTCTCATTTCTTTGTAATTTATAAAAAGCATCAAAATGAACTGGGTTTGACACAAATAGCCAAACAGCCCTACTGGCCTCAGATTATCGCTAACAGTACTGGTGGATTATTATTGTCAAATGATGCCATATTATGAAAAAAAAAACATGACAACAAAAAGGAATGATACCTGAGGTAGCATGCTGTCTCTGCAACATTCTTCTAGCTTACTCTACTCTTTTGTTGCCTTTCTCACCTGATTACAAAATATGTTAATTTCCTTTACTGTCTCTTCCATTGATCTTCTCAATGTTTCTCCTTTTTCTACGTGGGTTTTCTCTGATGTGTGCTTGAGGATGTGTGCTTGAGGATGTGTGCTTGAGGATGTGTGCTTGAAGATGTGTGCTTGAATCTACGGGGTGATTGACAAGTCACTTCCTATTTTTAAATTTGTATATCTTCACTCGTATCCTACTACTACTTAGTCGTTCCCCTTCTACTGTGAGGTGTAGAGGTTTGGAAGAGAGAGTGCCAGACTATCCTATCGGCTGTCTTCCTCCTGGCCTGGTTCCATTCTAGTCCTTGAAAGATTGTCTAATGTTGTCCTCCCAGCGGACTCTGGGTCATCCTGGGGATCTGGATCTCTGGCTCTTTGTTTCCCATGCTTGTCGTGGTAGCCGATCTTCTCCCATTCTGCAGACATGGCCAAATCATCTTAGTTGGGACTGTTCTACACTGGTATCCATCTACGTTATATCTAGATTTTTTTAAATGTCAAAATAAAGAGAGTTAACTGTTGCTCTGTTACATTAAATGCTGTCACATTAACATTGCAGTTCAGTGTAGATCAGGCCCATTCAACAAATGACTTGACAGTGGGCAGCCATTTTTGCTCTCTCCTGTAACATGGGTTTACTGGTTAATTTAAATTTTATTTTATATCTGAAGATAAAGAATAAAAACAACAAACTTATGACTTAAATGTCTTGTTGTGGCATTTGTTTCATGTATATCCAATAGGAGAGTCCGACTGATATAGTGCTTAGAGCACTGGTCTCTAGCGACAGAGGTGCCCAGTTTGATTCATGGCATCAGCACGCTCCAGCCTACCCAGCTGTAAATGGGTACCTGACTTTGAACTTGAGTTAGGGAAGGAAAAGGCAGCGACGAAGGGAACGGGTCATTTCCACTTCTCGATGCTTGACCTAGTATATTGAAGTCTCAAACACTTCACTCCCCTACAGCAGTATCTGCTATGGGAACTACCTTTGTTATATCCAATAGATACAACTGAGGGTCTAAACATTTCAAATTAAGTAGTGACCTTTCAATCCTCCTGTAGTTTTGTCATTCCATCTGACGGTATGACATACTTCTTGACAGCCTTAGCAAAATGGTTAAGTAAAAGAAAAAAAAATCTGAATACAGACATTACAAATATGGTGTCTTTTTTTTTTTTTTTGAAAGTGGTGATCTGTTTTCTACACTTTGTTGTAACGACCACATATGTTTTCCGATGTTTTGATATTTGTAATAACTGCTGTATTTTCTTAAAACTGCTAAAAATAATGTGGAGTTTTTTAATAACATATAACATGAAAACACAACTACAAAAGTAATATGAATTTGTATATGTAATTTTCCAGCCTGTTAAACTGGGTATGTTAATACGTATTATTTGTTTATAAATATCTTTTTATGGCAAGAATTTGTTTTGTTAGTTATCACAATTAAATATAAAGATCTTTTAATGATTGAATTTAAAAATCTTTTAATGTTATGAATTTGTTTCATTTGTTGTCACATCCAAGTAATTTTGTAATAAAATGTTCACATGATGTTTACGATAAACAAATGTTCATCTTCTCTTCAGTTCAGACGTTTATATGTTGTGTATGTCAATCAATTTTTAAATAGAAAGTCTTACTTGTAAGTATATTTGTATTGATAAGAAGGTCCAACTTTTTGTCATTACAAAATAGATAGTTTACATAAGAATGACACATAAAACATGTCCTACCAATTGTGTAAGAAAAACATTTGGTACATGAAAATGGCTAATGAATATTATTAGAATAAGTGTCTGAATGTCTGAGTGATTACGGTGCTTTCCTCTCACAGCAAAATTGTCGGTTTCTGGGATCGAAAGCTGGTACCATCAAAACCCAACCATAAATGGGTACCCAACTGTATGCTTGAGTTAGAGAAGGCAAAGACAGGGAGGAAGAGATCTGGACCTAGTATGGTAAAGCCCCCCCCCCCCCATGGCAATATCTGCTACAAGACTACCTTTACCTGTTTTTACATGGGAGCCGCGCTGGTGTAATGGCTTCGGCGTTGTACTGGCGACCAGGTGTTCATGGTTCAAACCCGGGCGGCAGCGTTTGAAGAAATGTTTACGGCCGGAAATTTGACTGAATAGCCTGAACGGCTCCTGTGATAAACCCTCTGTGGATGGGAAGGAGCGAAGCTCCTGACCGGGTTGGAAGGAAAGTCCTCAGGTTCCCCAGCCTCGCAATGACAAGTCATTGGGCCGAAGGGCTGAAAGCCCAAGTGCCGCTTTTTAAGGGAAAAAAAACAAAAAAAACCTGTTTTTACCTTAAGAAGGACCAACCTCCTATCTTTGCAAAATAAGAGTTTACATCAGATTGACACACAATATATGCCCTACTAAACAGCTGGGTACAAGAAAATTTGTGATGTGTCTATATCATGTGGCCCCATGCTCTGTACAGAGTTCAACGGGAAATGAAGATAAAATTAGCCATGGGTCTACTTATCATAATAGATCTAATAGTGTTGCAGGCTGACTGATTGGCTACCATACTATCAAACATAAAGTCCTCTGCACCTGCAGTCACAAATGTCTTATCATGGACAATTTATTTTAACATAAATCCCCGATATCAGAAAGACTTACAAACACTGGCAACCCAAACATTCTCTAGTTCCTATAACCAGGTACTGAAGCTATGTGGCTTTACCTGCCATGGGCAACTCTTAACAGTTCTCACCATTAGTTATAAATACTGCAATAAACTGATAACTGGTAACAGTTAAATGTACAATAGTTATGTATGTCTGGTTTACAGTTGGGCAAAAACAAGAAAACATTGCATTCTGTTTTTGTTTATCTGTAGAAATGACACACATAACCATTTTGTCCTGTACTTGCTTTTCTCTAGGTGATTCTAGCTTACTTATGTCACGTGATTTCTCCAGGTGATTCCTGCTTCTTTATGTCAGGTGATTTCTCCAGGTGATTCTAGCATCTTTATGTCAGGTGATTTCTCCAGGTAATTCTAACTCATTTACAACAAGTGATTTCTCCACGTGAATCCAGCTTATTTATGTCAGGTGATTTCTCCAGGTGATTCTAGCTTATTTATGTCAGGTGATTTCTCTAATGGCTCGTGTATTACATTTTTATGCCCGAGCTGCATACGATCCCCTGATAGGCCCACACCTTTCTTGCATAATGTTCCTGTCTGTTGCGGCTGTCCCATTCACATAGGAAGCAACAAAATTTAGTATCTAATTGCAATGACCTTTAGGTCTCCAATCTGCCCATAATGTTCCTGTCTGTTGCGGCCTGTCCCATTCACATAGGAAGCAACAAAATTTAGTATACCCAGTCTGCATGCCCGTGAGAATTGCAATGACCTTTAGGTCTCCACAAATCCGCCATTGGTAGTCATTGTACTTTATTCTAGCTTATTTATATCCAGATTTCTCGAGATGATTCCAGCTTTATTTTAGGAGATTTCTGCAGGTGATTCTAGCTCCAGATGATTCTGGCTTATTTACATCAAATGATTTCTTACTTTTATTGAGTGATATTTTAAAGTTATTCTGTCTTATTTATATCAGATGATTTCTCCAGGTGATTGTAACTTATTTACTTCATCATTTGTCCTTTGTCAATTACTGAGGGTTCCATAACTGATAATATTTAAAGCGGACTCTGTCACAGCCAGCACCATCCTTCTACATTCTTCTTGTAATTCTCACCTTTTTCCTTGTTCTGTACCAAAATTTATGTGTTACTGACTTTATTTCAACGTTGCTGGTGCAGTATTCTACTTTGGTGTTCACCAGCAACATTGATGTATTCTTTTTAGGTACCCATTGTTAAAAAAAAACAAAAAACCATTCCATAATGGCCATCTTATGTTTTTCTTTTGTCCATAACTCTCTCTGGTGCAACAAAAGGTACTCCAAACTGTTTACAAAGTTTTCTCAGTGATTTCTCATATTCAGTGTTCAGTTTTGCCGACTGAAGCAGTGCGTATTTTAGGTCCTCAAGCTCGTCAAAGAAATTCTGCAAATAAAAAGTGAGTACAATTTAATAATCATCTGTAGGGGAGAAAAAAAAACACACAGAAGATAAAAATCTGGAATGATTGTGTCTAAACTCATCAGGTTGGCAAGTATTCTACAATCCTGTAGCTAATCTTCTATAATCATGTAGCTAATCTTCTATAATCATGTAGCTAATCTTCTATAATCATGTAGCTAAGTGTCTATAATTGTGTAGCCAAGCCTCTTCTTATCTATACATAGTTAGAAAGCATGACTTCTTACAATTAGCAATCTGAATACAATTAAGGGACTTGAGGTGTGGTTCTTGCCCATTGAAACATAATGACCTTTATTGTGTCATCATTATCACTTTCCTTTGTGCTCCTTACAGAGCATGGAACCACCACTGCAACTGGTCCCCTTACAGGAAACCTGCACCAAACTTTCACGTAGGATGTTTTCTGTTTTACATGATGAGATTGTCCCATATGGAGGACATGGATCCAGCAACATGGGAGGATGAAGCTGCCGATCGCACTAAGTGGCGATGCTATTTACGGCACCACCTCAGATTGGGCGAAGAGAGGCTCACACAAGAAGCAGAGGTGAGGAGAAAAAGTCGAAAGGAGCACCAGGAAAATAGGCAGCTGAGGGCTGCCACCTCAGGGGCGCATTCCCATAGTCAGTTATGACTGAAGGGGCTATTATTATTATTATTATCATGGGCAATGACTACAACCCACAAAAGCCAGATCCAAACCTCAGAAATGAGGTATCTGAGGAAGGTGGTTGAAGTAACAAGAAGAGACATGGTCCGCAACCAGACGATACGTCAAGGCCTAAAATCCCACCCGCTGCAGACCCAAATAGAACAGTCCCAACTAAGATGGTTTGGCCATGTCTGCAGAATGGGAGAAGATCGGCTACCACAACAAGCATGGGAAACAAAGAGCCACAGATCCAGACCTCCAGGATGACCCAGAGTCTGCTGGGAGGACAACATTAGACAATCTTTGAAGGACCGAAGACTAGAATGGAACCAGGCCAGGAGGAAGACAGCCGATAGAATAGTCTGGCGCTCTCTCTTCCAAACCTCTACACCTCACGGTAGAAGGGGAATGACTAAGTAAGTAGGAGATTGTCAGCCTCAAGCACAACCCCATATTAGTCATCACCTTGTACGATATGCCAGAGGGAACAGTAGTTCTTTTCTTTCTTTGTCTCATCAGAGACCTCTGTGACTACTACACAGGGCAACCTTTGTTGTGTGGCAAGGCAAATAATATGTCCCACAGAAGTTAAATAATTATTTCAGACTTTCTTTGAATGTTTTATAATACTGGGGTACCCCGATTAGCACTGTTAACTCATTCTTGAAAAAATAGAGCGCTAACCCAAAAAGTTACCAACGGGCTGATCACCCGTTTGCCAGTCACTTCGATTACGGAAACAACAGCAAATGGATTGATTTGCCGTTGCCCTAAAGACGCCAATAGGCGTGATGGGAAACAATGGCAAAGAAAACCTATCTGCTGTTGCCCTAAGACGCCACTAGGCGTAATAGCCACTGACTGCTTTGACGGTTGGTGGCTAAGGACGGAAGAAGAAGAAGAACCCAAAAAGTCCTGAATGTAATTATTTCCCATAAGAATTAATAGAAATTAAATTAACTCCTTCCCAATATCCAGAAAGCTATATTAAAATTAAGGAAAAAGTGATAAAAAAAGAAAAACTAATTAGTAAACAACATTTATTAACTACATATTGAACACAAACAAAATATTATGTATGTGCTGTACATTCAAAAAATATTATAGGACTAATTGCTGCTACTTCCATAGCCAGTGACTACAGCTGTCAAGGTAGAGCTGTCTTCATCATCAGACAATTGGTTAGCAGTAGGTATTGTAGGTGCTGAAAATGCGTTCTCACTTTACATGTAGAAGGCATAGCTGTTTGGAAAATGGGGGTTGGGGGAGCGAAGGAGACATTTGAGGCTACTTTAACAGAATGAATAGAGCTTGCCTTGCTTTGCCACCTTCTTTTTCTCTTCAAGAAGCACCTTGTAGCAATTAAGATTTTATGTTACGGATTACCATAGAAATGCATTCCATTTTGGGGGTCATGTTTCATTATGCTGCAAATGCCAACCCTTCTAGGCCATCCCCCACCCTGAATGAGCGTGTGAAAGTTATATTCCTGCCTTCCATAGAGTTAGGTAGCGCTTAACGTAAGACTGAATTTTTTTAAAGTGTAACAGCCATATGGTATAAAATAAAAACATAGTTATACTGAAAAATTGCTAAACGAACAGGTTAAGACCAGGGGATTGCTGTAGTTACTTAACAACTATCTGAGGTTTTATATAAAGTGGAAAAGCCTTTCTGGCATTTTGACTATGAACAGATCAGTGCTACCTACATGATCTAAGCTCTTCAGCTCCCCTTTCAGTTTCCTGTTTTCCTTGGTCAACTTGTTCTTCTCCTGTACCACATCCCTCAACACAGGATCTTCTACTTCAGCTGTGAAGTACAGAGAACAAAAGTTTAGAGTATTAACAAAACTTCTTGCAGCACAGCACTATACAACATGTGACCTCTTTTTCTCTAGCTGAATTAAAATGAAACTCAAAATCTCTTTCAGTTCCGGTTCCTGTCCAATATGTCGGACATTGTTTTTCGAGCGTTAGATTCCATGAAGTAATTTGATGTTTTCGTTTATATAATTTGCACAGTTCGTGCCAACATCTTTATGTTTGAAGAAATTGACTGTTTCAACCTGAATATGTATATACCTTGTGTGTATTTGCTTCGAGTGAGGACTTTTAAATTTTCAAATCATTTCAGCGATCCCATCAGCCATCTTGGCTATTTTTGTGCAAGAATATGGTGACGTGAAATAAAAGTGATTAACGCAACTTCCGTCACTTAAAAACCAGCAAGATGTCGAAGGTAACAAACAGGGGACCAAATTGGCCTTCAGAAGCTAATTTACTTGATTTCTTACAACTCGCTTCAGTGTTATTATAGCTAATTATCAGGAACAATGGCACACATGAGCTCGGTCACCACTATTCGTCCTAAAACCAAAAAAGAAAAAAATTACACATTAAACGTGACAAGGGCAGTGAAGAATAAGACCAAGATCACTAAAGATAACACCCTGTACACGCCTTTATTGAATATAACTTAAAAAAACAGCAGGCAGTGTGCCATACTAAATTTTTCCACATTGCTTGAGTATGAGGCACTGAGAAGTCTTTCAAAGATGTACTATGAATCGAATGCACATATTGAATCAAGAACAGATGCTAGCGGTGCATACGTGGAAGGTGTTATTTCCACTGAAGATGTTTTCCTCCATTTTTACAACACTTCTAACAAAATCATGATTCAGGGTTCAGAGACTGTGGTGAAAAATTGGATACAGAAAGATTTAAACAAATTATGGATAACTGCAACCACTGCTGGAGTCAGTCGACAGGCCATCTCACCCAACTTAGCTCTTCCCAACTTACCAGACAAATCTTCTCGCTGTTAGACACCTGTTGACAAAAATGTAAAACTATATATGCCATGTATTAATGAATGCGACACGTTATCGCAAACTGAGCTGAAAACACCAGTTACAGCAGAAACAGAATATGGAATCACAGAGGCGGATCACCATTCACTCACTGAATTTGTTGTTAGCGGTCCAGTACCAACATCACCACAACCCTTACAAGTAGCATTTCATCATGATTTATTTACAAGTATTATGTCTGAGATAGATTCATTTAGAGCAGAGCTGAAGAGCCTCAGACAGTCGTATGAGAAGCTTCATGCAGAACATACAGTACTTAAAAGTAGCTATGAAAAAAGCCAGCAGTATACGGAAGAGCTTTGTACACCATCAGAGAAAACGGACAAACTGTGTCAAAAACTGAAAAACACTAGCAACGAAACCCAGCAAACCATTACGCAACTAAAACTCCATCACAGCCGAGAAAGTGTCCTGGATTCTCCAAAATTAATTACAGACAATGCAGATAATGTTTGCAGAATCCCTGTAACAATTTCAAATCGGCACTCTCCGCCAAGACGAATAACTCACAGCATGCACTATTATCAGAAATCCAGTAATCAGAGCACACAGGTAACAGAAGAACGGGCACGACCTATCACAGGCTCCAACACAAGGATTCAGAATAAAAGGAAGCACCTTATTTTCGGGGACCAGAATGTGAAGGAATTACAAAAATCTAAATTGTTAACAAACGATATGGACTTGGTCACTGTTCGCTTCAAGAACTGGGCATCCACTCAGGACTTGCTGTCACTCCTTAAACGTTTTCCGTCTGATCCCACTGTCACCAGAGTAACTACTCATATAGGTCTATCAGACTCGCTCAAAGGTATTGAAATATCCCAAGCTGATCTAAACCAGATCACATCAAAATTCCATTCGTTATTCCCTAATGCGAAAATCTACTTCTCATCCATTATTCCTCCAGTCAGAGCCCATTAACGCAAATCCATTGATGTCAACAATTCTTAACTTAAGAGGCACTGTGTCAAACACAACTATAAATTCATTGATCACTCCTCGTACTTCCTTGCGAAATCAGGAGCCCCTAAAAAACATCTTTACAGCGGTGATATTGCCTTATCTACTGAAGGAATCAGCAAGCTGGCAACAAACATCAGGTACCCAGAACGCACTTTCAAAGGAGTCGGCCACACACCAGGATCTCAAAATCCAACCAGTCATCTATCAACAGTGAATACCTGCTTCTCGGATAGTAATTATGACCTTGACTTTCCACCATTACTTACTACTTCTAACAACACCCACTCAACATCATCTCATAAGCAGGAACATCAAATCACACCTGTTCTTATAAATCGCGAAGTACAGGGAACAGCTTGTGAACACATGAATATCCCACAACCTCATTCTGCCCCATGCATCATCCTTCACGTCCTAATCTACCACATTTAGACTTTCAACAGCCCTGTTATCAATGAAATTTTAGTGATCATCAATTTCACAAAATATGGCTCCCACAATCACAACTGAATACCCAAATCGTCAGGGACTCAGGTTGGGACATCTGAATGTTTGTCATCTCTACAATGTGAGTAAAGGCTAAAATTACTTCCATACTCTATAATAACAATGCATACTTTCATATTTTTGGTGTAACAGAAACTAGACTTAATGAACACATTTCTAACCAAGAACTGCAAATTGCAAATTATGAAATTTTCCGTCGTGATCCATCAGTTAGGTTTGAAACTGGTGTGGCTGCCTATGTGCACACAAGCATCAATGCTATAAGACGCGTTGATCTCGAATGTCCTGAAGTTGAATGCATGTGGCTGGAAGTCCGACTCCCACACACTACCTCTATATTAATTGGCTTTATATACCGCAATCCGGATGCAACAATGGAATGGCTAGATCAGTTCTCGGACATGATGGACAAAGTCTGGATAACTTCTTTGGAACTATTAATAATGGGAGACTTCAATATTGATGCCTTGAAGTGAAACGTTAATTGGGATAATTTGTATGCCCTGTACAACCTGAACCAGTTGATATCGCTACCAACCCGTGTCACAAACAAGTCATCAACCTGCATAGATCATCTGTATGTTACTAACACTGCACACATCATCGAAGTCTGCGTTCCCGTATGTGGTCTAAGCGATCACTACCCCATATGTTGCACCTGGAGTTCGAATTCCTAAACTCTGTCACCAGGTTGTACAAGCACAAATATTCAAGAATTTTGATAGCTCCAAGTTCTTGTCTGATCTCTTAGCGACACCTTTTGATAATGTCTATGGAGTATCTGACCCGAATGAAGCCCTAGAAATATGGCTGACAGCATTCACTTCAGTTCTTAACAAACATGCTCCTGTGCGTATAAAACGTGTCAAGTCAAGAATTATGCCTCCATGGATAACATTGGAATACCTGAAAACTAGGCAACAGTGAGACTATTTCAAGAAGATTGGAGACCATGCAAGCTATAGAAAATATAGAAACTTAGCGCAGTACATTTTAAGGAAATCTAAAAGACAGCACCTCAGATCCATTATTGATGATGGCTGGAGCTCATCTAAAATCTGGAGCGCTATTAACCTTCTGACAAATGTACGCCGGCATAACCTCCGACAGCAAGCTACAAACATTAATGCTGATGAATTTTGCCAGTTCTTCGAGTCGATCGCACGAACATCCGGGATAAATCATCAGCAACTGAATTGTACTGCTCTTTCTGATTTCGTTCAATCGAGGTTAAACGAAGCCCACCTTCCTGAATTACATTTACTGTCAATCTCGAAGGTCTCTATTTTAATTAAATCATTACCTCAGAAGAAATCGTGCGGTGAAGATGGAATATCTTCGAGGATACTTATTGCAGAGCCTGTTGTATGCGACTCACTCACTTACATTTACAATCTGTGCCTCACAAAGAAAGTGTTTCCTCAACGACTGAAAACAGGCTTAGTGGTACCAGTACCTAACAAAGGTGATAGTAATGTCGTCACAAACTACCTGCCGATTTCCCTACTATCAGTCATAACTAAACCTCTTGAACGACACATGTATAAACATATTCTTTCTTCACTGAACAGCTACAATCTTATACATGAAAACCAATCTGGATTTCGACCCAAACACTCCTGTCAATCCTTGCTGACTGGCATTCTAATATCAACTGCGAAAAAATAAATGGAGTGTTATTAATTGACCTTTACAAAGCATTTGACACAATTGACCACTCGTTGCTGATACAAAAGCTTGCGGTGTACAAATTTCATCCACAAGTGATCACATTAATAAAAATCATTCCTTGAAAACAGAACACAACGAGTCTTATACAATAATGTGCTCTCTAAATCGTACACCACTACAATGGGTGTCCACGCAGGGCTCGATACTAGGACCCTTACTCTTCAGCATCTTCATCAATGACCTGCCCTTGTCATTGCCACATGACGATTGTCTTATGTTTGCTGATGATACCACAGTAACAGTAGCTGGGACAGACATTAACACTGTTCAGTCTCTTTTACAGCATCACCTGGACATTGTACAAGATTGGTGCACTATTAATAGTATGTACATTAATAAAAACAAAACTCAATCTTTGATTATCTCAACCCGCCAAAACATTCTGCACTGTCAACCAAATACATTATCTCCAGACGGAGAACATATTAAGCAAGTTACGGACCACAGCCTGTTGGGTGTGGTCATCGACCAGTCTCTAAGCTGGAAGTCACATGTCTATTTCATCGCAAACAAGATGTCACAAAAATTGTTTCAACTCTCAAAAATCAAACATTTTTTATGTCCGCACTCTAGACTTATATTTTATTATGCACATATTCAAAGTCACCTTTCTTATTGCTTAAATATCTGGAGTCGCTGTGGCTTGTCGTTTTTGAAACGCCTAGAATCCCTACATAAAAGAGTAGCTTTATTGCTTGACCTCTCTCTCTCTCTCTCTCTCTCTCTCTCTCTCTCTCTCTCTCTCTCTCTCTCTCTCTCTCTCTCTCTCTCTCTCTCTCTCTCTCTCCTCTCTCTCCCCCTCTCTCTATGTGCGTGAATGACTATGAGTAAATGTACTTGCGTGAGCTAAGTTTCTGATTGTGATGATAATATTAATTGATCCTGTCTGAAGTTGTTAATATTTTAATTTTTAACATGCTGAAAATTGTATTGCAGGGCAGAAATGTAAAAAGGCAATTATGCCTATTTCTTTACCCTGATAAAATAAAGAATTCGTTTGTTCGTTCATTTCAGCTGAAGTGTACAGAACAAGAGTTCAAAGCCTTAGAAAACAGTAACAAGTCATCTTGCAGCACATCATCATTAAACTCCCCAAGGAGCATAGGCCTTCAACAAACTTATGTCAAGTCTTCCCATCTCATGCCATCAGTTCCAGGTCCTTCCATGTCCATAATGTGTTTTTCACTCTAACTTTGCTTTTTTTTACAGGTTTAGTGGCAGCCATCTTGCTTCACATGTGACTGGACTTAATATTAAGGGAGTTCTTTTCTCTTATTTTTATAGTTTCATGTTCTCTACTTAATTCTCATTTTCTTTCCCTCCTGTCTCTTGTTTGTCTGTCCCTGACGAAGGCCTTGTGGCCGCAACGTAGGTTTTTCTTGTCCTTCTCCTTGTAAGACGTATTACTATTTGTGTGTGTGTGTTTTTTTTTCAACTGTTTTACCCCGTCTTACGGCAGTTCTCCTCATATACTTATATTTTTTTACAGAACAAGGACTGGCTTGTAGTGCTATCAGCAAGTTTTCTCAATGTGCCTCTTATCCATCACAATCGTATGCACAGCAAAGCACTATAAAATAAACAAAATAGGTATTGTTTTTGTTGCTGTTGTTTAACTAGAACTGCTGAGCTAGTCACTCTTCTGCAGCTGAAGAATATGCATATGTTCTGTAGCTGTGTATAGGACTGTAGGTAGCGATTGTCTAACTAGGACTAGGAAGAAAAGAAAGGCCTATGTCATGACCACAAGCTCTACATTAGGGATCAACCATTGAAAACAGTAGAGAAAGATATGTGAAAACTATTATCATTTCATTTTCCCTGCCTATAAAGCATGGAGTCACCACTGTAGCTGGCTCACTCGCAGCAGGTAGCCTGCACAAAACATTCTCATGTTCTTGCAGTGGTAGTTTCTGCAGAAATTCGTTTTACATCATGAGATTGCCAGCCTCATATACAACCTCATTTTAATCACCTGGTATGACATGCCAGACGGTGGAACAAGCAAAGACATCAACAACAGAATAAATAAAGCGAGAACGGCCTTTGCTAGTCAACATCTCAAAGTCCTCACAGTACAGCACAAACACCAAATTAAGGTTATGTGAGAGCTGTGTACTTTCTGTGCTTCTTGTGCAGAATGCTGGAGAATAACAGAGAAGGAAATGTTGAAATTGTCCTCTTTGCACAATCTGCCTAAGGAAAATTCTTTGAATCTTTGGGTCGAATACCACCACAGACCAAGAACTGCTTACTCGGAGTTACCAAGAGGACATGCACACCACATAGCTGGCAGACACTGGAGCTGGGTTGGCCAAATCCTCAGAAGAGACCCCGATGCCATCACAAGAACAGCTATGCTATGGACCCCTGAAAGAAAGCGAAAGAGAGGCCGACCAAAAACAACTTGGCGGAGATGCACAGAATGAACCAGAGCTGGGGCACTGCATGAAGAATGGCTGCCGACCAAGCAAAGTGGAAGCAGTTTGTTGCTGCCCTATAAGACACCACCATGAGTGATGGCCACTAACTGCTTTGACAGTTGGCAGCTAAGGATCAAAGAAGAAGACGACATACCAGAGGGAGCAGAAGTCATATTCATTCTTTGTCTCATAAGAGACCACTAGAAACTACACAGGGCGAGAACTACGCTAATTGTATAAAACAATAAAAGAAGATATAAGATAAATGGAATGAAAATCCCAGTGAGAAATGCCTCTAGCACACAAACGAGTCACACACACACAGATGCCTTCTAATGTTTATTCTAGCTACTATTAATGTACGTCCCTGTGTAGTCTCTGAAGAGACAAAAAAAAGAACAGGCCTATTGTTCCCTCAGCTGACCAGTATGAGGTTGTGCATGGGCTGATAATCCTTGTGCATGGGCTGATAATCCTTGTGGATGTAGCATGCATCAAGACATTCATGTACTCTTGTAGCTGTGGTTTCTGAAGCAATCTGTTTTACTTGAGGAGGTTGCCAGCCCCATACACGACCTTATCTTAAGTCTGTTATGACATGTCTGGAATAGCAGTAGTCCTATTCTTTTTTTTTGGTCTCCTCAGGCCCCCCCCCCTCCCCCCCTGCGAACAACACAGGGGCGGATATACAATAAAAAGAAACATCATTGACTCACCAGATTTTTTCATTTTGTCTTTAGTGCGGAGAAGTTCTCTCTCCAGTTGTAGACTCTTTTCCTTCTCATCCCTCAGCTGTCTTTCTGTCTCAGCTAACTTCACCTGAGAGGTAAGACAGTAAGTGATGAACCCTTTTACTGTATTTAATCAAACATAATAAATACCAGAAGTGGTAGACAATTATAATTAACCTTTAGTTCCATGAGGAGCACTGGCCTTCAACAAATTAATGGAAAGCCTTCCTGTCCTCTTTGACCCTTTCAAGGTCCCTTTAGGTCTTCTTGATCCATTACATGCCTACATCCAAGGTTCCTTTAGGTCTTCTCTATCTTTAACAAGTCTGCATCCAAGGTCCTTTAGGTCTTCTTTATCTTTAACAAGTCTGCATCCAAGGTCCTTTAAGGTATTTTTTATCTTTGACAACAGTCCAATCTCCATGTGTTTTTGTCTCCATCTATTTCTGTTACTGTGTGGAGTCCAGAACAATGACTTCTTAGTTGTCCTCAACATGTGCCTTATTCAACATTGTCTTTTCTTCCCTGCTTCTTCCGCTGGCATTTTTCTGGTCCTTTCCATCAGGCAATCCTGTAATAACACTTTAATTGTTCTATCCTGCACAATGCATCCATAAGTCTTTAACTTCTTAGTTGACATTTTTGTTGTTCTCCCATACAACAGAACTGTTCTGATGTTTGAGTTGAATATTCTTATTTTTATGTTGAACCTGACTTCTTTTAATTTATTTACATTTCTCAATGCAATGCAAGTTCCTCCTGCATTAAAATCACCCAATTTAGATTGTAATGTCTTTACTTCTCTTTTTGAAATCTCATGTAAAATTTCTTCCTTAGCAGACTGTTCCATGTCACAGGTTTGCGCGGAACACTGGATGATGTTCACATGTAGTTTCTTCTTGACAGTTGTGCTGATATTTGTCTGAACCGATTGTATCTAATTCTGTAAGTACTTTCTACACTTCCTTTGCTAACACTACAGGCAAACCTTCACTACGTTATGAACTATCTTCCTCATGTCTACTGTGTTTAGTTTTTGTAGAAAATGGCAAATAAAAATTGAAAGGAAGCATGCTGAAATGGAATATCATAAAAATATGAATCCAACAAGAACTTTTTAACACACATTACACAATGTCAGTCAAATAAGTTATAAATTTGGGAGAGGGGAGGATATAGGTCATTATTTATACAAATTAATGGACAGAAACTCATATCATATGGGATGCTGGAAATTTGACAGTTGTGCTGCTTAGGAGGAAGCAATTAAGTCATTCCAACAAAAAGACAATAATAAAAACATTGAAGCCCAGATAATGTTCCTGCATCACAACTGCCCTACAAAATTAAACCAGACAGAAAGTCAGAATCAATACTGGACATCAGCTACAAGTTCTACTATAACAATGCCCGTGCATCACAAGACACACAAAAATAAGGCAGCTGGTAAACTCACCAGGCAGAGAAGAAACATAGCAAACCAAGGCCAAGACAAGTATATGAAAAAAGTTAAATAATAAACATTTTGCTCGGTCGGCGGCCATACTTCGTACAGTGCCCCAACTCTGGTTCATTCTTTGCATCTCAGCTTCCACAGTCCTCCACCAAGTTGTTTTTGGTCAGCCTCTCTTTCGTTTTCCTTCAGGGGTCCATAGCATAGCTGTTCTTGTGATGGCATTGGGGTCTCTTCTGAGGACATGGCCAACCCAGCTCCAGCGTCTGCCAGCTATGATGGTGTGCAAGTCCTCTTGCTTGCTCCGAGTAAGCAGATCTTAGTTGGTGATGGTATTCAGCCAAAAGATTCTGAGAATTTTTCTTAGGCATGTTGTGTGAAAAGAGGACAGTTTCGACATTTCCTTCTCTGTAACTCTCCAGCATTCCGCACCATAGAGAAGCACAGAAAGCACACAGCTCTGATATAATCTTAATTTTGTGCTGTACTGAGAGGACTTCCAGATGTTGTTTAGACTAAAAAAGGCTGTTCTTGCTTTGTTCATTCTGTTGTTGATGTCTTTGCTTGCTCCGCCGTCTGGTGTTACTATGCATCCTAGGTATGTGAAGGTGTCTGTCTGTTCCAGTTGCTGATTCCTTACTGATATGGGCTCAGAGTTGCTCACATTGAGTGTCATGACCTCTGTCTTCTTTAGATTGATGTTAAAGCCCACCTGCTGGCTATACTTATTAAGTCTATCCATTTTTTCCTGGATGTGTTGATGTGAATGTGCTAGTAGTGCAATGTCATCTGCATATTCCAGATCTTTCAATGTAGAAAATGTAGTCCATCTTATTCCTCTTGGACTGCCCTCTGTTGTCTGGTGCATCACCCAGTCTATGACTGTTAAAAATAGAGTGGTTGATAAGGGGCATCCCTGTCGTACTCCTGTCTTCACCTCAAAGGTTAGGTTGCTCTGCCCAACGCTACATGCAAAGTTGGCATAGAGGCTTTTTATAATTGGTACTATGCAGCTTGGAATTCCATAAGCCCTCAGTATTTTCCATAAACTGTCCCTATGTATACTGTCAAAAGCCTTTTCAAAATCAACGAAATTAATGTACAGCTGTCTGTGCCATTCTGAGCACTGCTCTATAATGTTCCTGAGGGTAAATATATGCTCTACACATCTTCTGTTCTTTCTAAATCCTGCTTGTTCTTTTCTCAGTTTGTGGTCTACTGCTTTTGAAATTTTCTGTATAATTATCCTGCCTAGTATTTTGCTGGGAACTGAGAGAAGAGTTATTCTTCTCCAATTATTGCAGTCTGCAAGATCTCCCTTCTTAAGCAATTTGACAATTATTCCTTTGTTCCACTCCGTTGGTGTTGTCCCTGTTTTCCAGACTTAGTGCAAATAGTGGTTCTAATAGTTCTGCTGCTAGCTCAAGGTCTGTCTTAAATAGCTCTGCATTTAAGTTATCATGGCCAGGAGCTTTTCCATTCTTTAACCCTTTGATTGCTGTGATGATGCCTTCTTTTCATGCAATGTCTGTATTAACATCTAGATCATTTTCAGCCTCAGGAACAATCAATTGTGTCTCTGCTGGTTCCTTGTTCAGAGTTTCTCTGAAATGCTCTGCCCATCTTGTTTCCTGTCCCTCTGCTGTGGTGATGAGATTTCCTTGCTTATCTCTTACTAATGTAATATTGTTTGCATCTTATTTTCCGCTGATGATTTTAGTTATTTTGTATACTGTGCTTTGTTCATTTCTCAGTGCTGCCTCTTCTGCCTGTCTTGCAAGATCGTCTAGGAAATTCCTTTTGTTGGCTCGGGTTTGGCATTTAACTTCCTTGTCCAGCTGACTGTACTGTTCGCTATATAGTTGCTTCAACCTGGAGGACTTTGCTTCTGTTTTCTTTCTTTTCATTTCCTTTTTCATCGTTATGGTGTTTAATGTTTCTGGTGTTATCCAGTCTTGCTTCTTCCTTTCCTGGAATCCCAAGCATGATTTGCTGCTTTCTTTATATATTGTTGAAATGGTGTTGAATTTCTGGTCTATATCATGAGTCAATGTCTTTTCCTGACTTTTGGCAAATTGATTTCGCTTCTTTATATCAGCCGCAAAAGCTTTTCTGGTAATGGGGTCCTTCAATTTGCTGATGTCAAACCTTTTCTGTGTAGTTACAGTTGGTTCAGCCATTCTTAGTTTCACTTTCAGTTTTGCTACTACTAAATGGTGATCACTTCCCACATCCACACCTCTTCTTACCTTCACATCTTGTAATGCATGTCTCCATCTACCGTTAATCATAATGTGGTCTATCTGGTTTCTGTCCCGACCATTTGGTGATTCCCATGTTAATTTGTGAATTTCTTTGTGAAAGCTGGAGTTTTACTCCTGGAAAGTTCTACCAAGCTGGACAGGTTTGTGCGGGCAGGGGTCAGACACCCTGGTCCTCCAGGTTGGGGGTTTTAGCATAGGGGTGACACCCTTGTCTAAGAAAAAAGAAATGAAGTTACGGAATAGATCAAATACTTAATAAAAAGGAAAAAACTGTAATAAACAACTAATTGAAAAGCTTTTAGATGGATTGTATTATCTGCAGTGTTGACATTTAGATTTGTGCTGTCATCAAATGGCAGTACTATCAAACATAGGCTTCTCGTGGTGAAAAATAAAAGCTTTCGAACAGTCCAATAAACAACTAACATTGAGGGACCTCGTACAGTAATTTAAACATTTTTGTAAATATTTATAACATAAACAATAAATCAGTTTACCTAAACTGAGTTGGTGATACATTTCCAGGAAATAGCCACTTGTTGCCAATGGGTTGCTCACCACTGCTCTATTATAATCATCAAAATCTGCATATTTAAACTACCAGTATAATAACTTGTATCACAGCTCTGAGCCCTCCCCTCCCTCACCCCTCAAATACTTCCAGCCAAACTGCCATATCCCATTCTGTACAAATGATAACAAACTTAAAAGTCTAGTAGATACTTACACTTGTTATGCACCAACAAACAATAAAGAAGAATCTGTGAAAGAAGACTTTTACACCAGACTACAAAATGTCTTGGACAATAAGAAAAGACATCACAATTTTGATGGGGGACCTAAATGCGAAAATGGGAACAGACAAAACTGGCTTTTGGGAAAGCATGGATTAGGTATGATGAATGAGAATGGGGAACTATTAGCAAACTTCTGCGCTTCAAATCAACTAGCTGTAGGAGGAAGCATATTTCCACATAAAAGAATACATAAAGCAACATGGATATCACCAGACCACAGAACTGAGAATCAGATTGATCACATATGCATAAGTAAGAAGTTTAGGTCATCATTGCATGATGTGAATGTAGAGAAGCAGATATTGTATCAGACCACCATCTTCTGTTGGCTAAAACAAAATTAAAACTCAAGAAATTTACAAGAATATAGCTATAGACAACAGTATAATGTGGGATATCTAAGAAATCAGGAAATAAGAGAAAAATTTTCAATCACAGTATCCAACAAATACCAAGTACTCCAACAGCTGGAAGATGAAACAGATACGGAAGACCACTGGCAACAAGTAAAAAATATATGGAACGAGACATGTAAAGAAGTACTGAGAAGAAGAGAACTTTGGCACAAAGCATGGATAACAACAGAAACCATTAGCAAGATAGAAGACAGGAAAAACAAGAAAGCAGATTTAAACAGAAGCAAAACCAGAAGCTCCAAAGCCAAGGCTCATGAACTGTACATAGAAGCAAACAAAGAAGTAAGAAGAAACATCAAAAGAGACAAAATGAAATATATTGATGATTTGGCAAGGGAGGCAGAGGAAGCTGCAGCCAAAGGAAATATGAGGGACCTGTACAACAACACAAAGAAGCTAACAGGGAAATATAAGCAAGCAAATGGCCTCATAAAAGATAAGAATGGAAAATTGCTTAGTAATATACAAGAACAAATGAAGAGATGGACAGAACATTTTGAGGAACTTCTCAATAGACCATCAACTAATCCCCCAGACATCCAGCCAGCAGAAGAGGAGCTACAAATCAGCTGTGAACGACCAAGTAGAGAAGAAATAAAGAAAGCCATAAAGCTCCTGAAAGATGGAAAAGCAGCTGGTCCAGACTGCATTCCAGCAGAGGCCATCAAAACAGATATTGATACCTCTACATAGATATTATACAAACTACTTGGCAAAGTCTGGGAGAGAGAGGAAATACCAGCAGAATGGAAGGAAGGTTATCTAGTCAAGTTGCCTAAGAAGGGAAATTTACAAGGGTGCACAAATTATAGAGGAATAATGTTACTATCAGTGCCAGGAAAAGTATTAAAGAGGATTATCCTTGAGAGATTAAAAGAGTGCATAGACAAGCAACTGAGAGATGAACAAGCAGGTTTTCGACAAAACAGATCCTGTACAGACCAGATAGCCACATTGAGAATAATAGTTGAACAAAGTCTGGAATGGAATTCACCGCTATACATCGAATTCATGGACTATGAAAAGACATTTGACAGTGTAGACAGAGAATCGCTTTGGAAA